>OX155956.1:11758226-11867010 GCA_944548615.1 Micropterix aruncella
AAATATCAGATGCATGAAGTGAATTGATGAAATGTCATTTTATACCTTTCCTGCGTTTCATCTAATGTTCTTATTGCATTGTTATTTCGGTGTTTCGAACGATTTGCAGAATTACCCGTCTCTTATCGCAGACGAAAAACGAAAAATTGTAACCTTGAGCGAGCACGAAATCAAGATTAGCCTCATTTTCAGGAAGTCTGAAGACTGTAAAACTGCAAATGTAAAAATATTGAGTGCCCAACCAAAATCTACGACTAAAGTCGTCTTATGTACATTGAATTGAGTAATAGCAATTATTTGAGCAATTGTATCTATTCCGTAACGTCCGTAGCCGTGTCGAAACACTGGTTCCCGTCAAAAAAAAATAGAGTTGTCAACTATCAACTGGCAACTGTTATCCTACTCCTCTTTTTGTTAAATTATAATTAGCTGTTGGTTTTCCTAAAAATAAATAAATAAACTACAACGGGCGAACCCGTCACCTCAGGAAGTTTTAACGATTAGTCGTTCTATGTCCCGTGAAGTGAGCG
Organism: Micropterix aruncella; assembly: GCA_944548615.1. Taxonomy (NCBI): domain Eukaryota; kingdom Metazoa; phylum Arthropoda; class Insecta; order Lepidoptera; family Micropterigidae; genus Micropterix; species Micropterix aruncella. Next base: position 11,758,757 of record OX155956.1, read on the forward strand.
CAGAATACTTGGACAAAACAGTCCACTGTCAAGCTCCGCCATATGCCCGTAAGAGGCCAGCGCCTTAAGGCGCTGATATACGACTTTAATGATTTTGAACTGATAATTACGTCTAAACGAGTACTGCTTACGATTCGAAAAAAATATATGTTAAACAAGAACATTTACCTAATATTCTAATCTGTGAATATTTTAGATTTTGTTTATATTTCATAGTGTAATTAATTTGGGAAATGAGGTCTAACCGAACACAAAAACGAGAATTACGCAAATACTATCTATTGTATTATTATGAAACCTGCACCATTTTAAAGATAATTTAATTATCTATCTTCTTATCTGTGATTTTTTTCGAAAAGTCAAAGAATAATATCCGATTTTGCTTATTCGAACAAAATTGGTGCGCAAGTTATAAAGCGGGCCTCGCCGGCGACGAGAGTCAGTATGACCGCGACCACTGTCACGGGTGGATGCTGACGCTGCGCTCCGAACGAAATAAATTACGTTAATTAAAAACAAAATGCCCAGAAACTCACAAATTTTAAAACTTAAACGCAGTATATTAGAGAAAAATAGATTATTAAGGTAAGTAACGTGTATTAGTGTATTATTAGTTGTATATTATTACCATTTGTATACTCTGATGCTCTTTGCCTGGCGTCAAATTGGGGTGACCACACGAATAGGATTCGTGCGACAATTTAACTAATTAACACATAAAATAAATTACTTCTTTTATTTTATAAACTGACGTGATTACTGTTTTTATTTTAGGTGAATACGAAACAACGCTAATTCTGAAGCTGTAAATTCACAGACGAGGTGAGTAAACAGTGTAGGTAAACAAAACTACATCACAAGGTAATGCTCACAGGTAAATGCATACCTAATTTAATATTTTGATTTTAGTGTAATTCGAACAATAATTATGTTTTATCAGAACTTTATAGTTTTATCAGAACTGTCGGAATCAGAATATTATTTTAAAATCAAATATCAAACTTGAATATTGAATTTGAATATCAATTTAGGGCCGATTTCTATATGAAACCTGCAAGTAAAAGTACAAATATAAGTTGAACCATCGGTTTAATAAATTCATTCATAAAGCGACAAAATTTAATTCGGGTTTTCGTAGTATGACGTAAGTTATACTTTGGTTGGAGGGGGTTGTTTTTGTTGCAAAAAGATAATTGTGGTTTTTAGCCAAAAATTTTGTAGTAATAATAATAAACCTACTTATAACATAGTTACGCGCATCCCTGACTCACTGACTGACTTTGTAACGCTGTAGGTAAAGACAGTATTTTTTTTAATTTGTCAGTTTTTAAACTTGAAATGCTACTTCGAATTTCGAACTTGAGACTGTACTTCGAATTTCAAACTTGAAATTGTGCTTTGAATTTCGAACTTCACATTCTACTACGAATTTCAAACTTGAAATTCTTCTTCGAATTTCGAACTTGACATTTTACTTCGAATTTCAAACTTGACATTCTACTTCGAATTACGAACTTAACATTCAAGTTCGAATTTCGCACTTGACATTTTACATTTGAAATTCGGAATTTCGGTTAAATTTCGATAATTTCGGAATTCGTATTAAAATGTCGAAATTTTGGACTTAGCCAAGGATTCAATTATAGCATTCATGGTTTGCTCGATATTCAAACTCAGCACTCGTAGAAAAACGACCCTTACTTTGTTTTTGCAGGAATAACTATACCTAATATCATTGTTTATCTGTGTGTAGATCTGAAGTGAACGAAACAACAATTGCTGAGGAGGATGCCTTGCATATTGGTACAGAAAATGAGAAGTCATTCTCTGACAGGTAAAAGCATAATTATTATTACTGTGACATCAGCATAACTTGCGCATAGTTTTCTGTTGTACCTATAATATGTTTTGTTTATATAAATTCTTATTAGGTGTATTTTCTTTTCAGAGAGAATGGAGAAGTAGTCAATGGAATGCGAATATTGAATATAACACAGTTTTTTAAAGAGCTTCAACAAATATCTTCACATGGGAGTATAGACTGTGGTTTGAAATCAATAGAAATAATATCTGAACGTAAATTGGGGCTACTTTCGAATTTAAAACTAAAATGTAAGATGTGTAACGAAACCTTTGTCATTTGTTGCAATAACCCTGAAACTGACATAAATATTAACACAGTTGCGGGCGCAATGGCAATAGGTTGATTCACAGCTAAATGAATTATTAGCCTAACAATGGACTTGCCCCAAATATCATATACAATATTTAATAAAAGATTGGAAACTATAAACAAAGTTTGGGAAAAAGAAACAACCCAGTCGATGAATGAAGCCGCTAAAGAAGAACGTAGATTGGCTTTTGATGATGGTAAAGTTACTGACAACGGCATACCATTTATTGACGTTATAGCCGATGGCTGCTGGGGAAAAAGGTCGTATGAGAAAAAATATACAACATTACATTATACAACATTATACAACATACAATTATACACATATAAATTGTCTTTCGTCATTTTCTCTTCAACTGTCAATTCTGTTCCAGGTGCAGAAATGGCTGGGAGCCGGACTGGACCCTCTCGACTGGGGATGAATATCCACCTCACAAGGCCTCAGTCCCAAAATGATGACCAGAGATGCAGCGCCACAATACCTTTTGCCGATTCAGCAACTATACCAGGACTTTGATTACGAAGCGTGTCTTCGTCTTTATTGACTTTCTTGTTTTTTTTCCTCATCCCTCTTCTATTTGCGCCCCTGTATAGCACTAACTATATAAGAGGGGTCTCTAATGATCATATTCCTCGTATGCCTAGGATCGACTAGTTCATTATCCTATGTTTTTTATTGCCTTTATCCTATGTCTTTTTGCTAATGGCGGGCGTTTTTGTTTACAAATTTGCTAACAATAATAAAATGATTACAATACAAATCTGATTATTATTTCACATTACGTACTTTTATTTATTTAATACCTTAGAATCTTCAACGTACAATATTTTCGTACGTATGGTCACTCTACAAGCCGCTCTCGGCGCGCGCGGCGTTTCCAGTTCTCTTATCACGCGTTGGCTCCGCCCAATCGCCCAAAGCCGTTGACAATAGTCGTCGCCTTAACCGCGAGATTACCAGGTGTGTTGCCCAGCGGGCTTACACTCACGCCCTTATTTCCAATTGCGACCAGATTACTCCGGTCTCTCGATTGGTTACGAGTTCGAGGTCGCTTGCGCGGTCCTCCGGACTTGACTGGTTCCCGTCAGATCACCGAATGTCGGGCGTGGCCTGTACTTGGATGGGTGACCGCCTGAGTACTGCCACGTGATGTTATAAAAGCCGGCCGCCTGTAAGATAATTGTCAATAGACATCAAGATGGGCCGTTACCGTAAGGGGGTACAAAATGATTAATATTAAAATAATATATATATCGGGAGCTAACGGGCCCATGATGAGGTGGCCACGATGACCCATGTGTTCAGGGTCGGTCACACTCACGGGTCAACACCCATCCGATGGCCTCCACGCATGGGGTGCGAACCTGGGTAGGACACTGGGTCAACCAGTCTCCCCTGGGAATCAAACCTCTGGCGCTCCTGGACGGTCTGCGCACCGATCGGCGCAAGCCAATCGATTGTGCTCTCCGACTAACAGTCGGGGGAGTCTGTATATATATATATATATATATATATATATATATATATATATATATATATATATATATATATATATATATATATATATATATATATATATATATATATATATATATATATATATATATATATATATATATATATATATATATATATATATATATATATATATATATATATATATATATATATATATATATATATATATATATATATATATATATATATATATATATATATATATATACATATATATATATATATATATATATACATATATATATATATATATATATATATATATATATATATATATATATATATATATATATATATATATATATATATATATATATATATATATATATATATATATATATATATATATATATATATATATATATATATATATATATATATATGTATATATATATATATGTATATATCCTATATATATATATATATATATATATATATATATATATATATATATATATATATATATATATATATATATATATATATATATATATATATATATATATATATATATATATATATATATATATATATATATATATATATATATATATATATATATATATATATATATATATATATATATATATATATATATATATATATATATATATATGTATGTATGTATGTATGTATGTATGTATATATATATATATATATATATATATATATATATATATATATATATATATATATATATATATATATATATATATATATATATATATATATATATATATATATATATATATATATATATATATATATATATATATATATATATATATATATATATATATATATATATATATATATATATATATATATATATATATATATATATATATATATATATATATATATATATATATATATATATATATATAATATATACAATGCTTGTAATAATATTCTTATTTTCAAATAATACCTTTTTTTTCGAAACCTTCGATTTTTCTTCAATATACGCCAGAAATATACTTTCGATATTTAAAAAAAAAACACCTTTATTATAGAACCAATTCATAAAAGGTTTATTTATACGATATTCCGTATTGTGCAATGTATTTATTTGGTAATAATTAAAAACTGGCGGTCTAATAGATTGTTTTCACCAGTTTTTATCATAAAACAACAAAGCATAAAAATCTGACTCGCACCAAACTACCGAAGAAAAAAGCCTTTATTTTCCGTCAGGTCGCTATAATAATTAATAAACTGCTCGAAGCGCCATCTATAGGTGAGTTTCAAATTAGTGACATCCTTGTAGTGGATGAATCAGTACGACGAACTAAACAACTTATGATACCTACAAATTTTTGGAAAAAAAATATTTTGTAAAATAGTTGACGACTCACTTTTCACTATTCACTATATCCTTAAATGAAACACTGCTGATAGGTATGACTCAATTTATTGCCAATTCCCAGAATACCTATGTAGTTTCAGATCGACCCCGCGACATCGCGAGTTAAGTTGCATTTAACGCTATGAGCTATGAGCACGAATAAAAAGCTATGAGCACGATGCGCTATCTAGCGGTAGGTAAAATATCGCTAATATTGTTTATTAGCGATATTTTACCTACCGCTAAATAGCGCAGCGCGCTTAATGCTTTTCAAACTTTTCTTCAATAGAAACGGTTTACAAAATTGTCAAAAAAAAATGATTTTTTTGTTTTCTACATTTTTGTTTGTTAAAAGTTGCTCACTTTATCGTTTGTTTTTTTTAAGTTTTATTAAAACTTGCTCACTTTGTCGTACTTAAGTTGCTTATTTTACTACAAACTTGTCTCTAATTAATGAAATGAAAAAAAAAAAAATTAATGTCCTATTTTAATTTTGGGTTATTTTGTGTTAATACATATTTAATTTTGTGTTATTATGTCATTGTCTCACAGATTTCTTACACCGTTAATATTTTTCGAGTTTCATAATATATTAAATATATCAACGTTTTTCTCAATTTAATAGTGGTTGTAGAAAAAAATTATATTAGTTGAGTGTGTTTAAAGCGTTTTTTTTTGTTTAAAGAGGTGGATTTCATCTCACAAAATAAAATCACATTTAACACTAACATCATCAATAGCTATTGGCTAGACAACTTGATATGAAGCAGGCTTAGCTTTCTAGGTGTTAAATCTATATCACATATTGTCGCCCAAGCTCCGATGGCAGTTTTCTATTAAGATGGTCGGATGGGGAGATGGGAGAAGTGAGGACGGTGACTAGTATGACGGTGGCCGTTCAGCCATACTCCCACGCGCTGCCGGCAGCTGAATACATACTATTTCTACGATACTATCACATCACGATAGGTGTGGGCGGCAAGTATTGTAATGATACCAGACAGCGTTAGCGGCCGCTAAGGATACAGAGGATAGGTAATCCAAAAAGAATTTAATACTCGGCCTAGTGGCAACAAAACATAGTAGTCGACTTCAAACTTCGTGTTTGCATGTTTTATGTAATAGGGGGAAGTCTTCTAACGCCGGGCGGCACCTAGCGTCGCACACTAATAGTATCTCGACAAGTCCCAGCGCGATCGATACAAAGTAGGAAAAGGAAAAGCGTACGCTTCCCCGCACGCACCCTTTGCAGCCGTCTTTGTATCGATCGCGACGCGACTTGTCGACATACTATTAGTGTCCGACGCTAGGTGCCGTCCGGCGTTTAGGGTACTTCCCCCTATATGGAAATTCAAGCGGCAACCTTTTTTTTACACGACTGCCCAACTAGTTCATCTAGTTCAGTTTTCCGTTTCTTTACTCCACCACAACTTCTAAACGTTTGGACCGATTTAGAAGTGTATAGTATTGTTAGAATCGTTGTTAACCCAATTGGCATATGGTACTTAACTGTTCAAGTAAGTAGTTGTCTAAATGTCCAAATGTCAATAAATTAACATACATTTGTCGTGTTTAGTGTCAAATGAAATGTCTTATTGAGTACTTTCCGGAAATATGCATTTTTTTTAAAAATCTAAACATTTTGGATATTATAATAGATCCGGCTACAATAAATACCTACGAGTACCACTAAAACGACCTTTTTTGTGGCGCAGCGAAATAATTGCGTCACTCGTATTCGTTTTTTGTCGTGTGGGGGCATCCGATTCCGAATCACTACAGTGAACCCGCCAGTCCATTCATAAAAGGCACATTAATTCAATGAACCGACTGGGAATTAATTCAATCGAACGTATCGTCATTATTGCTCATATACGAGCGCTTACGTAACGATGGCCACTACGTATTTGTAACGAATACACTGCCACTTGGTATTTATATAGTGGTTACCCATTGCTGTGGAGGGCCTCTTAAACCCGCCGTCTACGTAGGCTTAGAATTTACGGAGCGGTTTTCACCCTTGCCCGCCGCGGTTTCGGGCCCGCGGCTATCGTAGAATGCAGATATGTATGTAAAATTGAGTCGCAATGTTAACGTCGCGATTTACGCCCGCGGGCGACGCAGTGAGGACAACTAGAGTTGTCAACTACAACGGGCGAGCCCGTCACCTCAGGAAGTTTTAACGATTAGTCGTTCTGTCTCCCTGAAGTGAGCGCAGAAGACTTGGACAAAAACAGACCACCGTCAAGCTCCGCCACATGCCCGTAAGAGGCCAGCGCGCCAGGAGAGTTACCCAGCGGGCTTACACTCACGCCCTTACTTCCAATTGCGACCGGATTACTCCAGTCTCTCGATTGGTTCCGAGTTCGAGGTCGCTGGCGCGGTCCTCTCCCTTACGAAGCGGTGAAACGGTATGTACCGAATCTATCGCGGACCACGGCATCCTTTGCCCGGCTGTTCACCCAGGATCGAGTAGCCGATGGTCGTTTCAAGAGCAGTCGTCGTAAGGTCCGCGACCTGTCCCGCTCTACGCAGTGAGGATACGCAGATGTGGCTAACGTCATTTTGTTGGTTGCCCAGGTGTGACTCATAAACCGCGCGACTTGGCGGGCCGTTCCCGCAGGCGCAGCGGCTACTTGACCGCGCAAACCTCCGGTGTAGTGAGTTTTCAAACAAAACAGTTGACCCGCAACCGCGGCGGGCGCGGGTGAAAACCGCGCCGTGAGTTCTTAACTCAATCTAAATCTTAGCATTAGTGTAATCACAGACGAACACGCTCACGAGCAGGTAGACAACAAAGTGTGCGACTGGCCTGGCTATACAGATGAATTCACGGCAAAATAAAGTGATTTTTTCGGTGAGTCGCGGCGAACCGCCCGACCTATCCCATAAAGCGCGTCCGCGACTGCGTAAGCATCGCATCGGCTCGTATGGCTCGATAAGGCAAGGCGAGGCGCGTCGGGGCGGCAGGTATGCAATGCAATGCAACTGCAACCAGGTCCGTGGGAATCGCTCGAGAACCCGACTGGAATGCGGACGGGGGCGCCTCGCGTCGCGTCGCGATCGTCGATCGTTCCACGCGGCTACTACTCCGAGCCAACTCGCATCGCGCTACTTGCACCTGCTCCTTATTCATGCTCCACAATCTCCGGTGTAGTGTCACATTTTGAATTGGCTTGAATGTCATTATCTAATTTCACACCTGTAGACTGTACCATAGTAAAATAAGAACAGTATAACATCTCCATAGTACGCACCGATTTCGCACACATACAAGCACCCGTTGTCCGTACGCTACCACTATATAGATTCTCGGGCGCCTCGGTGCTGGCCAGTCAGGGCTGTCGCGCGACAGCTAAGTATACAAAAGTGAAATGATTTCTGTGCAGGCTGTAATGCAACCTATCAGAAATTACATTTACGAGTATTTACATTTACGTTACGAAATTACATTTACGAGGTAACGTTTATTGTTCATTTGCGTAGGTAAGTATGTGTCTAGGTAAGTAGGTGCATAGGTATGTAAGTGCGTAGATAGGTAGGTAGATGCGTTTTTGTTAAGCACCTACTTTAACTTAGTAAAATGTAGGTATTTTGAACACATGCAACAAGTGATGAATGCTGTCAGCACGAACTCATATATTCTGTTACAATACAATTTTGGAAATGGACTCTTGATCTATAAACCAAAAATACATAAACGTACATAATCATTATAAAGAATTGCATTTCTGCTTCAATGGATCACAACTTGTCAATTGTGTATTTGTTGTGGCAACCCTGGTGGTTCGGCGAAGCGTAGGTACTTATTTCGAAAACGGGCTCGAGATGTCCTACTGATGTTATTTTACTATGACTGTACCTAAGGATACCCACAAATGTATTTTGAACCACCGAACGTAGTTTGAATAAACTATATTGATCCATTGCTGTGTTATAAAGTCTACTTGATGAAATAATGGGCTCGATTGCGTTTCTTCGTGAATTAATATCGCAAAATAGTTCACGCGAACGAAACAGAGCAGTGCGTTAGAGCGGAATGTAAAATGAAAGATCGTATCTTTTCCCGCACAAAACCTGCCTGCCGCACATATAATAATCTGAATTAGTTTTAAAATATTTCCTCTTTTCTTACAATATGCCGCTTTATGTTAGATTGGCAGTTTTATGTTAAAAGTGAGATTCATTTAATATTCCGCTGTATGATCTAATAATAACTAACTAATAATCACAATAGGAAATAAGTAAAATTATATACGGAAAATAGATAATCATGTTAAATTAAATAAAATGTTAAATAATATTAAACAACCGTAACACAAATTAAATAGTAATAAATAATCAAGGTATAATAGAAAGCATCAAGGATAATCTTTAATATTAGAAACAGTCCGGATATATCAATTTGTGGATAATTTGCCGGATTATAAATAAAGATAAAAACGAATTTACCGCGTGAAGTTTGTAACACCCAATGTTTCGGCGATGTTGCGATCGCCGTTGTCCAGGTTAGTCTACCCTGGACAGCGGCGATTGCAACATCGCCGAAACGTCGGGTGTTACATACTTTACGCGGTAAATTCGTTTTTATCTTATTTAATAATGTCAAACAACCGCGATAGTCTTCGATTTAAAATTTGCCGGATGTTAGTCTCTACCAGGAATCAATTTTAGATTTGAATGAAGACTTACAAATACAATTTTAGTTCTTCCTCTAGCATATTGAATATCCTGGGGGCTATGTACACAAAATGCCTCTGCCCAAAAGTGGTCTACATTCGGGGGACGTCGAAATGAAGAGATTGCCCCGTGCAGATTCTTTGCTGGGTTCTTGTTGCATTATTTAAATTCGTTTGATATCATCGTTCTTTTGCATCTTGCATCTGTCAAAATACTTTATCGTGCTATGTTATTTTTGTCAACTTGCTTTAGTTTTTATAGTGATATATATAAATAAATAAAATAATTTAATTAAATTTCGTTTGAAGGTCAGACTCCAATGCATCTAATCTAATCTAAGGTGTCATCTCATCCCTGTATAATCAACAAAGAAGCCTGCAGTTGCACCACTGTCCGTTCATCGCAGTGATAAACTCACCTCCCGCCTCGAGTGAGTGAGTCAAAGCCGCCTCAAACGACAAAGGTGTTACTTTGAATTCCATTAAGCCTATTATTCATTCCCCGGTCACGTGGTAGGTAGCAAGCAGCCCGGCGATATTATGCACATTACAAACAGTCAGAGCGGCGAGGCTTGTGAGCCAGAAGCGTGGGCAGCCGCTCCGATATCAGTTGTAATATAACTGCATTCACGAAGCACCGGTCGCACTGTGTGCTCGGCTATATGACAAAAAAGTAGGAAAATAAAAATATAATAGATGGCGGCACGCTGCTTGTTTTCGCTGTTATATTTGTTTATTTATTAATGTTATTAGTGTTGGGTCAATCAATTGAATATTTGAATCGACTAATAAATCACGATTGATATAGTCGCGACTAACGGTAATCACGATTGAAATAATCGCGACTAAATCAATTAGTCGTTAATCGTCAATCGTCAATCGCGACTAACTTGCTCTTTAGATACCACCCGACAATTTATTCTTGTCGGTTGGTCCCGGTCGCGTTCGCGGTAGCGTTTGCGGTCGCGTTTGCGGACGCGCTGCACCGACCGCACCGACCGACGAAAAACGCAAAACTGAAGTTGACCGCTGTCGAGAAAATCAATCGCAGACGTTTAATCGTCAATCGCGACTAACGATTGAAACTAATCAATCGTTAGTCGCCGATTGACGATTAAACGAATCAATCGTTAGTCGTCAATCGCGATTAACGTATTCAATCGTCAATCGTTAGTCGACTAAATTTTGCCCAACACTGAATGTTAAGCATTCAAAATATTTGTACATTTCTACATATTGTATTTTACGATGGCATGGTGGCTTGTGTATCTTTACAATTTATTGTATTTTACGATGGCATGTGGAAGTGCATTAACTACCGTTAACCCTTTAACCCGTTGAGCATCATAAGCTTTGCGGCAGAGTATGGAAAGTTTCGATACATAAAACTGAGTTTTTAGTTACCGGCATCCTTGAAGAGGGTGGGTCAGTACGAGCAGGTAAGCAACTTTTGATAAAAAATAAATTTTTTTGTTTTTTGACAAATTTGTAAATTATATCTATGGAAAAAAACGTTTGTGAAGCGTTGAGCGCGCTGCGCCATCTAAAAGTAGGTACAATATCGCAAATATTGTTCATTAGCGATATTTTACCTACCGCTAGATGGCGCATCTTGTTTACCGCTTTTTATACTATATTAATTTTTTAAAAATGGAAACAATATTTTTGTTTTTGTTTTTTTGTTTTTTTTTTTTAATCAAAAGTTGCTTATTTGCTTGTACTGATTCACCCCCTTCAAGGATGTCGGTAACTAAAAACTCACCCTGTATTTACTTTTTTCTTACATTAATAATGATCAGAAAAATAGTACAATCGACTGGCAACGCCAGTTAAAAAAACTCAAAGTGGGTTTTAACCAAAGTAATCCTTAGCATGGCTATATAAGAACCGGCTCTCAAGTTCATTATTTTTATATTTAATTTTCGTATATAGCAATTTCCTATTTTAAATACATTCTTACATAGTATATTGTTTTAATAGTTATAAAACTTCTAAAAACATTATGAAACTTCTAAAAACATAATGTGTCTGGTATATTTACAGTTCTCTTTCATTTTTGGCTGCCTACATTTTTGGTCCCACTGTGCGCCCGCCTGCCTACACGATAAATTTTTATTTAACACACCCACAATTTCAAATCTAAAACGAGCGTGTCGAAATATTGGCCGGGTTTATAAAAAGTACTGGCTTATTTGGTAACGATTTCATTCACACACGATGAACGCGATATTCATTAATCACCTTACAAGAAGGTTGAATGACTACCGGTTAGCAAAAAAATACAGCGACGGGAGTAAAATGGCCATTTCGAAAAATGAAATATTTTTTTATGTTGTTTTAAAATATAAATTGAATATACGATACATTACCAGGTTTATTTCCAAGCAATTTTCTCTTTTTTTTGTGTTAAAAATCGAGTGAATAATTCAACGTGATGGGATTTTTATGGTATTTTTTCCAGTTATTCGTTATAGCATTGTAGCAATCTGAGAAAACAAGGAAATATATATATACAGGTGAGTTCTTTCTTAATTAGTGACATCCTTGTGGTGTAGGGTTACCATACGAAGGGAGAGGTAGGGAAAACCGATGGAGAGGTAAGGAATTCGAAGTGATTAGGAAGAAGGAGTTAGACGATGGTATATGTATATGTATATAGATATAAATATAGATATAGATAGATCGTATAGGAATATATAGATACATATATTTATTGATGTTAATAGATATTTATAGATATATTATAAATATTTATAGATATTTATAAATATTTGTAGTAGCTACTGATATGTTGCATGAAAAGTATAATACTAAGTACGATAGGTATTAAACGAGCTCGTTAGGTGCAATTGATTTAAATATTTCCTTAACGAACGTCGGTTGGTTGAGGTTGAAGGTGAGGTTGAAATGTTGATGGTGGAGAAACGAGAGTCGTACGTGCATCAGCCTATAAGCGATGGAATTTTTACCGTAGTTGGTATTGGCGCGAGAGACATCAAACGTGCGTGAATTGCGATATAATCGCGGAGAAACGAAAAAACGTAAGTTTTCGACAAGGTATAGACTATCTATGGTATTGTGGATAACTTTGTGTAACAGTACCATATCAGCCACTGTGCATCGGTCTTCTAGAGCTTGAATACCGAAGTGGTCCAGTTGAGCGCGCTACATCATCAGGCGGTAGGTAGAATATCGCTAATAAACAACATTAGCGATATTTTACCTACCACTAGACAGTGCATCGTGCTAAAAAACGATTTTTAAAAAATCATTTGTGTTTTTCCTTAATAAAAATAAAAAAGTTGCTTAGTTCGTCGTACTGATTCACCCACTACAAGGATGTCACTAATTAAAAACTCACCTGTATAAATATATGTATGTTACTTTATATGGTATGGCCTGTACCTATACACGACAAATGTATTTATTAATCCATTGGGGAAATCTCCTTCAATATTGGATAAAGAAAGGGCAATTGATACTCGGCAATAAAATTGTTTGGTAGTGTAAATGTAAATTGTTTGTTTAGCAGTAGAACAAATGTAATTTAATCCAAGCTCGAGTAGTTCTAAAAATAGCCTCCCCCGAGGAAAACTCCTCCCCTCCCTGAATCCATCGAGTATTTTTTCTTGTAAAAATAAGTTAAATATATTGGTAAACTTGTAATTTTTTGCTCTATTCCAATCACCAAAATTCTGGTCTTAGTGGTAAACCAAACATCGCGTAAAATCCAGATGTGTCACATAGAAAATGTATCAGTGGACTTTGGAGGTAATTCCAATGCAATATAATAATCAACCTTATACATCTAATAATCTCCTCAAAAGTTTGGCGTCTTCAATTCTGGCAATTTCGCATGTTCAATCACATCGCAAGCGGCGTGGTTCACAATCTAGGTGTTGCGCCGACCTTCTAAAACCACGTATTGTCCAAGATCTGGTCTATTATAGAGATACTGAAACTGTTCTTCGTGGTAATAGTAAATTTCCATATACTGTCCACATCTTTCCAAAAACTTTTAACAAATACTGTCATAGGGAAAATTTTGGCTTATCACACCAGGGACTTAAAACTAAAGTCCTAAGAAACCATCCTCCATATTATTACATAATAAATCATTATATATGAACAGCAAGCTTGGGTACTTACCAGTGACGTGCCCAGGGTTGGTGAATGGGGCAAGCCCGACATACCTTTTTGTATTTTTTACGCTTTTATAGTAAAAAAAATGGTACCTCTTTACTCTTCAATCTTCAGTTTGAAATTTACTGCTTGTGTCGTAGATTCAATAAAGCACACTGAAGACATGCTACTGCTAGACAAAATTTAACATATACTTAGCAGCAGTCGCAGGTGGCTTCAAGAAATGCCGTTTAATTTGCTTGAGCGAGTGAAATCAAGTTAAGACAGAACAATTTCCTCCATTGTTTACCATGCAATAAAAACCACAAATCAATTGAAATCATACAATAAAAAATCTGATTTGTTACTTGCTCAAAACAAACGGAACTAAATTCGGAACACGCTCGTATTTTTTTTCATGCTAATGCAAGCCTGGCTTATTCGTCAATACAAAAGTCGTATAGATACATATATTGTTTTGCGTAATTCGCGACAGGAGGTTGGAATGAAAAGACCACTGATTTTGAAAGCCCCGTTGCAAGCCCATGTGTACGAGCGAGATGACTAGCTGAACTCGACTCAGTAAGATTGCAGCGAAGTGTTGCACTGTCGATAAACTGTTTTGTCGCGTGGAGCGATCTGTACCTGCTAGTTAGCAATAGGCGCTCGCAAATTCATTTATTTTAGCGATCTGTTTAAGAAAAAAGCAAGCCGGGCTTTTCGGCAAGTATAAAGGAACCGCCACTGATGCATACTACCGGGACCGGGACCGCCACTGATGCATCTTTAATAAGTCGGCACAACTACTGGCGTATGCTAATGATATTGATGTCCTTCATTCCCCACAAGCCTTCGATCCTTCTAGCCTTTCTAGCATTGGACCTAGAAGCAAAAGTCTATAGATAAATCAGGAAGAATCCGAATACATGGCTCCCCGCATTAAAAGAGTAAAGCCAGATCCACATTTTGCTGTTGATCTATATACCTTTGAATGTCTTAATAAATTCACATACTTTGACTCATCAATGTCCAGCGACAACGTTCCAGTACGTTTAATATATATGTATGTATATTAAACGTAATACTTTAATATACATGTATGTTAGGGTATAAGCGGGATAGTTGCCCCAGGAGGATAAACGCTCCATACTTCAAAATTAAGGCTTTCAAACATGATACGGCCGCAGCTAATACTTATAAGCAAAGTACAAACCCCTGCCCATCTAGTGTTTGAGCGGCAACCGCAAAGTTTGACGACGGCTCCTGGGCAACTATCCCACTTTTACCCTATTTCGGACTTCAGTCTCAATAAAGTCCTGCCTGCTATTCCTGATGACGAAGGCAATCATCTACAAAACACTCATCAGGCCAGTTTTCTTAGCTTACTCTTCAGAAGCGTGGGTTCTCGCCAAAGCAGTTGAAAATGCATTAGATGTTTTTGAACGCAAATGTTCTGCGGGTATCTTCATTTAGGTTTCTTTTTATGCATTTCTTAAATGCAACCTATTGGTTTATTTAGTTTCTGTTGGCAGCAGGTTGAAAAAATCAGTTGTGTCTCCCTAAGACTTTCCCGGCAATTAGCCAAGGACGTCATATCATTCATTACAAGTAAAGTACTACAAATGATTCCAGAAGCTAACGGAAAATCGGGTACTTCAATGAAATATATATTTTTGAATAGCTTGCCTTAGACCTTCAGGGTAATGATTGATTATGGGCAAAAATCGCTCAATACATGGGAAGGGGGTCAAATCGCTCTCATCAATTTTGTTTACACTAATAAACACTAAATTACATCAAGCGACCAGAAATGGTACTAATGTAAAAAGATAGTTCGAAAGAGTACATACAAATGAGTATAGAGGGCGTTAAATTTTATATAATTCTTTGAGGTTTCAATCAAATGTCATTAAGATAATGAAAGATGCATTTCATCAATGTATCAATTATAAAGAAGATATTTAATAAAACCAGTCTTATTTTGTTGTTATGTTCAATACTTTAGTCGTCCTCTCTACCTTGTTCAATATAAACATCGAATTGCAAGAGCGCGTATGCAATGAAGACTTAAATTTCGAACATGCATCGCGCGATAGCAAAACGCGCAACGCCGCAAATTGAAATATTTGATTCCCCCCATACAATTGTATGGCAGACTTTAAATATTATTTGTGTCGCTTGTATATGCGATATTCCAATCAAAATGCCACAATGTGATTTTGGCCCAACAAGGTACTTGTTTACCGAATTTACAAGTCCAATATTTCGAGATTGAAGCATGACTAGCGCGCACTCTGGTGGACCATTTCAACCATAATCTTTTCAACTCTTGCCATGATCAAATGCCTGCGTCTCAAATTTCTGCTTAATCGGATGACGCGTTTTGTGGAGGAATACACAGGCAGACTTTATTATGGAAATTGTCAATCATCTCGGGGGGGGGGGGGGGGCAAATATAAATCCATCTTATTATGCGTTCACAATACTTTACCTCCTCTTCGGTTGGTAAGCCGGTGAATCAAACTTTAAAACCCAAATATAAAAATGATTTCTGGTATAGAATCAGAATTAAGTCTCCATGAGAGAAGTCTCCAGAATTAAGTCTCCATAGAGTCTCCATGTTAAAAGCCAAAGCTACAGCGAGCCCCAATCGTAAGTTTTGTCGTTAGGTTACTTTGAATGCGATCTGACTCTACGTAAGATCGCCAAATGCTCGCAAAAAATATTGAAATAATTTAGCCAAACGATCTTCTCGCGGCTGTGTGGGCGAGCGGCTGGGGTATAGTGTCGGTGGGCCGCGGGAGGGGGGGGGGGGTTCATTCATGGCGGCCGCGGCCATGAATGGAGTAAGCCGTGCGCGCGCACACGATCGATCCGCAGACCCCACCCTACTACCTCTTCTCTCTCATCTCGTCCGCCCGTTTCTCTCTCACCTGAGCCACGCGCTAATAGCGCCGGCTTTACACGTGCATATCCGGCGGATCGATAAAGCTATCGCCGAACTGTGTACTATAGTATGTGTACTATAGAACTGTGTACTAAGTATAGGCCGCGCCAAATTTCTCGGTCCCACATGCTCAGATGACACGTACAGTACCGTTCGAATTAATTGGAACAAAGAATATTTTTCTTCGAAAAGTGCTTTATTAGACGGGTGTTACACTTTCAATCTGGCATCAGTTCAGTACTGATAGAAATTATCAAAATGTATGAAAATCCGTCAGTTCAGTCCATCAGTCAACGCGATAAACGATCAGTTTCCCGTCAGTCTGACAAACGTCACGGACTGAACTGATGCCAGATTGAACGTGTAACACCCGTCTTAGACATAAACATACAAAAACAGTACTGGTATAGATTGTTAGTTTTAATGTACTCGTAGAATGTGTCCTCCTTTTGCGTTAATAACACCTTTCACTCTTGTAGGCATAGAATTTACCGGGTTTTGACAGCTTCCTTTCAGTTCATCATCGTGAAACCAGACTTGAATTACTGCACTGATCATCTTGGTTTTCGTCGTACAATCCATCTTGAAGAGCCGTTTTTTTGCAAATGGTCCAGAGGTTTTCGAACGGGTTGGTATCGGGGGAGTTTCTGGGCAGTAATTTGGTTCCGTGCGAAAAACTGTTTCACTTTTTTCGAAGAATGGCATGGCATGGCGAGATCCTGTTCAAAACTTTCCTCGTTAGATGGATAGACCTTGTGGAACTGCCGTATCATATGGTTTGATAAGATGTCAATATATTGGTCCGAATTCATCATGATGACCATGAGTCACTAAAACGGGTAAAATCAGCATTTCAAAGTCTTTAAAACCGTGTAATATTTTTGCATAAGTTTCAAGAAAGGCGATGAAAGATTTCTGTTTTGAGATATTATATTTTGAAAATATTCATAATAGTTTTAGTATTCTTTTGTCGATTGTCCTTTTTTTTCACTGAAAATCTTTTGTTTTTTTAAAACTATTTATGAATCACACCGCTTACTTGAAGGACCCCTTAGGATACTATGTTTTAAATAACGGGTGTCTCAGAACGATCCAACTATTTCGAACACTAATAAAAAAATGCTTATTGTAATGTAAACAAAGAAGGAAATTTTACTTTATAAATATCACATTGGCTAAGTGACGACCGTTTGTTTGGCGACACTCTTCAAACCTTTTGCGGACATTATCGAAGGAATTTCGAAGAATTTGCTGAGAAATCAATCTGATTTTTTCTTCAATATTTCTTTTTAAATCTTCCAAACTTTGTGGATTGTTCTCGTAGACAACACTCTTAAGATAACCCCACAAGAAAAAAATCAAGTGGGGATAAATCAGGGCTCCGCGGTGGCCACTCAATGGCACCCCGTCGAGAAATCACTTTTCCGGGAAACAACTCTTGCAGTGCTGCTAGTGAGTTGTTCGTGGTATGTGCCGTGGCCCCATCTCGTTGGAACCACGAGAGGCAATTGTAGTGCCTACTTTCTGTAAGTCTTGGATCAAAAAAATGTGATTCGCGCTTCCTGATGCTAACACGAGGCTGTCGACTTACAGAATTCGCAACCAACTCGATGTTTCCAGGGATTCTCGCTGTCCTTGGACGACCATGATAAATATCGCCTAGTGTGTTTCCAGTAGTATTGAATGCCTGGATCCATGCGAGGATAGTGGCATTACTATGGGTTTCTCCAATCTTGCGCAATCCATAATGAAGTCGAAATAGCCGACGAACGCGAATGAGCAATCGGTTGCTCTCGAAATACGCGCGCACGCAAAATGAGCGTGGCTCTCCCGTCTAAGGCATGGCGGCAACTAAAATGTAAGAACAGATCTTGCTAGTGCTACCCCTCACTCACCTCCACTCCGCTTCTTTTGCGTCTCGTTCACTCATAAAATAGTTGGACCGTTCTGAGACACCCTGTATCAAGCCAATCGTTTAAGCCTGTTGACCGCCCTACCTTTTGGTTATTATTCAAAAAGTAGTTAAAAATCGTTAGGTTTTGTTCATTAGCTTTCTTAAGGGCTCTCCAGACGATCAAGCATGCTTGTCAAGCATCGCGTCGCGGGCTGGGAGAAGATCGTAAACCGTAGGAAATTGCAAATAATTTTTTTTTCAAATATTTCCCAAAAATGCCTAATTTTGTAGTTTTATGCCAGGGAGTAACGTTATTCATCAATCAATTAGGACTAATTAACGTGACTCCCTGGTATAAACTACATAATTAGGCATTTTAGGTAAATATTAAAAAAATATATTTGCATAATTCCTGCGGTTTACGATCTTCTCCCAGCCCGCGACGCTATGCTTGACAATCATGCTTGATCGTCTAGAGAACCCCAATAACATACTTGTTTATAATATACCAATTTTTTATACAACAGACCCATTTAGGACCCTTGTGTGTATTTAGAGTCGTAGGAACAATTTGACGTATCACGTACGGCTTTGTGGGTTTCGGTTTTTATATCTTTTCTTTTTTTGTACTTGAACGTACGGGATACTGCTTGTTGCTCTCGGGTGATAATATAGCGGACGTATCACGTACGTTCGTATAGGTAGGGCGGTTAAACCTACCATAGTATATTAAGGCCTACTGGCATGATTTTTAAAATCTTTTAATATTGTTTTTGTTTACGGAAGTCGTTAGTAGTAGGTTAACATGAAGGTCGGTGAACACAGAGATATAGAAATCCAAAACGATTATATTGATCATTATACAAAACAATTATCGAACGTTAATATTTAGATTGCTGTTTTGTATGGGGAGTACACGATTGATGGTCCTTACCTTATGACGCTAACGTGCAAAGGGGGCTTTACATTCTGTGCCGCGCTCTAAAATGCGCTTTCTCACTTAATTCACCGCCCTCTCGTTTGGCCCCTGTCGGTACATAGGTACCCTCTGCGTCCCGCGCTGTGGCCTGAGCGTCCTCGACACACAGCCCCCGCGCCGTCAATCCCACCCACTCTCCCCTCATCCTCTCATCCTCCCATGCTCGCCACACTCCTCGTCCAGCGCGTGGGCGCTTTACTCAACAGCCTTGGAGATGAATGCCGTACGGAACGCTGCATAGGGTTTAGCTTCAACGTATAATCGCCATTCTTCGCGCTCAAGGAATACTTCGTCGCATCTATCGCTGATTGTGAATATTTTCGTTTTCACCTCGAGAAAAACAAATTTGTGTGTTCACAATACTTTCCCTCCTCGTCGGTTGGCGTGCCGGGAAAGTAATACTTTTTACATTTAACCCCTCAAATGTGAGGCGTCCCTTAAGGGATGCCTTGGCAAAATGTATACAAAATGTATATAAATTTATATAAATGTAAATATAAATGTAAATGTGCGCCGCTTTATAGTAATCCGCTCTATAGTAATATAACAAAATATCTGCATACGATATATATTCGACTTGCGTAAATTTGATCACGTAAGCGAATATCGCGATGGACTCCATTGGCTTCGAATTCGTGAGCGCAGAAATCTGCACGCCCTCTCACTCCTTTATAAAGTCCTAAATAGTCCCATAGCACCTCCTTACCTTAAAGACCTCTTTCTCCCGTTAGGAAGTCATGGTGTTCCACTCAGGTCAAGCCAGGACAACACCATAGCAATTCCACTACATCAGTCTTCTTTTTTCACTAACTCATTTAGCGTCCATTCTGCTCGACTTTGGAACCAGCTTCCGCATGCTATTCGTCATGCAACATCCTTGCCCTATTTCAAGGCGTTACTGAAAAAAACATTTTCTCCCTCAAAATATTAACTAAGAACCAACCCTCCCCCTATCCCCTCCCCCCTTCCCCCTTTCGTTGGGTTGTTGACTGGATAGAAGCATAAGAACTTTGTAATATCTATCATTTTATATAAGCAGTTATTTTTATTATTATTTATCTGTAGCTTCTGTGTATTTATTATTATAATATACATATATTATATTATAAATTATATATATTTTTATTTTTTTTTATGTATGTATGTATATTTGGATGTATGTATATGTATATTTATGTGTATATGTTTATGTATGTGAGCTGTATTGATACTTTTATTTAATATTACACGGTTGGCTGTAAGAAATCGTGAAACGATAAGCCCGCCGTTTGTACTAAGTTAAAATAGAATTTAAGTTTTCTTTACCCATGTATTTTTTTTTTTTGTTAGTACAATAAAGGTATTTTTCATTTCATTTCATTTCATTTCAGTAATGCTATAGCTCTATAGTAAACCCCGCTCTATGTAAATGTAAATGTAAATGTAAATATAAATTTATATACATTTTGCCGTAGGCAACCCGAGCTAATCGCCATTCATTTGAGGGGTTAACTCATTTACTTACATACTTATTATGCGACACATAAAACAGATACCTACTATAATAAGCTACATATGTACATATATCTACATATTCACTATACGCCGTTTCTGTTTTATATATCTATATATACATATACCATCGTCCAACTCCTTCCTAATCACTTCAAATTCTCTGCCTTTCTCAGCGACTTTCGATTTAAAAACTCAGTGTTTTTTGTATTTGTATTTTTAATTTATATATGTTAATATTTCTTTAAATTGCACCTATAGTAGGAAACGATTACCGGCCGAATGTTTTTTTTTCTATGTATAGATTATTAGTAGTAGTATATTAGTATATTTCTATCACATTTCTATGTATATCGCTAGATTATTGTATGCACTGTATGTTTTCCAAAATGATTAAATAAATAAATAAATAATTGGAACGTCACTTCGTAGGATCACAATTGCTGAAATATTACTAAATTTTAACTTGGAAACAATATATACGAATAAAAAGAGTTGTCAACTACAACGGGCGAACCCGTCACCTCAGGAAGTTTTAACGATTGGTCGTTCTATCTCCCGTGAAGTGAACGCAGAAGACTTGGACAAAACAGTCCACCGTCAAGCTCCGCCACATGCCCGTAAGAGGCCAACGCCTTATCCGCGAGACTTCCAATTGCTACCAGATTACTCCGGTCTTTCGACTGGTTACGATTTCGAGGTCGCTTGCGCGGTCCTCTCCTTTACAAAGTGGTTAAACGGTGTAAACCGAATCTATCATGGACCACGGCGTCCTTTACCCGGCTCTTCACCCAGGATCGGGTAGCCGATGGTCGTTTCAAGAGCAGTCGCCGTAAGGTAGGCAAACCACCCCCGCTCTATAGGAAACACTACAGCTTCCAGACTCCCCCGACTGTTATTCAGAATGCACAATCGATTGTCTTAGGCCGCACGGTGCGCAGACCGTCCAGGAGCGCCAGAAGGCTGACTCCTAGGGGAAACTAGCTCTAAGGCCAGAGTCCTGCTCGGGCTCGCACTTCATGCGTGGAAGCCGCCGGATGGGTGTTGACCCGTGAGTGTGACCAACCCTGAACAAAATGGGTCTTTGTGGCCACCTCAGCAAGGGCCCATCGGTTCCCCGCTAATGGGCCCTTGGGCTTAATATATATATAAATAGATAGATAAAGGTGTAAAGGACATTCTGATTAGTTATTTTCTTAACAGTCATTTTCTGGACGGATTAGTCTTTCTTAACTTGACTGCCAATGTAGTTTTCAGGATTCTGGTCTGAAAATCCAATTTTGTTAAATCATATTATATTAATAGAATAATCTGATAATAGAATATAATGATCATTAAAAAGCATAAAGAATGTGCTTTTTCAACAAAGTAATTCCGAATTGTCTCGTAATTGTCTATATAACAAAAGCTTTTTGCTAAAGCGAACTACGAGTTATCTTGTAGTTGGCAGCCAACGTGTTAAACTCCTAAATACTGTGAGAATTGCACGTACGTGGTCAAAATCAGTGGAAATGTTCAAAAATGCTTTTACTGGGATTATTTATTCTCACCTATTTAAATATTTCTCGACAAACGTAGCTCATGTAATTGCAAACTAAATGAGTCAAAGAATGTTTTAGAGTATACTGGTTAATCTTTGAAATTCAGCAAAAAACATTAATTAATTCTATTCTTTTTCATTCTATTCTCACTCTTTCTCTGTCCACGCAGCTTGATTATGGAACCAGCTCCCTCAAGAACCGAGGCGGTCAATCGCTGTTTAGCTTTAAGTTTCTTATGAAAACGCATTCCCTCTCCCACCAAATGTAGCCCTGTTTCCCTTCCCGTCATTATTTTTAAGTCTTATTTTGTTTTGTATTTATTTTAAATTAAATTTCGATACGTTTGAACTATCCGGCAACTCTCTCAATAATACTATGGTTGGCTGTAAGAGATTGCTTTAGTGTAATAAGCCTGCTATTGTTCAAGATCAATAAAGAGTATATATTATTAGTAGTATTTGTTAATAGATTTTATTTTTTTACTGATATTTCCTGAAAAACTAATGAATTTTCAAAGATTTTCAACCCCTTTCACAGGTTTCATCATATTATTGACATATATTGACTCATGGATATTTTAATTCAAACATCGTATTCTAAAAATCATAAAGCCATTATTTCTCGTTTTTATCGATATCAAATGTAAAAATTATCGATGTCTTTATTTAACCTAACAGTAACCTGAGTTTTGTATTAACCATAAATCATGTTAACAATGAAAACTATATATTTTACTACACAGATAAAATATGTTTAATTAATAAAGCAAAGATCGGTTAGGTTAGTTCAACCGCCTAATTTCATAGGAAAACCTATTCCAAAATCAAGAGTCGACTCCAATCTCACATCATAATATTGAATGCAGACGATTAACGGTATAATCAGATGAAAATACATACTGGATAAGCACTTGATTGTACTGCTTTATCTCTTATATATTATAAAGATCCCTAAGTAAGCCTTTTCTAGAAATGTAGTAGAAAAATGGAAAATAATGTATTTTTCCCCAATCTTGTTAAATCGCGCCTGTTGAGTTGATTTACATTCTCAGTTACCGTCTTTAAATTCAAAACAAGTCAGTCCTGACCCGGTACTGCCACTGCGAATTAATTTTAAGTCTCAATCCAATCTTTGGGTTAGTATTTAAAAATTAGGTAAAAAATAGTTGTTTTTTTTTGTTTATTGGATTTTTTTATAACAATACTTGTTTACAATATACCAGACAATATTTTTTACAAAAGAGACCCCATTTATTAACCTTTTTAGTATTTAGAATCGTAGGAGCAATTTGACGTGTCACGTACGCCTGTGGGTTTCAGTTTTTTTCGTTTTTTGTTTTTTTACTCGAGTGTACTCGAACGTACGTGATACGGGTTATTGCGTTCGGGTGATAATATAGCGGCCGTATCACGTACTTTCGTATAGGTAGGGCGGTTACGTTAGTGTACAGTGTCTAAAAATCGCAATTCATCCTTTAGTTCCGAGACGTTCTCCTATGGTCGTGTTATTCAACCAACCAAGCTGACCTTGTGCAATACCTTTACTCAAATATGTCCACCCGCAAATCTGATGCCTGTTATAGCATTACGTGATTATTTAACCTTGCGAAATATTAATCTGTGGGATTTTGCTTTCCATTCCACATTTAATAAAGCGAGATGTGACTATTCGCCCATAAATAATGCCATGAAAGGATAAACTATGCAGAATCAGTCCAGCAAGCATCGGGATGGAAAATTTACTACCCGTTCTCTAAGCATAATATTATAGAATTCAATAGGGAACATTATACGGGATTAGTTGTTAGTATACCCAAGTAAGATAGTTTTGTGTTTATTTATTTATTTAATCAATTTAATAACGCATTTACAAAGCACATGTATCACTACTATTCATATCATTTTACATATATTTATATTAATAAAAAAATAAAAAATAATAACACGGCCGATATGAGCATTAACATGTGTGTACTGCTGCTGCCCAAGTGTCAGGACTTGTTCCAAAGCAGAGAACGTTCTATTTTTATACGTACACATATTCGGCAAGTTATGAAAAAACAATTATAACCATTACAAATTATAAGTTATAATAACTAAGTACAATTGTAATAATCACTTTAGGAAATGTTTAAAACCGAATACGGAAAATAAATAATAGTGTTAAATAAAATAAAATGTCAAATAATATTAAATAATCGTAACCAAAATTAAATAATAATAAATAGTCACCAGAATAGTCAAGGACAATAATAAGGATAGTCAAGGATAATATTTAATATTAGAAACTGTCTGGATTTATTCATTTATGAATATTTTACAATTTTGGTTTTAAAAGAAGACATTGGCAAATGCAATTTTAAATCTTCATACTAGCATATTAAACATCCTGGGGGCTATGTCCACAAAATGCCTCTGCCCAAAAGTAGTCTGCATTCGGGGCACGTCGAAATGAATAGCTCGAGATTGCCGCGTGCAGATTCTTGAGTTCTACGATCGAGTGTATGACAATACTTAACTTTATAAGCTTTTGAGTAGTCTTGTTTGTATATGTGTGTGTTAGTTGGTTTACACGGTAGCGACAATCGGAGAAAAGCAATACAAGAACAGACTTAAAAATCATCCACGACTTTTTTTGATTTCGGCATTCGTTTCGGCTGCTCCAACTTGTTGTCTTCAACGTATCAAAAGGAGACAGTTAATCGCAGACTTGATTAAATGCATTTGCACATCTGTCGATACGTTGACTATTATGTTTTTGACGAATCGGCAAAAATGACCGGTACGTTCAAGTTGATCAGATGTATAGTGATGCGGTTTCCTATCAATAAATTACAATTTTAAATCGCTTCATCTATATCCGAGACGCCCCAGGTCAACGCTCGTGCTAGTATCAACCTTCGTTTTCCCCTCGGTGTTAAGAAAGGATTGTGCGAGGTTATTGCATCCGTCCCGCTACAGCACACGTGCAAGGAAAACTCTATAGTCGGCTTGGCTATACCGGCTATTATTACAAGCCATGCTGCACGGAGCGACAACGTCGAAACAACACCATTCTAGTGGTCCTAATAATTTCCAAGATGACCACTGACATTTCATGGATGTTTCATTTTCTAGAACTGAAGTTCATACGTACGTTCTTGCATGGCATTGACATTGAGGACAAATTGATATATTGATTATGGATAAATCACAGGTGGTTATCGCGTTGAGTCACATCTATTCTTTGTGGCTCTCGAGCCAAAAGAAATCAAAGCGAGAATCGAAGTTACCCGAAATATCTTTGTAGCAGATACAGTATGCAAATAGTATTGAGCAATCGAGCTTTCTCCATTAACCTCTAAATAAATACTTCCCTTGAGTCTCGCTTGTATGTAAGAGATTGAAGCATGAACGAAGTGCCAAATGTGACATATATTTTGTCTTGCTCGTTTTATTGTGTTTATTCGAAAACACGTAACGTTGTCACAGGTGACAGCTATCGCTGTCTGATACAGAGAAGTAAGAAACCAATTGTTGAACACTTATGCTTTATTGCGCTATAGTGCCGCTATAATAAATCATAGGTAGACATAAATAATTATCACTAAATCATTTTATACTTAAAATTAGTTAAAAGTATTAAAATTTAAAGATAGACATAATCCAATAATCAAAATCAATATATTAGTGTCAATTATAATTAAACGGCATACAGGCCGGCAGAGGTTTAAACTGGGAAGGGTCGTAATCCAAGAATCTTGCGGGAGAGCGTTATTTAGTAATGTCACAGTCTAAATATAAAGTACGAGTACATCTAGTGGCGATTTCCGTCCTTTTTTTTATTTCAGAAGCATCGAGTCGGGGTGAGTGATTTGAACTTCTTTCTGCTTTGATAGTTTCCCCGTCATCATACGTCATAGTACATAATTGTAATATCGTATCCGAACCAGATTGCTTGCGAGCACTGTAATCATGGCACTCAAATATAAATTGCTACGAAAAAACGAACGTTATAAATGAAGTTGAAAAAGATTGTAAAATTGAAAGTCTCAAAATGCAACTAGCTAAACCTGGCCATGCTTCGCTGTTGGTCAGTTTGATGTGAAATGAATGGGAAACGCAACCGATGTCAAAGCGCAACGACAATTTCACCAGTGCGGGTATTCGAATGCAACGTCGCGTTTTGTCGAAATTCAAAGTCAATCGATTGACTACTTTACAAGTTTTGGGGATGCAAACATGCTCTAGCTGAATTTCGATATATAAAGATAATGTGAACATACATACCAACTAACATTGAAGACCTCCACCGACTATAAAAACTGGAAAGAATAAAAGAGATAAAAAGGGATACTTGATATTATCAGAGAAGAAGGTACCACACTGAAAAAACTATGTACTTAGGCTCCTTAAATAACGATCTCCCTAACTACAAAAATGTTCAACCAAGGACACTGTTTCATAAAGACTCTACACCATGTTTTATAATGTATGGCGCATAATGCTGCCCTCTTAATAAAAAAAAGTATAAATAACATTTTGGCATTTGGACAATTTAGGTAAGAAGTCGATTGCATTTATTTATTTATTGAGTTCAAATTATGAGTACATTCAATTTACAAAAGTCTTAACCTAACTAGGCTGCCGCCTGTTCCAAGGTAGACAATTTATTTTAATTATCCTAAGAAAACTATATTATTGAATTTATATAAATAAACAAAATCATACATATTGTAACAGAAATATCTTAATTACCTACCTTATAAAAATTCATAGGAAAATGTCATGAAAATTGTCAATATTTTTTTATTTTAAAACATATTTAAAAATTAATATATATTCATATATGTATTAATAAGTATTAATATGTATTATTAATATACAAAATAAATTTAGAAAAATTAAAATTAAATTACATTTAGAAATAATCAATTTATATTACTACATATACTATTGTTTTTATTATAAAGATTCAATTATTTAATAAGGTGTTCAATGTCTGCATTTGTACAATTTAAGAGGTAGGCACTTAAACTATTTTAAAATTTATATGATATTTTTATGTCTTTAATGTTTGGTGGTAGGCAATTATAAAGTTTGGGGGCAAGATAAGAGAAACTGGATTGGCCAAAAGCGGATCTCCTGAGTGGTGTTGCAAAATTTGTTTGTGTCGATCTTCTTGTTATACGAGATTGCTGGCTTTTTTCCTGTTCTCCTAACTCACTCTGGAATTTAGTGAGAGTTACCAGCACACACATTTTTCTCACACTCAACACTCTATACTCTCGGAAAAGGTCATCGGAAGAATATGTGTGGGGTTTTTTATTGATCACCCTCAGTATAGCCTTTTGCGCTTTGTAAAGGGTGGCCAGAAGCGTTTTTGCCGCACAGCCCCAAGTTACGATGCCATGTCGAATAACCGACTCGCAGACTGCATTGCGGCTGTTGTTACAGAATGTGTACTAATAAATATTTTTATTACGGGTTTTTTATGAAATATTTGTGGTTTATGTATTTATCAATTTAGATACATGTAGGTATATTTCCGGAAACTACTCAATCAGAACTTTCATTTGAAACTAAACACGATATATCTATGTTAATTTATTGACATTTGGACATTTAGACATTCACTTACTTGATATTTGGACAAACATACACCATAAATATTTAATGATGGTGGCAAAAATATTTAATGATCTCTTCGTTCTTTGTCTTGTATTTCTTCTTTTTACATTATTCTTGTGTTTTTTCCTTCGTTTTGTTTCGTTTATTTTATCTTTTCTTTACGATAAAAAAAAATGTTTGTTTGCTAATATGTATCAATGTTTGCTAATCTGTATCTGACTTGTATACCAGTATACTAATAAAATGAATATGAATATAAATACATATGACACTCGGGATGACATAACGATTCTATCAATACCACACACTTCTAAATCGGTTCAAGCGTTTAGATGTTATGGTGGAATAAAGAAACGGAAAACACACATACATGAATCCTGAACACATTACACTCTTTTTTGTTGGGCAGTCGTGTAATAAAATTCGCAACCCAATATGCGCCGATGCTAGCATATATTCAAAATAGTTTGAATATATGACTAACATAGTTTGAAGGTAACATTGTTATTAATTAACATAATTGAAGGGCTGAAATTCTAAAGGGTCTAAGTGCCAAAAAGTTAAAGTCGAGATATAACAAAAAAACTGAATAAAACAAACATTTTGTCGAAATTATTATTTATTTCAATTGAAATACAAAGAAAATTATATTCTTAGTCATGAGACTCCGCCGCCAACCTCTCACACCAACAAATATTTAAAGAAAAAGTATTAAAGTTCCAAAGTCCTGAAATGTCCTATGTAGGTAACTGAATAATAATAAAAAGGGTCTAAGTGACATGACAACAGTCCTTTAAAATGTGTATTATCAAGCTTCTGTTTTATTGATCAAATCATCATAAAATGGTTGGTGTTCAGCAGGTATATACGGCATCATCTGTTTTAGGTCAATTAGTTTTTCTTTTGATATGTTATTCTTGGCAGGCAATATTGGAAGTACCATATCCTTCAGTTGAGAGGGCATTTTTCCCTTTTTAAAAATGTTGATGGTGTCCCAAGGTATAGGATCATTGAAAGATTGCATTAAATCAACATATGGTAGCCGGTTTTTCTGGATTCTTATCCATGACACAGTTGATATTTTCAATTTTGTTGTATTCAGGAACTCCGTGGAGGCTTCATTGAGGTCTTTAAAATCATGTTGGTCCAGTGTTATAGGTTCGAATGGGTTTTTGTGACACGATTCACGTATCATTTTTTCGATATCTGCAGGTTCATAGCATTTGACCACTTTTTTTCTCTGTTCTATCTGTGCAAAGTCACGATCACATGACATGAAAGAGTGGCCACTGACCAAGTATTTATGATCTATGATATCGAACACGCCATTGGCAACTAAATAAATAAGAATAAATAACACCATCCGGTTTTTATTCTGGCCTATGCAGTTGTCGCTCCAAATTACTATTTTTTTTTTAAAGTATTGGCAGACATTATATTTAAAACCTTCAACAGTGAAGAACCAACTTCATTACCTCCTCTTCCGGCATATGATTCATTCCAGAGGCACATGTATGCTTTTTGGTTGTCAGCAATATGAACGCAAAGGTTGTAACACGAGAGCTGTCTGCTATAAAACATCTGACTATGAGTCAATGTCGGTATAAAAATGACTTGTTGCATGTCCATAGCCATTGTCAACGTATCGCTCGTTGGGGATTGGGATTTTACCGAATCCGCTTTCATTGTATTTTGAGCACTTTCAGCTTTACGGTGATGGTTTTCTAGCTCGATAGCAGTATGAGTTTTTTGTCTTCCTTCAGAGCATTTCAGTTTAGCATGAAGAAGATCACACTTTGAACAGGTATCTGTTCGTGGGCGTCCAAACTTCAAATAGGGAAAATGCTTTTTGAAGGTTGTAAAGTAATATCTGTAGGTCACAGGCGAGTCTGGGTATTTTTCTTTGAATGCCAGGTATAAACGGTGAATATTAAGATCGGGGCTTAAATAATATTTTTGAGTTTCATGTCGACTGTAGTGACTTTCTTGAGAAGGGAAAGACTTAATATGATGCAGTACTATCTCGAAAATTTCAGCAGTGAATTTTCTGGGCTTGTTTCCGGATCCCCGCTTGTCTATGAAAATCACTTCTCCGCGCTTCTTTTTTTCCACCAAAGTCTGGACTTTCTTATGCGAAATGGCAAAAACAGCTTGAAAAGTCTGACGGCATACCTGGACATGGTTCCCAGTACCGTCTGGCAGAGTATAAGCTACTGATGTTTGTCTGCGACTGTCTACAGCGTTGGTGTATGTACCGTGTCGCCTTCTTCCAACTGGAGTTATTTGAATGAGCCCGAGAAGATATGTTCCTTGCTTAATAGCGTCTCCAATTCTATAGTATTCCATCATAAGGGTTTCTCTCCTCTCGTGTAAAATTTGCCCACAATGAAATTTACACTTGCAGGCAACCTGAAATAATAATATAGTTTTTAAATAGAAGCACATTATCCAGTGAATGAAAACCACCTTACATTATTTAATTACTAACAGACGAAACGTCGCGTATATTTGCCCAACGATGCTACGCAACTGTAAGTTATTAAATAATGATTATTAAAAAATAATACTAACCTCTTTCAGCGTTTTCTTTGGAATTTTAATCTTTTTTGATGTTATATACTCCTCCCCGCACAAACGACGCTTCTTCCGTTGAATTTTCACATTCTCTTTCCGATTTTTCGCAACATGTGTGTCTGAAGTCGAAGGCACCGGCGTAACGTCCATCTCCATAAACTTGTTAATTGCCACTGAACGATAGAAAAGACGGCGCCGCCGCGTACCGGTCGCAGCTTGCGCCAGAGCACACACACTCGCCTTTCCGATGCACACGCATAGTGGAACATAGACCCGCTCCTTGCTTTAACAGCTTGTGTGTAGTAGTGGGGCGGAGTTAGACACTTAGACTCTTTTATACGACATTGGGCTTGGCACATTGATTGTATTTCCGTGAAAATATCGGTTTGAGATTTTTTGGCACTTAGACCCTTTAGAATTTCAGCCCTTCAATTTAAAACTAACGGAGATATTTTTTCCGTTTTGAATTGTTGATGTCCGCGAGGCGCGCTCGTAATCAGCGAAAAATATGTAATTGTATATTGTTACGAAATATGGAATTATGAATTATGAAATATGAATTGTTACGAAATTCGTTTTCTTAGCGTTATTAGGAAAGAAATAAAGAAAATCGCTTCATTTGCCAAATTTACACTAGCTGTGATAAAGCAATATACAGATTTACGAGTGCAACACAATTAGACTAGCAATTTCCATTTCAACATTACGACCATCGATAAAAATATATCAATGATTACGACTGGTAAAATTATTTTTCTCCGTCCATTTACTCCAACTTATAATAAAAGGGAAGTCGAGTAGGAATAAGAGGAATTACGCGATACATTGGTTGGTCTTTTTAGACGTGATGGATCCAAAGCCATGATGCCAGCCAGTCTTCGGTAGGAGACGGCATTCTATGAATAAGCTGCTGCATCTACTTCACGGCTTGTATTACAACAATCGGGTTATATCTTGGTCCTTATTAAAAAGTTAAGAGCGACCGGTCGCATTTGTTTCGTCTATATTGACGCTAAGCGGCTTACAGTTCGTGTTAGTTTTTTAGAGCTTGGGCTTAAATATCTACTGTACAATCAATAGCAAACCATTACGAATATATAGACTAGATCGGAAAAAGCCATATTCAATTATGAAACAAATTCCACTTTGTTGGCATCTTATAAATGAATAGTTAACAAAATATGGATGAAAGGTCACGGGGACTTAGTTTGCTAAGAGATATACGCAAAAACCGATCTGTCAGAAAGGATGAGAGACTGAGCAGAGGACAGATTATGGAGAACGCCAAAATGCAGGGACAAAGAGAGCCATCGTGAAGCCTGGACTCATTATTTATATCTGTGCTTATTATAAGACAGAATCAGAATCATCAGTATGAGCAAGTAAGCAACTTAAGATATTTTTTTTTGGGAAAAACAAAAAAAACTAATCAAATTGTAATTCATATCTATTAAAAAAAAGTTTGAGAATTGTTGAGCGCGCTGTGCTATCTAGCGGTAGGTAAAATATTGCCAATAAACAATATTTTACCTACCGCTATTTGGCGCACCGTGCTCAACGCTTTTTACATTATTTTTCAAAACAT
The DNA here is from genome assembly GCA_944548615.1 of Micropterix aruncella. Lineage (NCBI taxonomy): Eukaryota > Metazoa > Arthropoda > Insecta > Lepidoptera > Micropterigidae > Micropterix > Micropterix aruncella. Next base: position 11,791,218 of record OX155956.1, read on the forward strand.
AAAAATTTACAAAGTAAAAAAAAAAAAACACAAACTTGTTGCTTCTTTGCATTAAAGTTGCTTATTTGCTCGTACTGATTCACCAACTTCAAGGATGCCGGGAACTTAAAAATCATCCTGTACACATATACGTAGGCGGAATGATAGAACTCGGCCTACACTTCTTAAAAAATCGGATGTTTAAAAATTCTACCAGATTTTAAAAAAGAGGTTTCTATCTATCCTTATGCTAAATTTAAAAACAGTGTGGTAAATACTTTTTTGCAAGATGTCATTTTAAAAAATCTTGCGTTTATTCTTTCCAAAATGGATAAAATTTTACAAAGAGCTGTGATAAAGTTTCTTTATATGGACGGTATGAAGGGAGGAGTTATTTTTGAAGAGTTTAAAAATGTTTTGGGCGAGAGTACTCTCTCTTATGTCACAGTCAAGAAGTGGGTGGGTGAGTTTAAACGCGGCCGTACAAGCGTCCAAGAAGAACCCCGACCCGGGCGTACAAAAAGCGCCACGACTCCGGGAATAATATCCAAAGTTCACGATGTTCTTGGCAGATGTTATCAACAATCACTACTTGTTCTCGCGCAACACTGACTAGGTTGGACGACGAACATTGCACAACTTATTGCGAAACAATGTTACCAATGAATACGTGACTTAAGAATTATACCATTCACTGTATTTATTGTACTTATTATTTGTTTGTTTGTTGTTTGTCTAATGCCATCTTACCTTATAATAAAATCGCCCCCCTCTCTCCTCCCCGAATTAATTACCGTAGTTGGCTGTTTGTAATTATCTCAATAAAAAAGATTATCATGCTTTAATGATCACAAGAACAATGGGTAAACAATTAGATAAAATAAATAACACATTTATCGCAGTTGAAAGTTACTAATGAATATGGGGCGTAAGAATTACTAGTCACTATATTTACGTAGTTATTATTCGTTTGTTGTTTGTCTTGTGCCGCTTTACCTTATTATTATAATATCGCCCCCCTCCCCCCCCCCCCCCCCCGGGGCCCAATTGTCCCCTTTCAGCATAAATAAGCTTCGTTGGCTATTTGTAATTATCTGAAAAAGAAAAAGAATTATCATGCTTTAAAGATCGCTAGAACAATGGCTATTACAATCGCTAGACAATTCGGTAAAATAAACAAATTTATCGCAGTTGAAAGATCGATACGCGCTGTGATATGGCAGCGGTCAAGTTTGGAGCTCACCACTCTACATTTTGAAGATAGCGAATGAAATATTTTTTTATGTGCAACTTGCCCGTCGTGGACAGTTTTTTCCTTATCTACTCTGTGGATTTTGATGTTTGACAGTAATCTATAAAATAAACATTTCCATTCGCATTGATTTTGTTCAACGAATGGGCTTTTTAAAGAGGGTTTTTTAAAAAGGGCATTTTTTATTTGATTATCGTAAAAAAATGCACATTTTCAGCAAACGAGAATGCCAATCGACCCATATCAAAGACCTTTTTATGTATTATAAATAGAAGTACGGAATTTTCGCAGAAAAAAAACAAATTTCGAATAAAAAAAAATATTGAAATTTCGCTAAAATTTGCATAAACTGCATATAAAACAACTTTTTAATAGACCTAAAATTTATATTTAATATTAATTACACGCTAGCATTGTTTACTTACAATATTTGACTGTTTAGAATCGTTCTGTCCGCAACGGCGACATTACATATATTTAATAAATAAGCGTTCTCCTTCTACGCTGTAACAGCGTAGAAGTAACTAACTCTGTAACGCTGCTTCAGCAAAGGTTGAAAAGCAGTATTTAGTACCTACCCCAAAATATGTCCCTAACATTGGAATCTTCATTCCTATTTACTGTTTAAACGATTAGGCGATGAAAGTGACTATACCCATCAATCAGCTCATTTTGAGAAAGGTCCCTGAAAAAAGGATTTTTTTGAGAAGTTTTCGAGTAATCTAATTTGTTATAAGGTGATGACTTGCAGCCACAGATAGGCAAAATAACTGACCAATATGAAAGTAGGCTTCATTTTATTGTATTTAATTTTTAGAAAAAGTTTTATCTCTATTTTTGGAAGAAAAAAAATAGTGAAACGTTTTTTTTCGCATAAATTTGCATAAATTGAAAATTTTTGCACAAATTCGCATCTATATTGTAAAAACAAAGATTCCGTACCTCTAATTATTTATAATTACTTGTATGACAGCTCTTTTTAATTCGTTGTGGGTAAAAAGTTATATACGTCAATAGATGTCGATAGTGGTTGGTGTTACTTGGTGAGTTGCGTGAGATAATAATAATAATTTAGAGCCTAATAATTACAATACATAAAATTTAAATACAAGACATTAGAGGTGATACTTAGTTTTTAAATATTACTAAAATATGCCGAAATATATTTGTCACCCTCAAACTTATTAGTTAATATGACCAGGGCTCATACAAAGAGCCGCGTTCTCCTTTAAAAGCATTTTATTTATGGTGTAGAAATACTCTATCTTGGTATACCTAATTACACCCTTGTGCAAATTAATGTGGACAAAGCATATTTTTTCATACTTGTGTAGATTTTGCTTCAGATTTTGTTATGGCAACACTATTAGCAGCTGTCAACGTCACATTAGTGTCAGTTAACCTCAATCGAGCACACGGGCGTATTGTTGCACGAGTAATTTACAAATTTTTGAGTGTTTCGACTTTCTGGCATAACGTCTGAGATTTTTACTTTTTCTTTAGTTTTTAGTGATAGTTTAAGTGTATATGAGCAATGGATATTTCAATAGAAGTTCGTTCTAAGGTTATCACACTGTCTGAACATACTGAAAAGACTCAACGGCAGATTGCAGAAGAGTGTGGAATTTCTAAAAGTGCAGTTAACAAACTGATCAAACTCCATCGAGAAACTGGCTCAATTTCACCACTGAGAGAGGGAAAATGTGGCCGAAAAAGAAAAACTACCAAGAAAGAAGATGTAATATTGTTAAGGAACAGTAAAATAAACCCCACAAAGACCAGCGACGACTTACAGAGAGAGCTAGCTGTTACTGGAACAAGTGTACATGCCTCGACAGTGCGGCGTCGTCTGCTAGAAGTTGGGCGAAAGGCTCGAAAGCCCCTTAAGAAGCAACTCTTGACTGCTGTGATGAAGAAGAAAAGGATGGTTTGGGCACATAAGTATAAAGGGTGGACCCAAGATGACTGGAAAAAGGTATTGTTTTCAGATGAAAGCCATTTCTTTGTCCAGGGCATGCGTCATCAGTTTGTCCGCCGGACCGATGGTGAATCACTTTCACCAGCTCACATTCAGCAGTCAGTCAAACACCCCGTGAAGCAAATGTTTTGGGGCTGTTTCTCCTTTAATGGTACAGGATCATTAGTACCCATCATGGGGATGATGAATAGCGAAAAATATATAAAGGTTTTGCAAGATAGAATGGTCCCTGAGCTCTCAAAAATAAATTTGGAAACCCCCATTTTCCAACAAGACCTGGCACCTTGCCATGCATCGAAGATGGTGAAAAAGTTCTTTGCTGACAATGGGATAAACGTTTTGGATTGGCCTGGCAACTCACCAGACCTCAATCCAATTGAGAATTTGTGGTCCATCTGCAAGACAAGGCTCAGAAAGATGGACTGCACAACGAAAACTAAGTTGATCGAGTCAGTGATTCAAGTGTGGCATCGGGATCCAAAAATCCAAAACAACTGCAAATCTCTGGTAGAATCAATGCCAAAACGCATTAAGATGGTGCTGCAGGCCAATGGTGGACATATTAAATATTAATTTTATGAATTTGTATATGATTGTATTATTTGTAAGAATAAAACTCATTTTTAAGAAATAAAATTCTTGTCCACATTAATTTGCACAAGGGTGTAGTATCAACAACCTTTATCTATACGTATCCTCTGAATGGTATCTTGTAGCGTCGATTTTAGTAGTCATTCGGCATTATTAGGCATTAAGGCGAACGATTCCAATGGTCACATCCTGGTAGGCGGGTGAATGAATGGATTTTAATGAGCGGTGATAATATAATACGAGTAGGTAGAACCGGTTTGTAGTAAAATAGGTAATACGATCGTAAACTCGATGGTAAAGACGAAATTTTAAATTATTGTTATGCGTTGTTGTGGTTTCATATTTCATTATTTAAGTACTCGTTGTCTCTCTCAGACGGTTGCTAGAAAAATATTTTTTAAAAAGTATCTTTTTGCCGATCTTTGTTCACTATACAGCGATACGTAACCGCGACCCCAAATTGGGGATCGCGAATTGTGATAACAGGGTTATCAAAACTGAAACCGGTCTAAGAAGCGATTGCAATAGGCTGTCGAAGTTACAAGTTCAAAAAGATACATTTGTGAACAAGCCCCACAATCATAAATAGGATAATAACGAATTTACCGCGTCAATGACGTTTCGGCGACGTTGCAGCCGCCGTTGTCTAGGTTAGCTAGACAACGGCGGCTGCAACGTCGGGTGCTACAAACTTCACGCGGTAAATTCGTTATTATCCTATATATATAACGTCAAACAACCGCGATAGTCTTTGTTTTCACAATGTTTTAATGGTTCATTAGGGATAACGAGAGAGCAAGTGATGGAGCGCGACATTAGCAAGTGGGAGAGCATAAGGCTGATTAAAATGAAAATACGCTTGAAAACTGAGCATCTCAGATTTGGAAAATAAAAATAATGATTTAATGTCAAATCACAATAAGCACAAAAAAAATACAGGACAGTTTCACCAACTATTTTGAAGTTACTTTAATAACTGCAAAAACTAAGAAAAAGTTTTACTAAATTACGTTGTTCGTTGCGTGCGTTGTTCGAACCCCCCCCCCCCCCTCCCCCCCCCCCCTCCCCCCTTCCGTCCCTGTAATGCATCGTAACGTTTTATAACGCACACTTATTTATACCGTATTTATCCTACGAGCCAAAGTCGTTAAGCAAATATAAATATCTCTGTAATAACACCCTAACCTCTTTTTTAAAATATTCTATTGGCTTGTATTGGATCGGTTCGTCAATTTGCCTTACACGGTTTGACAGCAAATTGAAAAATTTAGTAGAAGTACGAAACTGTAGATAGGAAAGTATGTTAGCTCAACTTTTTGTGTCATCATTTGGAATCGATTAGACGGCGAGATATCATCAGGGTCCGATGGTACCCGGTGAGGTCCGATGCTACCCGGTAAACCGGTACTGACAAGTGAGCTGGTCTAACTCCTCGCTCGAGGCAGCGATACCAAGCTGTGTTTCACAAGCCGTTGCTATAAATATTAGCAAACAATGAATATGACATAACATCTTGTTTTGTCATTCTTATCAGTTTGAGATATTTTAGTTGCAGGGAATACTCTTTTTTAATAGCCCTCTATTATCAAAGCAACGCCTGCTGCATTAACTATAGTTTGCTTCAATTATACGCATATACAAGACGGACTCACCCCACCCCCTCTATCCCATCTGGGGTCCCTGGCAAAAAAAAAAGATTTTGGATCGCAGTTTTAAAAACATTGCGTCCGCTGCATCTAATAGTTTTACTACGATGATGCATTTTTTCCAAAAAAATAACGAAGTATTCTTGTCTTTGCTTCAGGTGTTTTTGAAGATTTCCGCAGCACGTATCCAGAATGGTGTAGCGAAGTAGGATCACACTGCGCGTTGCCTCATCTTCCATTAATGGGATTAAGGTAAGTTTTCATTATGATAACTGATGTACGATTTTACTGGACGAAAGAAAGATACGCTCTACAAAACTTGGCACTCAACAGCTTAGTCCGAACCCCCACCACTGATTATACGTATACTGGTATTAGATTGCTTTACTCCATAGTACGATTTGGCAATTCTTCTGCGCCAGCGAAATACAGGTGGCGCTGATAGCATTGACAGCAAAACTAATAACAATTTGTTTGACCGTCTATAATACTATTGATATGAATGATTTTTTTATAAAGGATTGATTGATTATGAAAACCAAATAAATTGACCAATGATAACAATAATACCATTAAATTATTAGTGCCATCTTTCGCATTTTTATACAGGCTGATTACATCGCACTCTTTGGAAAACTGACAACCCTAGCTTTTTAGCTGAGGTCTATTTGTGCCCGACAATTATCTAGTTTGTGGAGCCGTCCTCGTGCACCAGTTTTAGTAAATGGAATACGTTGGCGCGCGCGCTTCGCCACCTAAATGGATTGCTCTCAACAACACCAGATCTTGACATTTTTATTCTTAGTCCTCCTCGCTTTTTTTTGCTGTAAATTACTAATTTACAATCTGAATAGTGTAAGTTTTAATCTTTTCTTTGTTAGTGGTTTTTTAAAGTATTATTTAACTTTGGGAGTCTCTATGACCACTACTAACGCCCATCATTCAAGTTTGAGCGTACCATATTATCGCCTTGCCGCCAGAATCGCATGTTTGCATAGTTTAAAATCGATACGATAATAAAGTGGGTGAAAAGTGAGTTGTAAAATTTGCTTACAATGTTACAGCTCAAACTAATATTTACGTCATTTTTTTTGTCTAGTGTCACATACAACTGACTTGAACACCTTTATATACTTAGATAATTTTATGTATATTCAAAATAAATTTCGTTAATAGAAGTATTTTGGAGACTTACCAAAAAACATAAATTGCGCGATCGTATGAACGCCGCGGTTTCCATGACGTTTATTTCAGAGTTCATATCTATTGTGACTAAGTTTCTCTTATTTGCTTACCAGAATTGCCTGCGTTTTTTTTGGTTCGCTTTCCCAGCCCAAGGGGGAAATTTACGATATAATTTCCCTCAATGGAAACAAGGACTATAACGAGCGGTATCCATCTGCGAACCCGAACGCCGCCAGGCAGACACCCTAGGAGGGGGTATCGCCTCTCTTCCCCTCCTCACTCCTCCAACCCCCCCCCCCCCCCACATTTGGGCCTCCTGCTGTCTGGACCAGATCGGTCGATATCGGTACCATTATAGGGGTAATCGAGCCTTTCGCTTGCCTGTTCCTTATTCGCTTTATCGTGCCGGTTAGCAAGCAATTACGTACATATTGTAAGAATATTCTTAGACTAGAATATAAGCCCGTTCATAACGGGCTATTTGCTATGCATAAGAGTCGGATTTTTGGCCGATCCGAAAAATAACTATTTTTGAAGTGGGAAAAAATGGCGCGCAGGGGCACACAGCAGGTAAAAAATATTCACCGGTCTAATAGCCTGTCACTTACCTCTAGATTACTCTAGACGACACATACCTACTAGAATAGACCACGTGACCAGCCGAGAAATCAATAGAGGAATAGAAAAGAATAGAGAGCTGTATATGGGCCCCATCTATCCTTGTTTAGTCGCGCATGCACGGGACATGATTCGAAATTAATTATTATACTCAATTATGATAAACGCGCATTCGCGACTAGACAAGGATAGAGGGGACCCATATGCAGCTATCTCTTTTTATTCCGCTATCGCATTTACATTACATTACATTACATTTTCGTCGTGTCCAATTGACGGCTAAAGACCGCTCTTTGACGTGTCAAAAATTCACTCACATTCACTCACTCATTCATTCACTCACAGTCAGTGGCGTGCCCAGGGTTCGTAAATAGGGCAAGCCCGACATACCTCTTTGTGTTTTTTTTTACGCTTTTTATAGTAAAAAAGTGGTACCTCTTTACTCTTTAATCTTCAGTTTGAAATTTACTGCTTGGGTCGTACATTCAATCAAGCACACTGAAGGCATGCTACTGCAAGACAGAATTTAACATATACTTATCAGCAGTCGCATACCTCTAGTGGCTTTAAAGGACTCTCTAGCTAGACGATCAAGCATGCTTGTCAAAAATCGCGTCGCGGGCTGGGAGGGGATCGTAAACCGCAGAAAATATGCATTTTTTAAAAATATTTATCAAAAATGCCAGTCACGTCATTCATCAATCAATTACTTCTAATTAACGTGACTCCCTGGTATAAACTACAAAATTATGCATTTTTGGTAAATATTACAAAAAAATATTTGTATATTTCCTGCGGTTTTACGATCCCCTCCCTGTCCGCGACGCGAAGCTTGTCAAGCATGCTTTTTCGTCTAGAGAGCCCCTTAGAAAAGCCATTTTATTTGCTTGAGTTGACCCTTGCTTGAGTTGATAAGTTGACCCTTGCTTGTATGAGCTGTAAGACTATTTTATAAAAAAGTGAACAAAAAGTAAAATAAGTGACCCTTAGAAAGCTAGCCATGGGAATGAAACTCACGCTGGCATATTTTCATCGTTTATATTCTAAATCGAAGCGTCTACCTTTTTTCAAAAATGATTTTATTACGTCTGAGTAAAATGATGGCGAACGCTTTAATTCTTTTAACAACTGTTTTTCAATAGCAACCATAACTCAGATAGACGTTCCTGACCCTGTGTATTTCTTAGGTAAGTATGAATAAGCTTAAGAGATGAGAATGCACGTTCTGCGGAAGCACTTGTAGCAGGAATAGTGACGACAAGATACGCTAACTTCAACAATTGGGGAAAGGTGTCTTCGAGGCTATTCTGACTAATTCGTTCAAAAACATTGCAATCTTTCAATTCAAGAGAGGAGTACAAACAAATCATTTGGTTCTTTAAAACCTTCTGTCAAAATGGTTTGCATAAATGTCAAATAATGAATCTAATGCCTTTGTAGGAAAATCTAAACGGTATTTCTCGTATAGTTTGTTGTTGAAGAGTTGGAAAAATTTCAATTTGAAAATTTGCGAATATCGATCGTCAATTTCGCAAAATATGTTGTCAATTAATTACCTGGACAAAAAGTCGTTTGTATTCAGTATGAGCACAGCGTACGTTGCGTCTCAAACGAGGTGCTGAGTTATTTTAAAGATTGTTTTCATAAATTTGATCAAATTCATATTGAAATTCAACACATAACCAAGTGTGAAATTCCTTTATTTTGTTTTCCTTTCTTAATTCCTATAACCCACATCGACTTGTGATTTTTGAAGAATGTTGTACAAACGCTCAGTTTTTTAAAAATTCGGCGGAAAACAAGGTGAAAAAATTTAAATGGAATGATCGCATCGAGTTTTTAAAATTCTTCGCTGCTAAAACCGTATCCCCGTCTTAGTCCTGCGGGTTGTCACATATGTCAGAAAACAAAGTAATAAGAATACATTACTGACCACAAAGGACAATTTCCTCCATTTTTTTATCAGGCACTAAAACCACAAATCAATTGAAATTACACAATAAAAAATTAGCCCGACGTCACTCGCACATTGCAATCCAAACTAATTATAATGAAGTCGCGCTTTCTGTTGACACGTTCGCATTCGCAGTTCGCATTCAACGTCATGGCTAAGCAAGCCCGGCTTAGCTCCCGATACAAAAGTTGTATATACACATATATTGTTTAGCGTAATTTGCCACAGGTGCGAATGAGAGGAACACTGATTTTGAAAGCCGCATTGAAAGCCCATAATGTGCGAGCGAGACAGCAATCGCGCCCTGTCTATAATTATCGCACCCTGTCGATAACAGATTTTTTCTCGCGTGGAGCGAGCTGTTCGCGCTAGATAGCAGTAGGAGCGCTAGCAAAAAAAATTGTTTAGTTGTTTTTTTACGAATTGTGTTATTCATTTATTTAATTGTTAATTTGGAATTATAGGCAAGCCAGGCTTTTCGGCTTATATGAAGAGACCGCCACTGCTCACAGTCCACCTTCGTACTCCCGCGGTCTATTCTAGTCTGTGACTGAACTGACTGAACTACCTACCTAAACAAAGAACTACCTGTTAGAAAGAGAACGACACGAAATTAATTTTCTAATAAATGGATAATTATGATTGGACATACTTATGACTTACATACGGTCACTTTTTTGTAAAAAACGAATTCTCCTGGTATAACTTTTGTCTCGATCTCGATCTGTTTACGTAAAAAACAAGTTTTACTACCTGCCGAAAGCAAACACTCGCCCTGTTTATTGAGTAGGATACGTAAAGTAATATAGGGTATTTATTACATTCATCAGAAATTTTGTAGCTTCATGAGGACAGGAATATTTTTTACAAAAACTTTTATACACTGATAAACTTTGATACCAAAAATTACAACAGCAATAATAATAATAATAATGATAATAAATACACATGGTAATCATGTCAATAAGGTAATCATGATAAAATAAAGTAACATAATATTGATAGCAATATTATGTTATTTTATTTTATCAGCTTTTATTTACCTTGCAATGTTTGTTCAGGTCAAATCTTGCAAGCTGAATTAGAACCACTTCCACTTATCCTATGAAGTTGAAATTTTACATGTTGGCTCAGTTACGATTGCGATTCATTTTTATGGTTAGCATCGCCTGATTTTACACCCGGGATCGATCGGCTCCCAACCAGGCTACTCTTCCACAGTCAACAGCACAGACACACAATTATGTATACGCATTCAAATATGATATCCCATTCTAAGTTTCGGGAAAGGGCATTTTATTAAAGCTTGTTTTCAAAAATGTGTTTTACTTATTAACTTATTTATTTACATAATAGGCCTACCCTAATTAGGTCTTTTTGGCCCTTTATTAGGGAATCATGAATAGTTACTTACATACATACATGCATAGAAACATACATATATCATGAATAGTTACATACATACATACATACATATATACATACATACATACATGCATACATACATACATACATACATACATACATGCATTTTAATTTAAAAAAATACAAAAATAAAATAATAAGTCACTCTTTGTAAGTTTCCTATTTTGTTTTAAGTTTTAGAATGCGTGCTTTATGTGTAAACGAAGTTTAAAAATGACAGAAGTACCATTGGGCCCCAAAAACTGTCCCTTAACTTAGGGAGAGGAATAATCAAATACGAGACTAGCAAAATATGAGACTTATTACCTATAACTCGATCAAGCATATAATTACAGCCGATTCTTTAACACACCTTCAGACGATAGCGATAACACGCCACGCGCCCGTATCGCCTATAATAGCGCAGGATATCGCTAATTTTGATCGGCGTACGTCATTTTTACTTCCCATGAAATGTAGGAAAAAAACGCGTGTATATCGAAATGCGATATAGGCAAATTGCGTGCAACACGCGTCGCGTAGGGCGCCACGCGTCGCTGCTCGCGTCTGTGACGTCATCGACGTTACTTCGACGATACTGCGTGGGCGTACCCTCATCCCTTCACCACCGCGAAAGCTCTGCCCGTGACGTCATCGATGAGGTTATGAATGCCAAACAAGCATAGTCACGCTTCTACCTGGCGAAAATTGACGTCAGACTATTATGGTGTCTACCCACCGAAGGGATGTATCCGTGCGCAGCAGAACCAGTGAAAAACGCCTTTAAATAATTTATTGATTTCTGTTCATGAGAGTTTTACACTAGAGGCATTAACCAACTGTCATTAAAATGGCGCAAAACTGCATATATAATAGAGGCAATTATTTTTTGGCAATTCCATTTTTAAAATTTACTAACTCAAAAAATTATATTTTAGTAAAGGTGTGAGTGAGAAAAAATTAAAATATTTTGTCTGTAAACCAAACATTTTTAAGTTTCTAAAATAATACATTTTACTTTAATCGACATCAGGAAAAAATAACACTAAGAATAAATAATATAATATTAGGAATACGTGTTTCTACAAAAAAAAATACATCTCACCTTAATCATACCTCCGTAAAAAAGAGAAAACATGGAAAAGTCATTGGTCTTGATCAGGCTTTCCATCACAATTCCTCCTCAGTAGTGTCAGCCCACCTCTGGACCTGACGGTAAAGAAAGATCAATGTCCACCGTCATCGCGTGAACTTTTATTGTTTTTTTCTCGTCACACGTTTTCTTCTCGCTTCTTTTCAGGGTAGGTTATCGCGATTCTTTAGAAAATCGCGTCATACTTCGATTCGTTTGCGAACAAGCCACAAGGGGGGCATTATTATCTCATTTTCACAAAAAAATACCGTTCGTTTTTCTCCGTAACCCTTCATATATTATACGTCTCCAAATGCTCATAAAACTCAAGATATTAGGACATTTTCGTAAATTTTAGCTTGATTTTTAGACCTACACATTCTTAATATTAAGTAGCCATGATAGGTGTAAGTTATTTGTTACTTTTTTGGGAGATTTCAAACTCATATTCCTAACAACCGCAACAGCTCGCAGTAGCCAGATTGCTAATTGTATAGTCCTGGGACATTTGGAAATATAAATATAGTAATTTTTGTTATGACATGATACTGTGACTTTTCTGAGCTGGCTCTTGCGAAATTATCATTCGAGACTACTAGAGTCTGAAGGACCAAGAAAAATACTTTTTCTATCTTAGACATACATACATACGAGATATGTCCAGAAAGTAAATGCACTAAATGTTTGTAGGCTACAAAAGATTTATTAAAAATATTTTATTTACAAGATTACTTTAGTATATTTGTCGACTCAGTTTTTACGCAGTCACCATCCTGCTCGATGCATGTACCGGATCTATTTTTGATCCCATGGTCATAGAACTCTTCCGCCACCTCTTTCGTCCACTTCTTCGCCTCCTCATTCCCCCTTCTTCGACTTCCTGGTCAGTCGAAATTTTTTTTACACCCATGTGCATATTCAGGGAGGTAAAGACATGGTAGTTTGACGGCGCCAGATCGGGGGTATGCGGCGGGTGGTTCAAACAAAACTGTGGGGGTACTAATTAAAATTATCCCTTTTCTAGTACGCCAGCGCCAGGTGTCCCGGAGTCTGGCCTGCTGACTCTACCCTAGCATTCTATGGCCAAAATACTGTCTGATATGAAAGTATCACCTTTTACAAAACTCTTGCACTTTTTTGTCGTTGGCTTTGAAAATTGCCACGTGCACGAATAAAAGTCATTGCCAATAAAGGTTTTATTTTTCTGAAACTAAATCCATTTATTTATACATACGACTATATTCTCGCGAATATTCGAATAACCTGGTTGTATTTGTATATTTTGTGTCCGAATGAAATACAGTAGATGGCGTTATTCTTTTTTTAATGCGGTATTTAATTATTTTCATTTAAATGGCATAATATAGGCATGTAAATATGAATGATGTCTTGCGGGTTATTAGCTATACTTGGACCGATTTCCTATTCTTGTACACGTATATTTTTTGAGCCCAGGCTTGTTTCGGACTCCGCTATTACTTTCCCGGCAGAGGGAAAGTATTGTGAATGCACTTATGTGTGCGTCTGTGTGTGTATTCCTCCACGATAGCACCTCGATTCATCCGATTGAGGTGGAATTCGGCATGCAGGCATCATTCGGTCATGGCAAGAGCTGGAAAGATTGTCATTGAAATCGGTCCACCAGAGAGAGGGTGCGTTAGTCATACTTCAATCTCGAAATATTGTAGTTAAAGACTTGAAATCGGTACACAGATGCCTTGTTGGACCGAAATCACATTGTGAAATTTTGGTTGAAATATCTCGTATATCAGAAAATACTACATAATTTTTGAAAAAAACACTATTTTATTACCACGGAAATACTACAAAATATTAAAATATATACTACTTTTGCTATAATAGTCACTTGACACACTGTCGGGTGGGGGGGGGAGGGGGGAGTTGGCGTGGTAGAGAGTTGGAGGAGGGGGGGGGGGAATAGGGGTTTAACGTGCTGGGGGCGTTGTCTGCTTGCCGGGAAAGCCTTGGGTTGACACGGCCTATTATTATTAATACGTTATTTAATTATTTTTATTTAAGAGACTTAATACATATAGTAGGCATGTAAATATAATAAATGATGTCTTGCGGGTTATACTTATACTTGGACCGATCTGCTGTTCTTGTTAACGTTTATTTTTTCGAGCCCAAGCTTGTTTCCGACTTCAATATTTTTCTTCTTTTTTTTTTACCCACAAGGCTGATGTGTGTAAGCTAGATTTTTACTTACCTATTATAATATACTACTACTATTTCTTTATGTCTATTTTATGAATCAATCTTCAATCAGCCCCACTAGTTGGGACGCCATATGTAGCGTTGATTTTTACTATTACTTCTCACTTCTATTTCTATCTGTGAGTTATGATTTTATATTCTCTATGTCTCGATATGTTATGTTACGATGCTTTCAATGTCTATTGGCCCACCACATTGGGACGGCATATGTCAGAGAAGATTTTACTATATCTATTTCAATATGTTACCACCATACAACGACAGTGATAATATTACCTTCAAGAGGATAGGCTTCCAATACCTTGCCTAATAATTTCCCTCCTTGTATTTACTTCCTCAATGAAACAAATCTTCTCCAATTAATAATCCATATATTAAACCAAAATGCATATTTAAACAATTAAAATTATAACTTTTTCTATTTTAGATTAAGTACTATTATTGTGAATTATATTTATAATAATGAGCGCCTAATTCACCACAAAATATTTACAATTTATTCTTTGAGTTATTTTCGATCGATTATTTGTCGATGACAACAATGGCTGCGTTCAGTCGATTGTTAATAAAATAATATTAATATTGATAATGCATGAGTTTAAATCTCCGCCGTGAAATTCGACAATTAGATTCTAATCCTTTATTTATTTAAATGTGTTCAATGTCAATTTATATTGAAACATGAATCGTAATGTTTACATACAACAATAAAATTACTTATAAACTAACACACTGTTAACTAATCGATGGCGTTCCAGTGATATAATGAATTTAAATGACCGCAGTCGCTAATGCCCGATATAAACTACGACCTGGTTACCATTCAGTCCACTGAATGTCCATATGGTTTTCGTTCTATTATTTCTATTAATACTATTCCCTCCCCGCTATCCTTGAAACCCCATCGATCAGTCAAAACAAAAAACCTTAATATAATCTACAATTTTCCTTATCTTTAATCTTATTCTAACATTCAGTATAATTCGAATGTTTCCTTAACTAGTTTCCAAATTAAAAGCACATTATATAATGGCTGGTGTCTGAATCAACGGAGTTAGCAAAGGCTAACTCTCTTCCAAATTAAATAATAGTCTGACTAGAGGTTTACCTCGTAGAACTATCAACGACTATTCATATCAATCGATGTTAAATGCCTCATTTTTAGTTAACGTGCAAATATGTAGAAATCACGCATTTACGTTACTACTACTTATCATTTCTAATAATTTCCAACAAACCCCCCAAACTCTAATATTTATAACCCCAAAAAATATACAACAATGACAATATTTGTTTGCTAGCTTCGGCCCAAATAATTAAATAACGCCAGCTTCGGCAAAATAAACTTACATATTTTTAGTACATCTTTGCCGACAATGACTCTCGGCTATACTTCCCGTATTTACAGCTGCATTCACATTATGCACTTATAACTAATGTCAATTTCTTCGATGCGTGTCGCCTTCCTAGAAATCTGCCATCACCAAGAAGAATGTCTCTTTAGAAACCTCAACCGCTTCGCTACCTTACTGCAATTTTCAAGCCGTTACTGCATTCTCATCAATGTTTTTCCCTTATTTCGACGCTAATTTATACACCTCCGAAGGACGTTCGCAATGTTGTGATCTCAATCTGACGTTTCAGTTTGATTCGTTCGCCATCTTGGATATAATTTTCGTATTGCCCCCGACGAAATCTCGTACTTCTATTTTATATGAAATGTTGGATTTTTTTTACATGCCAACCCGCGTAGCTCTCTCGATTCACATTTTTAGCACTGGATTTCTATTATTTGTTCGTTTTTTAGTGTCCTTGTAAAAAGCGCATCAATGGCGATTGCGATAAAGCGTTTCTGTGATGTACGATCTGCACACTTTATACGAATTTAAATGAACTGGGCACTAAGATGCTTCACAGCATCTCAGTGCCCTTATTTTAAACTGTTTATTCTCACATCTGAGCCCCAAGATATACTTTTCTTTCCCAAACTTTCGCAGCTTTTGTGCGTGCAACTAAAATTTCTTAATGGATGCCGGAAGCAACACGTCCATCCCTTTTATAACACCCTTATCGATGTGACCTTTTTTTGATAATTTAACCCACAACTATTGACTAATCAATCATAAAACGATCTGATTTATCTATTTTTTCGTTAAATAACGCTCTGCCACATTGCTAACAAACGAATTTCTTAACGATAATTCGTGCTTCTAATTCTACAAATGATTTTAAGTATTTATTTTACGTATTATGAGAAATTGATGTTTCATATTCGGCGGGAAATCATCATACTTTGACTTAACCTTGCCGCCTTTCTTGCGCGTCGTTTCCGCTTTCACATTTGAAAGCGAAATAATATAACTATTTTATTTCAATTTTATTTATTGATAGTATTTTTATCTAGTAATTCCTCTATTTTAATTACGTGTTTCTAAATTTCCTCATTTTAACTATTAAATTTTATTTTGACTGGCAATTATTTGGTGAAAAATTCTTTGGACATCATCGATTCGACTTTCTTCCATCGATGTCGATTATGTTTTCCAATTTCTCTTAATAATAAATTAAATGTTCTTCAAATGACTTTATCAATATTGCTATTAATTCTCCCATAATTCCTACTATTTAATGAACCCCTTTTTATATTTCTTTGAAAAACCAATCGGTCGACTTTTTTAAGACCATAAACATGCTTCTATTGTCTATTTGTCAATTATTGATATTTACGTCGATTTTTCGTAAAAATCTCAAAATATGCTAATTTCTTGCCAAATACCCCTGATTGTCTATTTTGAAACCCCTAATAATGTCCTTAACTCTCAAAACTACTCAAAACCCTTTTATTTATGTGACGCTGGCACTGCACTCTATAGTTTAGCAACTGACATTCTTCATCTGTCAAGTTTAGTTCCTAATTAAATCGCTAGATGTCACTATGATCTTTTTAAAGTACACTTTAATTTTAAAAATTCGATTAATCTATTTCCGGTTAGCTTAGAGCTGCTAAGCGATCATGTGATGATTTTCAGATCATTACATGTGGAAATCGCCTAGTTGCCTGTCGGCAACATCTTCTAGGTGGGCATTTATAGCATCACGCAGTCAAATACTCAGGCGGTCACCCATCCAAGGATTGACCGTGGAGAACCGGTGTCAACGCGGCTGCAAGTTTGTTCATGCTCCTTAATTAGAGTAAGCAATGTTTTACCCAGAAAATCAATCAAAATTGTATCGAATCAAAGATTTTTTTTTTCTCACGATACCAGATCCAGGCAGCTTCTTACGTATATTGCAGTTGCGTAAGTTTCTGAGATTCAGATCAAGCAGCGTCACCTTATACATTATAAATTATCTTTACTTTACAAAAATATCCATAACCACGTTCAAGCCTTCTTGAGTGTGGTTAACCGAATCGAATGTCGCCTTAGGTCGAGCATTGTTGACATTTTATAAATAAAGAGCATTAACAGCAAATAAGAGCCCCAAGAGATTCGCGTCTACTTCATTTCTTTGTGTAATAATTGCTTTTAGCTGATTAATGTTTCCGCATTGTGTTGCATCATGCCATAATAACGTATGAGTGACCTCGTCTGCGCTTATGGATGCGTTTCTGCTAGGCAGAATTTCTCAAAGTTGTCTGCCGCCTCGCTAGGTATATTTTACACAACCTTTTTATTTATTTAATTTGCTATATACAGAACTATACTATAGAGTTGACGAAATAGGATCAATTTCTTAACCTACGCAAAATACCAAAATGTCGGAAAGATAATAATACAATAATAAATCGCTTCGTTTGTTGAAACAAAATCGGTGATCTTATTTTACAGCTAAACTGAAGCTAACGGGAAAACATGTTTTGCGAAAAAAAAAGGATAAAACTATTAATAAATTTACTTATACAGGATGAGTTTTTAATTAGTGGCATCCTCGAAAAGGGTGAATCGTTACGAGCAAACAAGGCAACCTATTTTTTTTAAACAAAAAAACAGAGATGTAAAAAAAGACGGTTTTTTTTTTGTATGGTAAATTTGAAAAATTTGATTGATAAATAAAAGTTTGACAAACGTTGAGCGCGCTGCGCTATCTAGCAATAGGTAAAATATCGCGATACATATAAACAATATTCGCGATATTTTACCTACCGCTAGATTATCGCTAGATATTTTACCTACCGGCAAAGCCCTCTAGTTTCAACATACTATTTTTTAAAACATTAAAGTTTTTTTTTATATCGAACAAAAATCTATTTTCTGTTTTATGTTTTTTTTATTAACAGTTTCTTATTTGCTCGTACTGATTCACCCACTTCAAGAATGTCACTAATTAAAAACTCACCTATATAGGCAGCTGGTATCAAACGAATCTAACATTTAAATCAAGCATAAATTGGGAAATGAATAAAAATATCAAAAAGCAATAAACCTATAATGACGCGAGGGGGGGGGGGGGGGGAGAGGGGAAGGGGCAATACAAATTTATCAGCGCGTGTTAGTATTCTTAGAGCCTGTGTTCAAAGCAATACAACTTCGGTGCTGTCCTTGCATGTTTACCCAGTAAAGCATTTCAGAGACGAGTGCCATGTTTGTTTTACAAACGAGGTAACATTATTGTGGATTTACAACCTCTCTAGGCGTTGAGGGCTCTCTAGACGATCAAGCATCATCGCGTCACGGGCTGGGAGGGGATCGTAAACCGCAGGAAATAAGCGTTTTTTTATATTTACGAAAAATGCGTAATTTTGTAGTTTTATACCAGGGAGTCACGTCATTCGTCAATCAATTACGTATAATTAACGTGACTCTGGTATAAACTACAAAATTAGGCCATTTTTGATAAATATTACAAAAAAATATTTGTATATTTTCTGCGGCTTACGATCCCCTTCCTGCCCGCGACGCGAAGCTTGTCAAGCATGCTTGATCGTCTAGAGAGACCCTTAGGCAATAGCCTGTGTCGAAGTCGAGAGGACAGCATTATCAAACAATTTAACATATTTAAAAGAGTTATTTAACAAAAAAACAATAAATAAACTATATACTTCCATGATATTAAATATCATAATTGAACAGACTTACATACAAAGTTTACTCCTATTATGTTAAAATAGAGCGTTGCTATACCCACTTTTTCCTGGATTTGTCGAAAAGCGAACACAGCACCATCCTTCCAAACGTCAAATAAGTCGATGGCCAGTAATTTATCACATTGTCAGTCTTCCGTTGTGCGAAGAATATAAAAAGTTTGATATTCGCAAAGAACCTATATAGTATGTCTTTTAATTGCTAACACATGCAGACTTCGGGTTATCTACTGCTAACCTTTGTCATTTGTTTGAAAATTTACTTACTTACACAGATTCGTCTGATGTGTCTAATGTAGTTCAGTTTAGTTCGACAGACAAAAGATAATGACAGAAACCAAGAAAGGCAAACGTTGGGATGGGACGCTTTTGGCAAACGTTTTAATTTTGACTAACAAATATAAAACGGCTTGCAAGTGAAAGGCTTTCACTCGAGATAGTGGGTTCATAGGCAGATCGAAAGAAGAATGTTGTCACTAGTTAGATTGAATATATTTATTAGCTAATATCAATTTTAAGATACAGAAGTTTTGCCAGATCGTTGTGGTTCTACCCATGTGACACTCGTACCACACAAAACATCATATCGCTTAATCAAGATAAAATATATAATTACAGATGTTTTTTTTTTGATTTATTTTTTTTGTTAAAAACATACAGCATAAAAAAATAACGTATAAGCATAATATATAACAGAAGTAAAGCCAATGATGTTTTAAATTATTTGCTATATAACGATTCCAAATATGCTAAACAATACAATACAAAGAAAACCAAAAAGAATTTAAAACTAACAGTTAAAATCGCTATGTGCGAGTGTGTGGGTGTTGGTGTGTGTTTTTATGTGTGTGTGCGTGTATGTGAGGGTGTGTGTGTGTGTGTGTTTGTATGTGTGTGTGTGCGTGTATGTGTGTGTGTGTGTGTGGGTGTGTGTATCTGTAGTGCGAATGTGCTTGTTAGTGCTTGTATGTGCATGCTAATTCAATCAGATCTGATAATCAGCTTTTCACGTACCTCCTTAACAAAAGACCGACCATTTTGATGGTTAAATATGTCTTAATCGTTAAAGCATACATTGTATGCATGCATGCATGCATTAGTAGAAAAAGGTCTGAAGTTCACGTAGCAATTCTAGAATAGTCTACAAAGCGCCATGTTCCAGAAATGGAGGTAGTGGGGAGGGAGTCAGAGACTAGGCACGCTGGGTGACATTCTTCTAGTTTTCCATCTCTTATGAGAAATATGCAGAGAAATATCGATGAAAATGAGCCAAATGATTTTCAGACCCCGATTTATAAATTACCACATCCCAGTGTAAATTTATAAATCAATATTTCATAAATCGTCTAAGGTTTCAGAAATCTTACAAAATGCAATCGGTAAAATTAACGTTTTTTTGTCGAATGTTAGTAAAAATTTAGTAAATTTCGAGAGGTTTTAAACCGGTTTATTTTTTTTTTCAATGGCGATTTTTATGATCCGCCGCCCGTGGATTTTTTGCTACATGGAACACATTGCGTTATAAATGTTTTTTTTAATATCGTACCTTTGGTCTTTCTCTACCCACCTATTCATATATACGTGAGCTAATGAGCCCAGTGCAGCTAAGCCATTATGACCCATGTGTTTAGGGTCGGCCCAACTCCCAGGTCAGCAGCCATCCGGTAGCCTCCAAGCAGAAGTGCGAGCCCGGGTAGGACTCGCACTTCGGGCCCGCGGGCCAGTTCCCATGGGAATCGTCCTTCAATCGCTCCTGGACGGTTTGCGCAACCATGCGGCGTCAACCAATCGCTTGTGCATTTCAACGGATGACCGGGAGAGTCTGGAAACGGCTTTGTTTCCTATATTGCGGAGGTAGTTGTTAACCTTACGGCAACTGATCTTAAATCACCCAATACCGGGTGAGAACAGCCGACCAAAGGATGCCGTGGTCCGCGATAGATTCGTTAGACACCGAATCTCCGCTGCGCAAGGGAGAGGACCTCACAAACGACCTCGAACCTGTAACCAGTCGAAAGGCCCGAGAAATCTGGCCATAACTGGTTAATTGCCCGGTGTCTCACGGGCTAGTTGGTGGAGCTAGATATTGAATTGTCAGTGTCTATGTCTTCTACGCTAATCCCACGGCTGAATGAACGATCACATATTGTTATACCAGCATGGAGTGACGCCCGTTTTAGTCGACACCACCCAACTATTTATATATAAATTACAGTACCATCATTTGTAAGAATGATAATCTTACCCTCACGGGAATTGCATTTTACCTGCCACTGGGCCTTATTGTAATGAATACTTCTTCAGTAACATAATAAATAACACATTCCCCATAAAGTATAACGTATCACCGATGGGAATCTTATAACAATACAAATATATATTGTTATGGTGTATAACTTCTGATTTCATTAGGTTTAAGAAATATTACCCTGTATTTCTCGCATCGCCGCTTCTAACACAGAATACAGAGTGTTTCTAATTTAACGTGCAATGTGTTTCTCTTGCTCGGTTAAACATTTGCGAAAGAAAGAATCTCGCTTCTTTTTTTCGTCGCGTCTTTCCTCGTTCTAGGCAATTTTCCGTGGCAACGATCAGCAGCCCGTTTTTCCTGTTTTTCTTTGAGCGACGCTCCACAGCTGTAATGAATGCACATGCATATTGTGCAATCTGTCGTAACAGACTGGAATGGACTGAACCGAACTTTCAAACTGTTGCAACTCTATTGAAGAAAAATTGGTAGATGCCTCTCACGAAGAATAGTCTGCTTCAGATATAAAACAGCCATTTGCCCATACCTCTTTGCTCAGCCGCTTATTATATTTTTGGGTATTTTATTTTTGATCACTGAAGAATAAGAGCTGATTACTGAATATGTTGTTATTAAATACAATTTGGAATAAATCAATAGGTTGAAATAATTTTTAAAAATGATAATTTTTGGCCGCATTCGTGTGCTGCTGTATTTAAACACAAGATGTTATGAACTAGTGGGATCAAAAGATTCCTCACAAACTTCATTCATATAATACAGAGAGAAAAATATGCAACTAGAATGGCTAATTTCGAGTATTTTAATATTTCCTGAGATCTTTACATTTTGGTGATCTTAATTTTGGTGATAAAATGCAATAATTTGCAACCCAATATGCGCCGGTGCTATCATACATATATCAAAAATAGTTTGTAACTTAGTTTGTGACAAAAATAGTTTGTTTGTAACATTATTATTTATTGGCATAATTTAACGTAGATAGATTTTTCATTTGGTAGTTTTGATGTACGACCGCGAAGCACATTACGACGCACGCAAGTACTACCTTAACTCTCTATCCAGCTACTACGTTTTTTTGTCTTTTGATTATTTCTCGGCTATTTTTGTGTATATAATGATGGAAATGTTGCAATTTCGTGCTATTTTCGAATATAAGGTCCTGGGTGGTGTATCCATTAGGGCTTGTTTTGGTCTGGCACAATGGTTAACGCAAATTACATTACATTACATTACCGTCGTGTCCAATTGACGGCTAAAACCGCTCTTGGACATGTCAAAATATTTGTGTAAGGTCGGAGAAAAATATTCATCGTAAAATCTTATGACAATACAAATTAAAGGCTTTTTAAAATAGTTCATAATTCTAATTGCTACCTACTAAAAGCCACTCAACACAATAATTAAAATAGTCAGTAAAAAGTTGAATAATCAAATGCGTTCATCAAAAACTGTAAACAATGATAGGAAGGCTCGCGACAAGCAAATCTAGTTAATTGCTCCCCCAACTGCTACTGCACGACCACACATTTTGCAGCAAGCAGTCGTGAGTTGCGACTGGCGACTCGTCGTCGGGTGGAGCCATCAAACCAAAAAAAAGAAGAAGAAGAAGACTCGTCGTCACCCACCATGCTCGCCAGACCTTGCTGCAACAGACTGTTACGTTTTTCGGTATTCGTATAACTTTTTTACGGGGTAAAAAATCAATTCCTAATAGGAAGTAAAAAAACGTTTTCAAAGCATTCATTGATGTCTGTCCACGATAGCTTTACAACAGAGGCAATAACCAACGCAATCAGTGACTAATTTGCAGTTAAAATGTTCAAATTAATCGTTTCCAAATCGGTGATTTGAATGGCCGAGTCATTCATAACTGTCACATGGGTGTCGATCGCTGTCGTGTTTTGCATGGCTTCTTATTAATCGGTCGAAAGATTGAAAAACCGACCGGCGACTGCGCGATGCTCGACCGCTGCATTCAATCATTGACCATTTGCAAGATGACAGAATCATTTCTAAATCAACGATTCGGTCAATCGTCTTTTTTAGACATGTTCAAAATGACCGAATCAATCGCGACCGAGACTATATACTACACTCAATAATGAACTACACCAATACTACACTGAATAATGAACAACGATACTACACTCAATAATGAATCAACTGCGTATCTATAATATATTAATAATGTGTCTGCACTTCTCGGCTTGCCGCTGTTTTCGATATAACGATAGCGCATATGGAACATATTATCGTTGTCATATAATAACAATGAATGATACGAATCAGATCACAAATAATTCACGTTCTCACTTCAGCGTTTGTGTTAATAATAATTAATTAAACATTGCAGCGTCGATGTTAATTATTGCGCCTTCGGCTATGTTTCGTTTCTCGCAATTAACATCTAGAGCAACATAAAAAAATACACTACATACTACGTGTTTTCCGTTGTTAAGTATGTGAAATATGTAAGCATGTACGCACCTGCTGAAGCTGAGTATTGACCATCCATGCGGGTGTATAATTATGCTGAAAAAACTAGCTTCGAATAGAGCATAAATAAATGTACTATAACGGACGAGAAACATGAACCAGAATAATGCACAAGAACCGATATTATTAGGGTTCCGTACTAGACTTCTACACGGGCCCGGTGGCATAGTGGTTAGGTCGCCTGATCTTACATTGAATGGTTCCGGGTTCGATTCCCGGCTGGGTCACCATTTTCCGTTGGGATGAAATTAACGGAATTGCATTTCAATTCTGTCGATCGAATGCAATAACAAGACACACACTTACACACATGTTACAAGCACACATGCATATAAACGCTTCATAGTAGGGTTGGTTGGAAGAGATTGTCGTATAACAATAAACCCGCATATTTCCTGTCCACCCTAGAACGGGCTAGTCCCAGTTGGGTGACAGAATCAAAATCAATGTTTTTTGTAATGTTTTGTGTTTTCTGTTATTTTTACAAGCAAAATCAATGTTTTATAGTAATTAATTCTTAAATAAATAATACATAATTCCTAAATAAATAATAAATAATTCTTAAATTAATAATAAATACATAAATCAATTTTGAACTTTCACAATGAAGAGTATAAACAAACAAACTTCTCTGTCTATTTTGTAATCAATGAAAAGAAACTTATTTTAAGGGGCGCAATGAGGTGATTGTGAAATTTTTAATTCCAATTATTCCACACTATGAATTTAACGTTTTTGACTTTTTCCTGCGAATATAAAGGTTTTTTAAAGGTTTATATAAAGTTTTATTAAAGGCGAATATAAAGGTTTATATGCGAATATATAGTTCATCATGAACCCAATCTTCATAAGTTCGGTCTTTTTTTTTCAGAATTTTAGGAAGCTTATTTTATCAGTAAATGAAGTTCACTAAAAATGGCAGAAACCTCCTTAGGCCACAGACATTCCCCCGTTGACTCCTTAAGGCTAGGTGGGTCAAAACTGCCACCTTTTGCTTAGCTATTTATGCATAGTGGATATATTTTAATCCACCATGAAAAGTTGAAGCTAATCATATTTTTTTTCTTATTTTGAGTAATATTTAGTGTTAAATAACCGAAATGAATATTTTTTTCATTTTTTTGTAATAAAAAAGATCTGTGCAACGAGGGTTTTTATTTCCTTTAAAATCGCGTGCCTCAAAGAGTTGAAGCGGTAGTTCTTCATACTAAACGCCAATGCATTTTTTCTCGAATCAAAAAAACGCAATGTTATAAAATTTTGAATGGCTAAATTTTTTGAAAAAAAATCGTTATGTAACACTTTTTTACATGCGATTATTATGCTCAACGCGCATTTCAGTACTAATTAGCATTTTTCAATATTGATAATGGTTTGAAGAGTGCACTCTTCAGTGAAAAAGATAAAAGTACCTACCTCACTTTAGTGGGGTTTCCTTTTATAAAAAATCAAATTCTAGGAAGATTCACAAATATGAGTGGTATAGTAGTTATCTTGGAAAATAACGATGAGAGCGGTACGATGGGTGCGGCGTTTAATTTTTGAATTCGTACAGTAATTTAAAATCTTCAAAGGAAATATTAAAATACTTTAATAAAACCTAGACTATAACGCCACAGAGTGTGGACGTCTCTGTTATTCCTTAAAAATGTGTTTCGAACAGGAATACAGTGAATAGGAGTGTGCTCAATTGGAGAGCTGTCACAATTGGCAATGGCGTGTTACTTAGTCAGAAATGGTTTCTTTTACACCGGTGTGTGCGTATTGTTGTGGGAATCCGTAATTAAAGAGCGGTAATACAGTGGAGGAGGAACATATGTAGACGATTTAGTTCTTCCTATGCTTAGTCTGACTGGCTAGTTACTACAATTGAAGAAAATATTATGTAAGCACGTTTTGCTATTTTAATATTCATTTCTTGTCCTATAATTACTGTGGTAGACCGGTTTCAAGAGAAAAAAAAACCTAAACCTATATTTTTTTATTTTGTAACTTTTCGAATAACACTAATTGCGGTATTTCCGAGTAAAATTTTTATTTAATAAAAAAAAATAACCATACACCGGAAAATATAAATTAGTACTGAATTGCGCGTTGATGAGTATAAAATAATGTGACCTAACTTTGTAACACTGCCATGAACACTTCCAAAACTAGGGATATTGACCGTATATTATGCAATTTTTGCTCAAGACGCTATTTGAGAACTATATTGCAATAAGAGCTCGGCAATATCCCACAAGCAAGCGCATCGACAGACGACATGACACCAGGAATAATACCCATTACCTCCAACCGATTGTACCACGTACGGCCAAGTTCCAGGCGACTAGTCTCTACATAGGACTTAAACTGTTAAATATCATTAAACTGATAAGTTAAAGATCATTAAAAACATCGATTTTCAAGAGATCTATCCGGGTGTTTCAGTATTTTGAAAACAGCATCGCACCTACCAATTTAATTTAATGTCTATTTTTAAATGTTTTAATGTCTATTGTTATTGTCAATTTTTATGTTATACTCTATTTTTTTGTCAATCGGAATATGAAAATTTCTTTATATGATTTTTTGCTCATTTGATTATTTGCTAAATTGCTAGTTTTAAAATTAATTTCATGTCATTCCTACACAATTGTAATGGTTGTAATGAAAATAACAACTCTTTCTGGTTTAAAAATTCACAGTGCGGTTTCGCCCGAGCCGCGTGCGTTTTCTTTGTTTCTACTCGTAATTTGCATTGGTGTTTTGTATAAAGAAGTACTGGACTCTTAATAGTATTCCTTCTTCCGTGTCCATTCACTTCCAACCTCCAAAATCTGAGATGAAGAATAAGAAGGAGAAGAAAAAGTAGGTAATTTTGAATATTCCGCGAATATCTAAAGAACTCGCAATCTTCTATCGCTCTGTGCCGCTGCGACGAATAAGACTTCAGGATAAATGGCTGAAATTACGGCGGGCGTGTTGTTATTTGGCTGTACCGCCCACGCGCGTTTCGCTTCGCGTGAATTTCAGCCATTACTCGGTGGAGTCTGTGGAGTTTGCGTCGTGGCGAATTAGCAAGAATTTCCATTCATGGCGCTGTCGGACGCCCACGCGGGCGCCGCGACTCGCCTCACTTCACCCTCTGTAAAACTCGTTCACACGAGCATTTTTATAAGAACGACCGCTTTTCCCTTGTTCAACGCGCGGTGAAATCAACGCCGAGCGTCGGGCTACTACACCAACTTTTTCTGAAATGAAATTATATCTGTACATGACTCAGGTAGAGAAATGAATGGATCAGAAACAGCTCACCTCGTTTTCTTCTTGGATTTTAGAAGTGAATTCAATACTGTTGACCGACCTTCTTGTTGCCTTGCTACAAACACTCAATACCTCTCATACCGCTATTAACCGCTTGAACGTACCTACGGGATGCGTTTTGTTGCGTACCAGGCGATAATATAGCAGACGTATTACGTACGTTTGTATAGTTAGGGCGGTTAATCTTTTATGATTTTGTACATTTTTAGATTCGTTTTTTTTAATGATACCATGAGCATTAGCATAGTTTGTGTAAATCGTGTTGTTTTGTAAATCATGTGTTTTTGGTAAATCATAGTGTGTAAATCATGTGTTTTTGGATAGTTTGTGCGAACCATTTTTGGATAGTTTGTGCAAACAAAAACCACCTGCGATTCCACCATGTATGTTCCATACTATTTATCATATCATAATCTACACTGGAGAGTTGTCACCTATAACGGGCGAACCCGTCACTCCGGGAAGGTATATATTGACCGTTCTTTAAACCTGGAGTGAACGTAGAGACTCGCGGACGAAAGAGTCAACCGTCTAGCTACAACCATTAACCCGTGCGATTTCAACCCCTTATCGCGTGGCACTGAAACCAGCGAGCAGACTCGCGCCCTCACTGCCAGATTTGGCAGGTTTCTCCGTCCTCCCATCTGGTCACGGGTTCGAAGTCGCTTGCGCGGTCTCTACCTGATGTTAGCGGAGCTAACGGGCCCAGTGCAGTTGGGCCATTATGAGCCGTGAGGTCGGCCCAACTCACAGGTCAGCACCGATCCGGTAGCCTCCACGTAGAAGTGCGAGCCCGGGTAGGACTCCTCTGGGAATCGTACTTCGGTCGCTCGTGGACGGTCTGCGCACCGTGCGGCGTCAGCCAATCGAATGTGCATTCCGACTGATAACCGGGGGAGTCTGGAAGATAACCGGGGGACTGATAACCGTGGGAGTCCCAAGAAAACAAGTGGGTTATCGTGGTCCAACTGCGCGAGAACTATTAGCTGTCCATCATAATCAACAATAAAGTGTTATTCTTCTTCTTCTTCTTATTTCGAGCCGTCCCGCTGGCGCCCGGTTTGACGGTATGAAACCGCGAATGGGTTAGATATAGTAAAAATGCATATGTAGCGAGGTTTTGCGG
Source organism: Micropterix aruncella (assembly GCA_944548615.1). Classification (NCBI taxonomy): domain Eukaryota; kingdom Metazoa; phylum Arthropoda; class Insecta; order Lepidoptera; family Micropterigidae; genus Micropterix; species Micropterix aruncella. Next base: position 11,819,478 of record OX155956.1, read on the forward strand.
CTGGTTAGGCACCGCTTGTATGCCTTTATGCCGTGCGCGCCGCTTGGTGTAGGGCGGGGGCTGGGTAGGGCGCGGGCGTTGGGCGGGCGTAGCGAGGAGTGCGTGGGCGTCCCTCGAACGGCTCGAATCGCCGGGCGGCGCGGGGGGCGAAGGGCAGGCGGACCACTCAATGAATTGGCGCCATGTCGCCTCGCTTCGCGTAAAGCGTGGGCGCACTATCGCACGAGATCGTAGGGCGGGGGAGGCAGCCTACGATCCCCGCATTACGTATGGCTTCATCCCTCTAATACTAACGTCAAAATAAAAAGCCCATTCTTCTTCCCATGGTGCCATGTCCACTACGTGACGTTGGTTATAGTAACGTTATCGGCCGCCGCTCGAAACAGTGATGTTGTGATTTCTGAAACCATTCCTACCTAAAAAGGGAACCAAGATGGTCTTATAAATAGGATAAAGACGATAAACACGAATCTACCGCGTAGGATCTACCCTGAATAACGGCGGTTGCAACATCACCGAAACGTCGGGTGCTACAAATTTCCCGCGGTAAATTCATAAACTAAACAAATCGTTTTTATCGTTTTTATTTTATTTATAATGTCAAACAACCGTCTGACCGTCGATAGTCTTTGATTTCATACAATATGTTTTTTTTTCTTTTAACTGAAACTTCAGCATTTCGCATTACATATAATATTCTGATTCATCGCAGGCTTTGCAGGCTGTTGGACATATTACTAATATTCTGGCGGTTTTGCTTTAGTTCCTTGATTAAGAAAAATGTACGATTAAGAAAAATGTACGATTAAGAAAAATGTACTTGTTTGACTATTTAAAGTTTATCATTTGTATTACTTATAATAATTAATTTATAACTATTGATGTATATTCTTATATTTCCAATGTTGCGTAATATTGTAGGTATCTTTATTACGTTATTTAAATAGAAAATGAATTATTAAGACAAAATAAAAATTATTGTTATTAGTGTAACAAAAATATAAACTTGGACACCTCTAACAGCGGTTAATCTGGATACGAAAATAATGCAATGTAAAGATGGAGTAAAGATTGAAAAGCAGAGGTGATATTATGCAACCCTTTCTGATTCTGCGCCATATCTCCCCCTCTTCAGAAATATTCAGACCAACATTGATGTGCGCTTTTTGGTGCCAGCAGAGATTAGTCATGATGAGCAAGTCTTTGTCATCTATCCCCACTTGTTGGAGAATTTCAACCATCATGTTGTGTCTGACTTGACTCTATCGGAAACCTTCTCATAATCAACGAAAAACATGTAAACTGCACTCTATAAACTCTGGACTAGATTCTGGATGCTAAATGGCGCTTCTCTGGTTCTAAGATAGTTACGGAACCGTAATTTCATATCACTGACTTGTTATATTTTATTATAAATTCGCGACATCTGTTTACTGCTTCAGAAATCACCTATAATATAATGGGTCTCTAATAGAATATAATGCAATGCAATGTAGTGTAAAAAGGGAGCTAATGGGCCCTGTTGGAGTTGGCCACGAAGACTCATTCACACTCACGGGTCAACACCCATCCGGCTGTCTCCACGCAATTCATTGCGAGCCCGGGCAGGACTCTAGTCGGAGGGCTAGATCCCTCCAGGAGTCAATCTTCTGCCGCTCCTGGACGGTTTACGCACCGTGTGGCGTCAGCCAATCGATTGTGCATTCTGGCTAACAGTCGGGGGAGTCTGGAAACAGTACTGTCTGCTATAGAGCGGGGGTAGTTGTTCAGCTTACGGCGACTGCTCTTGGAACGACCATCGGCTACCTGATTCCGGGTGGAACAGCCGGGCAAAGGATGCCGTGGTCAGCGATAGATTCGGTAGACACCGTTTCACCGTTACGTAAGGGAACCGCGCAAGCGACTTGGAACTCGCAACCAGTCGGGAGACCTGAGTAATCTGGGTGCAACTGGTAGTAAGGGCGCGAGTGTCGACCCGCTGGGTGATATACCTGGCTATCTCGCGGCAAGGCGTTGGATTCTTACGGGCATGTGGCGGAGCTTGACGGTGGACAGTTTTGTCCTAAGTTTTCTGCGCTCACTTCACGGCAGACAGAACGATCAAATTTCGAGGTGACAGATTCGCCCATTGTAGTCGACAGCTCTAGTTGTATGTAGTCTAATATAACATACTATAATACAATATAATATAATATAATATAGTTGTGTTTTCGACCGGGCACGTGTGGCATTTTCCTAAAATTCTTTTATACGTGGTTCACTAGAAACCAAAGTGAGATGCATAAAACATATTGATGATTTTTAATATTTGAATTCCAACTCTTCGAATTATTCTCCATTGGGTTCTATACACGAGTTTATTCGACTCGACAACTTTCTATAAGACTCCTCGACAATACCAGCGCTAACGTGCTGCGTCACCAAGATGACGAACCATTACCGTCTGCAGACGCGCCCCAATGAAACGGCCGAACGGCGAACTAGAAACAATTCACAGATTCTATTTTTTAATCGATATTCAGAAAAGCAGCGGCCGTACCGATTTCCAGGAAACAACAACCCAACCAGTAGTTAAAATCCAATGCCTTGCGATAATGCAATCGAAAAACACGCGATAAATATTACGAAATTATGAGCGTATGTTCTCGGCGCGGCGACGGAAATACGATAAGCCGAATATATCGAGTGAGCGCTCGCCCTAAGAGACACGGGGGTCAGACAGGATATCCTGTTGACTGCTTACTGCTGCACAGCGCTGATTCACAAGGTGATAAAGTGGAGCTTATCTTCGAGAAAGATTACGACTGACGCAAGGTACAGGATAATATAAAGGTGAAGATTGAAGATATGTTTCGTGCGATGGTTTTTTATTGTTATCATCGTTGTTTTGCATTGACCTTTCTACAAAAACATATTTAAAAACGCAGAGGTTTCTAAATGCAGTAAGGCCTCTAATTCGATGATGAATTTGAAGATCTTGACGCATAATTTTTTTTTGTCCATGAAATATTTATTATTTATTTATTTAGGATGTTCCCTGTTCCCTTTTTACACACATAAAAAAATAATAGGAGAGATTACAAACCTGTCATAAACAATTAGATGCGCGATTGTTGATGCTATTATTGTCACGTAAACAAATCGTTGATCCAGTCCTAATGAGAAAATCGATTAAGTCAAAATTCTAATAAAATTGTAAGTAAGCCACTCTCCTTGGCAGCAAATGTTAAAAATATCTCACTAATGTGGTTTGTAATCAGCAGGTCAATCAAATATATACAATCGTATTTATTTTTCCTTCGTTAATATAATGAGAAAGAAAAGTGATTACATTAGAGATTTTTTGGTTTAAAACAATGATAGATAATTGACTCAACCAGACATAGTTAAGCCGCCAAACTGAAAACGTCAGAAACCTTTAAATAATAGCGGTGTATGTGGAAGCACAGAAGATTTAGATATAAATAATATTCCAGATATTTATACATAAACTTGTCCTGTTATAGTTCAAGAGATCTACTACCAGATACTTTCTTAAATTAACAGCCTGATAGTTGATCAGCTGACTGAATGTCAGTCGACGGTCTGTAGTCACAAAAGCTCTCACTAGTTTCACATTTTTCCCAGTTTTTGATGGTTGCCGTTTCTCAGCCCTCTAAAAATGCTTTGGTCACCGAAAAACTTGTGCTCTTGTTAAGGAATATTCCCCGTATGCTCGCTGCAACTTTTTGTAGGCCAAATTCGCGGATTCACCCTGGTTAACACAACATTTAATGGCACATCTTCGATCCAGATTTCGTTCTTCCATTTTTCGTAGCTCGCTACAAAATTAGATCTTACCCCAAGACACAATGTAAATAACACTGCTCGAACTTGGCGAGCCACAAAATTGTATGATAAATTATATAAAATAAAGATAATTCTATTCTATTCTATTCTATTATATTCACTTATCAGGCTCTCTACGGGCGCGTAGTTACCGCACGAGGTTGACACTTTGCACGTCTAGGAGGGACTGACGTGCAAGCTACGTGAAGGGGGAGATCGCAGGGTTACCAGATCACTCTCAGTGATGCCAGTCTCATTATTTTCCTGTCACACCTCGTATACCTACACTAAGTACATCCAAAAGATCGTTGCAGTATGCAATACATGCCATAGGTCTAATTGCACAGGTCTGCAAAAAAAATTTTTTTTTAGCTGAATGACATATTTTTATTTGAATGCTTTAACTGTATGCATTAAGGTGCGCTAAATCCAAAAATCACTTTCATTCTGTTCTATCACGTACATTTTTTTGAAAAATGGGGGTTTGAAAAAAACAGTATTTTATTACTTTTTATTTAAATATTAATTACTACGAACTAAAAACATTATTTCTTAATTAATTAAACAATGTTATATTTACTCTCTTTCCTGATAGAACCTTTTCTTCTTCTCTCTTTCATGCTTCTTCTAGCTCGTTTCCGCTTCCCTACCTTAGTTTCTAGCTTGAGCATCCAGCAGTAGTCATCTATCTAGCTTACCAACGTCCCATCTTCCTTGGTAGCGTCTCTCGATATCACGGACATCCTGGTGAAATCTTTCACCCTGTTCTTCACAGACTGGTGGACGGATGAATACGGCCAAATCTGGTAGTTAGGGCGTGATGTTGTCCCGCTGGTTGCACTTCCCAGTGCCTCGCTGTAAGGCGTTGGTCTCTGACGGGTGAATCGCGTAACTAGACAGTGAACTGTGTTGTCCCTACGTTCAGGTTGAAACAACGGTCACGTTGAAACAACGCAAGTTCAGGTTGAAACAACGCTCACTCCAGGTTGAAACAACGGTCTCATATATATCGCTACAACCTCCTGTGTTGACGGGTTCGCCCGTTGTAGATGACACCTCGAAAAAGTACAAACAGCTTTCGCTTTGTTGATGCAAGTACCCGATTATGGCCCATTTTTAACAGATTTTTGTGTATTTCGAGTGAGCTTGTTTTTATAGCAGATCACTAAAATAATAGTAAGCTTAAAAAAGAGATAGACATACACTTGCATATTTTACATTATAAAAATAATTTACGATCTCCATCCACCACTCGTTTTACAACAATGGTTTGACGAACGAACCATAACTCAAAATGCATTCAAAATATTAAATTTACGGAGTTGTTTATGCGGCTGCGGCCGGTAAAAACAGATCGTAAAATTCGACCACATAAAAGCGCAAAAGGAAATGTATTGCGACAGACGTGAAGGAATGCGAACACTCAAACCGCAAATTCCGTGTCCAGTCCAGTCAATGCTCATATCATTGTTTCTACCCTTTATTGTGAAATTTCGCAATGGACGTATTTATTGTCGTACGACAATCGCTTACAACCAACACTATTATGAAGTGTTTATGTTTGCGTGAAAGATGTGTGTAAGTGTGTCTTGTTATTGCATTAGATCGACAGAATTGAAATGCATTTCCGTTAATTTTATCCCAACGAAAAATGGTAGCCCAGCCGGGAATCGAACCCGGAACCTTACAATATAAGATGAGGCGACCTAGCCACTATGACACCGTCATTAATCTATATAATTACTAGCTGACCCGGCGAACTTCGTACTGCCTAACAGTCAATGAATGTCGTGTTACAGATTAGCTGAACTTAATTTATGATTTTATGAAAGTAATACAATGAATACAAATTAAATATTAAGTTCACTACTCTATTAAGATAATAACACAAAAAGAAATATAAAAGTACAAAAATTAAGTATATCAATCGCGTGTCAGCAAGGCATGATTGAATTAAACTATTTAGATATTGTGCAGCATGGAATGCACTCGGTTTAATTCTCTTCATTGAAGCACCTTGTGATATAGGACATTTTTTGTATTTTTATCAGGCGGAAGAACAATTAAAGCGGATGATTTGCCGACACGTAAACATGCCACGTACAACAGACCATGAGAAAAACACGGATTTACATTTTGTATGGGAAAATGTTTTTTCTTTTATTTTAATTTTTCGTCAATTTTCCAATTTTCGTTTTTAATGTATCATATTTTAAATGTTGGTAGCATTCGAAATTTGAATTATTTCGTAATATCACTTTCATTTAGAAAACGTCTTTGCCGAAGTGATCAATACTTTAATTTTTTATTTTTTCGCTTAATTCGTCTCAATTGAAGGCATTTTGTGTTGCATAAGGATAAGCCCTATTTATGAGATATATGGATGAATAGTGATCGTTAGTCGACTGCAAAAGGACCTTTAAACTTACATTGCACCGTCGAAAGTCGTGCACATCCGTAAGTATATCTCATTCAAACATAAGCATTTCCCAATACAAGCTGGGATTTCCTTCACTACTTTTTAAGTAGCTTTTACTAATTTTATTTTAAATAAAAACATCATCCTATAAACGGATTTCTTTACAAACCTTATCAAATATAACAATATTATACTGTTTTCTACAATATTTCTTTACAATTTTTTAATATTATACAAGTTTATATAGGTTTACCCTATTTTGATAACATTATACAATCTTTATTATAAACTCCTCTGCCAGAAATTAGGATTGAAGTTTCTTCTTTCATTTCATTGAGCATATGGAGGTTTTTTTATTTTTATTTCGATTTAATGGCTCGTTGATAACAAACTCAGCCAATTGTATCATATTTTAAATGTTGGTAGCATTCGAAATTTGAATTATTTCGTAATGTCACTTTCATTTAGAAAACGGCTTTGCCGAAGTGATCAATAGTTTAATTTTTTATTTTTTCGCTTAATTCGTCTCAATTGAAGGCATTTTGTGTTGCATAAGGATAAGCCCTATTTATGAGATATATGGATGAATAGTGATCGTTAGTCGACTGCAAAAGGACCTTTAAACTTACATTGCACCGTCGAAAGTCGTGCACATCCGTAAGTATATCTCATTCAAACATAAGCATTTCCCAATACAAGCTGGGATTTCCTTCACTACTTTTTAAGTAGCTTTTACTAATTTTATTTTAAATAAAAACATCATCCTATAAACGGATTTCTTTACAAACCTTATCAAATATAACAATATTATACTGTTTTCTACAATATTTCTTTACAATTTTTTAATATTATACAATTTTATATAGGTTTACCCTATTTTGATAACATTATACAATCTTTATTATAAACTCCTCTGCCAGAAATTAGGATTGAAGTTTCTTCTTTCCATTACACCCTCACAATCGTTAGGAATCGAGCAATCGAATACGCTATGAAAATCAATGCCGATATAGAAAAAAAACATTCGAGGGCGGTAAGGGAAGTATTTGTTATAAGGGTAAAGGTATGATTTTTCTAAACCGATTTATTGCGATTATGTCGACTATTTTAAATGTGTCCCATTTCGACTGTGGTATTTGAATTAAATTATTATTTTCCAAATTAAAAATAAAAACTGTGTATACAAATTAAATTCTAATATTCTAATATAGGAAAAAAACTGCATTTGTTGGTATGACCAACACAATTAATAGTTAAAAAAAAGTAATTGCAAAAATATTATTTGTTTTTTGAAGGCTTGTTAGACAACACTTCCAGACTCATTTACAATAGGATGATTAGATCTTTGATGTTGAAATGTGTTACTGTGATGAAAGAGGATTGGTTCAAAAGCCTTTCTTGAATATTAAAAAGAACAGATAGGTGGGTAAACAATCATTGTGGCATCTGTGGCAAACAATCATTGTGGCACGTTTCTATGCGTGTTTTAATAACAATAATAATAATAAAACGCTTTATTCGTAAGAAAAGGCGAGCTTATTGCCTGCAGGCAATATTTTAGAGCTAACCAATGTTTCCCGATACCACAATGCTGATTTGATCAAGCATGGGTATAGATGTAAACCCCAATACGATAATATCTTCCTAGTGATTTACCAATGAAATGGTCATTATCTGCAGGTATAGCTGACAGGTAATTGGTGCCCGCGACATCACTGGTATCTAATGCTGCGTACAGACTCACGAAAGGTAACATCCAATGTAACACGAAAGGAGCGTTTCATCAGTGTGGACGCAGCGCGCGCTCGAACCGAACATGTACACCTACTCGCAACTGTTTTTGGCGTGCGCGCGAACGTAGCGTCAGTCTGCTGAGAACACGCGAAGAGAATGAAGTGTGGACCAATTTTGTGATTCCATTAAATTTGTCGTGTTCTGTACGCCTCGATTAATTGTATGGCTTTTTCTTCACTCCACGATTCGTCCGTAGCTGTATCCATACCTGGCTCAGTTCGTGTTCGCGCGCGTCTTAACACAACCCGTCCATTATGGCGCTCCAAGCACACTGCGCGCCGTGCGATAGAATCGGTGTACTCCGTTTCACCGCTTCGTAAGGGAGAGGACCGCGCAAGCGACCTCGAACTCGGAACCAATCGAGAGACCGGAGAAATCTGGTCACAATTGGAAGTGAGGGCGCGAGTATCTCGAGCCCGCCGGCTTTATTCCTGGCTAACTCGCGGTAAGGCGTTGGACTCTCACGGGTTGTGGCGTAGCTAGACGTTGGATTGTATTGTCCAAAGTCTTCTACGCTCACTGCAGGGCGATAGAACGACTAATCGTTAAAACGTCCTGTGGTGACGGGCTCGCCCGTTGTAGTCGACACCGCAAGATGAGGCAACAATCCGGCTCTTACCCTATGTATATATGAGCTATCACTGTCTTTTGCGGTTATAATCATGCCCCTATTGTTACAATTCGTCTTTTTATATTTGTTCCGATTTAAACCTTATTTTTGAAAAGAATAACATAAATGAAAATTATGAGTTTCTCCCTTAGGCCGATCGGAATTTTATGATATATTTTTTATTACGTTTTATCAGGGTAAAAATAGTCATGCTCTACAAAAGCGTAAACAGTGTTTATTTTAATTATGTACGTTACGATAACAATATCCATACACCTCTTTGAAAGCCTTGTACCGTAGAGGCCGTTGGATTATCAGCTTATCTTTGTGTTTGCGCCCTTAAAATGCCAAGTCTCATTGTGACGTCATGGATAATGTAATGTGACGTGGCCTGTGACCTTTACCTTGTCAGCCATGACATCATGTGGTGTAAGCGTCGAATTTCGTAATTTGCGTAATATTGGCTCCGGGAGGTTTCGATGAGGGAGAGTTTATTTGATCCAATACTACCCCTACTACATTTGAGTTTTCCGGCTCGGTCGACGATCATAAAGCCGCGTATACATGCATTACACAATGGACACGGCACGCAATGCAACGTTCCCACTATGCGAACCCATCGCACGCGCGAAACGACCATCTATCTTGCGTCTTTTATTTATTTCTTTAATAGGAACGGACACACGGCTACACTGAATTCCTGAACCTATTTATTAACCACTATAACCAAAATGGTTCCAAATTGCGCTAACATTACAGTTTTACATGTTATTCGTTTTTTTTAAATACAAGGGTAACATAATACATAATAAGATAAAGATAATAGTAATAATAAGAATGTAATATTATTTCATGAATCATTAACATATCGTTTACATTATAAGTAACGGTTACCTCGAAAAATCTAATTTCACGCATTTCGGTACCTAATATACTAATCATTGATTATTTTGTGAACTCAAATTCACTGCTTTATTAATTAACCCCAAACGTCATTTTCGACGTTTTTTTTTTGTTTGAAAAAAATAAATTATTTAAGACACTTTAGTTTTTTAAAGAAGTAAGATTGGTCGTAAATTTGGTCTTATAGCTTCGATTAGCTTAAAATTGTGCTTCATATTCGATTATTTTCTTCAGTGCTTCATATTCCATGTTCGTGCTGATTTGAAACCTTTTATTTTAAAGAACCGTCCAGACTTAGTGCAAGCCCTTTGTGTTCGTCCCATAAATCGATAATCCACGAATCATACGAGCGCACAGCAAGTGTTCGTAGTGTGCGCGGTTCGTGCGCGCGGAAACGCACAGACAGACTATGAAAGTTTGTTGCGCGACCTTTGTTGCTTTTCAAGTTTTGATGCGGATATACGCAGCTTGGAATTTATTACGAGTTCCATATACGTTTTTAAAGATCACCTTTGTATTCAGCAGCGAATCAACTCTGACTGACTGACTGGCAATTTTGATTGTTATCAAAAGTAGTAAGAAAATGGAATTGCTCATCGGCCACACTCTTTCATGGCAGGCACAAACCGACAAAATCAGGAAACGAATGTTCATTGGTATTCATAGCCTTCGACAGTGGCAGCGGTTCCTGCCAGCAAATGTTAAGGGGGTATTCTGGTCTAGGAATTTGAAATAATCGTTTTTGTTTCCTTTGCACATTGTCAAAGTTTAGACCTTTAGAAATATGTCCTCGAAAGGATTATTCAAAATTCGATTTATTTTCGGAGTTACAGCGACTTTTGTGACGTGGCAAATAAAACAATCGTGCCGGAACAAATCGATCAATAGACCCTCATACTTAATATAATGTAATCCCCGACATCATGATTATGAAGCTAGAACAGCTCGTTTAGCTTTAAGGAATCTAGAAAATTTTAATTTTGAAGTAGAATGAAATGTGAGAATTAAGTGCCATTATCTGAAACTTTGTCTCAAACTTTATTTTTTTTTCTCGAAACTACTTTTTTCGACCTAGTTGACATGATATCTCAAGATCGACTTAAACGATTCATTTGAAATTTAGTGGAAATCATCTTTGCTAACACTTCTATATCCGGGAACATGGATTAAACATTAAAAAATCAATCGTCGCCATTTTGCGGCAAAAAATGTTTTTTTTAAGTTGTAGATGTCAATGAATATTTTGTAAAAAAAATGGATTGTAAAAATGTTTTTTTTTATCCTACTCGAAAAAAAAAACGCCTAAAATTTAGGCCTCTAGACCAGAATACCCTCAAAGCAAACCATTGCCCAAACGCTTCTACGAATACGTCCAGTCCTAGACTACGCGGACGTACCTTATCTTACTACTAACAAACCACTATTTAATGATATGAAACGGTTTCAGGATGTCTGCGTCCATTACATTTTTATTCTCCGCAAATATGACCACGTGTCGGAATAACGAAATCGTCTTTAATGGCCTCGGATCCGTGATCGCAGAAATATCCACATTTTAGCAATACTATATAACGTGCTCAATATTCTCTATCTTAAAAAACTTCAACCTTCTAAGAAATCATACTCTCCCACTCCGATCAATTCGGAATAACACTCCTTATATGCCACCTTCATAACACCACGATTCTCCCTGACTCTGTTAATGCAACCCGTTCATGGAACCAGATCCCTTTAAATATTAGAAGTGCTAGGACGCTTTCCGGCTTCAGAGTCATCTAAAAATGATTACTTATTTTATTATTTACTCTTTCTTCATCTTTCATATTGCCTCCTTTTTCATTCTCGTTCGGAAATGGCTTCTTCTGAAACTAAAGTGAATTGTGAATATGAGAATTTATATATTTCAAATTTTCTTTCGTTTTAGGGATTATTTTTTTGAATAATTTAATGCTCTTTAGACGCCGAAAGATAATTATCTCTGTGTTATCAATGGGTCTACTGAAAGATGTTGTTTAAGTGGCGATAAGTCCGCCTTTGTATGATTGCAATAACGATATTTTAAATTTAACAATTGATTTCATATCGTCGGTATATAGTATATGGCAAGCATCTTGCTGCCGATGTGGACAGGAACTACATAATTAATTATTCCCAACGTTCATACGAGTCCCTCTTTTTTTTGCGGCTAAATAAACCCATAAAGGGCACGTTATAAAATAGTGGGAGCGTGTACGTTACGCGATCACTTCCTGTTTGTGTCGTCTCTTAATTATTGTGCCACCGTGGGCCGTTGCTCATAGGCGTGGCTATATTTGCCGGTTCACTTTTGCGTGATTTGCCCCTTTTCACATACTATTGACTGCATGCATGGGCATGATGGCTTTGGGGTTTGTTATCAATGGTCTGACAGCTGCTCTCAGCACCCAAATTTCAGAAATATCTGCCGAGTAGTTCCCGTGATTCTCTTTTCTTTGGAATAATGCTGGGCACGCACATATCACATGCTCCGTGTGCCCTCATCCATTCCGCAAACCCATACAGGTTGCCCTATCGCCCTATGATACCCAGTGAGCATGCCCACTGATATTCCTAGGTTTGACTCAAGGCCCCTCTTCTCGTTGGCCAATATATGTGTCTATGGCTCTGGCCAATACTGACGGTCAACGTCTAGAGGGGGGCTATTTGTCGCCTTGGTATGTATTGTAGAATTGGCCCATACATTGGCGCGAGGTCCGCGGTGCTGTCGGTTTTTTAACACAAATCAAAGGGCGTTGATGCAAAGTTGGTTATCGCGTCCACACGTGGGCTGCGCGTTTAGTACGCAACGAGCCCCAACATCAACCATCTTCTTTTTACACGACGGCCCAACAAAAATAAGCGTAATGTGTTCAGGGTTCATGTATGTATGTTTTCCGTTTCTATTTCCACCATAACTTCTAAGCACTTAAACCGATTTAGATGTGCGTGGTATTGTTAGAATCGTTATGTCATCTCGAGTGTCATAGGGTACGTGCCGCGACTACTTGCTCTCGTATAAGTAAAAAACAGCGTCTTACGTTTTTCGCCGTGTTACGTCTTGGATGACAGTCATCATTTGAAAGTTCATTTTTTTTCGTTATTCTTAGCGGCCGCCAGGAATAAAACCAGTAAGGCCAGTAACAAATAAAAGTTTTTGGAATATCAATTTAGCAAAAAAAGGTTAGAAAAAAATGTACCTTAACTGTCCAAATATCAAGTAAGTAATGTCCAAATGCCAATAAATGAACATAAATATATCGTGTTTAGTGTCACATGGAAGGTCTGATTGAGTACATTCCGAAAATATACATCTGTCTTATGGATAAATACATAAACATAAAACATAAAAATAATTATAAATACAATAGTTCACTTTCTGTGACGGCAGTCTTGTTTTTTGTTCGTTTTAATATATTTACTGGTTTCCATTTCTTTTTCCCAACCCTGTTACTGTGCAGTGTGCACACGTAGGTTGATCATATGCTGTAAATAAATAAACCGCGGCGGCTGTAACCAGCTCCAATACATTTTTGATGCGTGCTTTGATGTCCACACGTTGGCCTGCACCGACACAATGTTAACTGAGCCACAAATTCCTAGCCAATACGTGTGCCAGCGTGTGCCAAAGCATTGGCCAACTTGTAGAAGCCCAAGTAATACGTAGTTAGTTAGAGCTTTCTTTTCCTGCCTATGAGCTTTTCGATGTTCGCCACATTTTCTCCTCTCGTCCTTTTGCGCAGGGCAATATACGCCAGTGGCACTTTTGGTTGGAAGTGGCACTCTCGCATTCCAATTGCTTTTTAGCGATTGAAAAGCAAGAATCGTTTTAAACGGCATGCTGATAACTGTCGCTATCGCTATCCAAAAGTAACGAATTATGTATAATGATCGCTCTCTCCTTGCCTTGCCTTTCGCAAAAGTATAATAATAATAATAATAGCCTTTATTAACAATCTTATGAAAACATGAATTTTTGAGTGTAATATTACATTAAAATCAAGCAACATTAAACTATTTAGATAACTATATATTACTTGACACCTGTGTTAAAGATTGTCTTGCTGATCCGCAAAGACCTCCCCTTAGTATACACGTGTAAATATACACGTGAGTAAATGTACCGGCATCCTTGAAGTTGGTGAATCTATACGAGCAAATAAGCAACTTTGATAAAAAAGATGTGGAAAAAGGCATAGATTACACATCGTTTTTTTTTGAAAATGCTTTGCCAATTTTACGGCAGAATCTGGAACTCGTAGGACTACAAATTATGCTGTAATCGCTTCTTACGACTAAAATTCGACTTCATACGCAACTTCGACCTCTTGGTAAATTCTTTATTATGTATTCAATCATTTTCGTTGGAAATCTCATTTTTTATCCGAGTATTTGCGTAATTTGCACTTGATTCAAGAACCTCTTGTATGGGCGGGCGGGCCGCAAACTGCGATGGAAATTTTTCGTTATGATCTGCCACGATTCAAGGTCCACCAAAAATGGAGCGATGTAATATGGAATGGAGGGCGTATTACGTAATAATGAATCGCTTTTCGCCGTTTTAACCCTTGCGTACTGACGCGAAACGTGACACGTGGTTAAATAAGATTGGGTCCGATTTCGCCCCAAATTTAGTTTTAACAGAAAATATGTAGGGTCACCGGGTAAACAGTGAGTCACTTTTTTTTAACAGCTCATATCTCAAAACCTATCAGTCAGATCGGCTTAAAATTTAGTTTGATGTATTTTATATTTTATCAGCTCTCAGAAAATTACTAAATCATTGACCCCCGATAATGTAGAGCAGAGGAAATAGGGTTTTTTTAAGAGAGCAGAAATGACCCACTGTTCACAATGAGTGGTGAACAATGGGTCACCCCCTGGTTAACAATGGGTCTAGGAGTTTTTATACGTAAATAATTAAAGACAATTTAATCTAGAAATTACATTTTTATTTTTTTTTAAAAACCACACGGACCTAAGAACTACGATTATCTTAAAACTTAAAACGAAAACCGAAACCGACAATACTAATAACTTTAAATGGAAATCAAGTTAGGTATGTCTTGAATTTAACGGATATTTATACCACTCAGGTCAATGCCAAAAGTAAGATATGATTGCTGACGAACAGTACTACCATTTGACGCAGGAGTTGGTAATAAAAGCTTAATATTATCATCCTTGACATAAGCCAAGTCTGGAGTATTTGGCATGGAAAAACGTCCTTCCTTGTGTCTCAAATAACTCACATAGAGCTCGAATGTATGATTTCGTTCTTCTAGTATCTTAGCAACATAGTACAACAATTGTCTTTTGAGCGCAAATTCTACTAAAACATACTCTCCCTCTCTTGGCATTCTTGGCAACGGCTTCATCAGCGTCTCTTGCGTAATAATATTCTCTTTATCTTCATCACTGAACCAGCTCCCTTCATCTGGTGAGTCATCATCTAAGACAATTTCACAATCCTCTTCCGAGTCGCTTTGAAGAACTTTTCTAATAGCTTTCTTGACAGTGGGTTGCACAACTTTCTTCCTTTTAATTGCCTTTTTATTATTTTCAATTTCGTTCTTTTCCGGTGTGTCAGTTGCAATAAGAGATTTGCCTAATCGCCTCGGCTTTCTTTTTTTGTTTCTTGCAGATGCCTTTAAAGGTTTTCGGAATTCATCTGGTGTAACTAGCCGGACAGATAAGGCAACTTTGGCATGTGATGACCTGGGAGAGGTTTCATCAGGGTCTTGTCTAGCCACTAATGGTAGTGGTGATGAAGATTGTGACTGAAGAGAATGGTTCTCTTGTGATCGTTGTCTTGGGATTGCATCAGCAGGGTGGATTATTGCTGCCAAACACATATGAGACAGGGAAGGTGGAGTTGTAGCACAAACTATTGAAGATAGCGTAACAGACACAGACGCATCACTTGTGATTTGAACAGAAGATTCAACAATCGACTGTTCAATTGCGTCTATCACAGAGGGATTTGGAGTATCTTCAAAATCTGAAAGGAAAAAATACTGTTGGCATGTGGGTTCGACACCTTAAAATAACTAAAATAAATATTTAAATAAGTGTTAGGTAGGCTGCATACCTGTTGGTTTCTCAGCAGCAGGCCTGTCAGTGACGCTGCTCGGCATGAAGTCTTCCTCCGAGAATATATCTCTGTCGAACGGGTATATTCCGGTTTTCCTGAATGACTGCTTTATGTTAAGTGGAGTCATACTCTTTTCAAAAGCTTGACCAACTAGTGTTCCAATATCGTAAATGGTCACTGGACATCCAGGATTTCGCATCATCCATGACTCCATCGCTGATGCATAGTAAGATTTAAACGGTCCATAGATGCCGACGTCTAACGGCTGAAGTTTCGCCGATGTGTGTGGGTGTAAAGTAAGCACAGTCACCCCTGACTCTTTAGCCAAATTAAGTGCTTCAATCGATAGATGTGATTCATGATTGTCCATGATGAGAACTGTTGGAGAATCTTTCGTAGATCCTGACCTCTGCACAAAATGCTGCATCACCTGTACAAACGTTTCAGTATTCATCCACCCAGTAGGAGTGGCGAGGATAAGAGAACCAGGTGGTGTCCCAACTTTCATGCGAGGATTTATATTCTTGCGTGGGAAGACCAATACGGGTGGAAGGGGAACACCTCCTGCACTTATGATATTACACGTTGTGACAAGTGTACCTTTTTCACCGCTAGACACTTTGCATATATTCCTTTTTCCCTTCGGAGCTAAAACTCGTGGATTTTTCTGCACAGTACTTCTAGCAGTTTCATCTAAATTATAAATGCGCGTGCCATCTGCAAAGGCTGGACTGCGGCTAAGCACATTTTGAAGGTTGTCGAAAAATATTTTAACAGTTTCCCTATTGAACGCTGTTGCTCGCGCCAAGCTGCAGTTTTCAGGTTTACGTAATGACATCTCAGGGAATCGCTCACGAAACCCTCGGAACCAATCTATGCCAGCCATTTTGTTCGCTTCCCAACTCTCAGGAACTGGTATATTGTTCATTTTTGCCATATCATAAGCTATTTTGCGGCAATCTTTAGTGATAAGACCATAAAACATTAAGGCACACTTTTGGTAATAATCACGTAAGGCCTCCTCATGTTCAGCCTTAAATATTTTCCTGACGGAATAATTTGGCGTCAGGCGGTCAGGATTTTTTTTTCCATGATATCTTTGCAGAGTAGAAAAAGCAATGAAATGCTCTTTCGCTGCTTGCCTGATGCTTTTTCCGGCCTTTATAGCATCTAATGCCTTTTTCATTTGATCTTCCGTATGAATACCAATTTTTCTACTAGGTTTATTTCTGCCCATTCTGTAAAAAAATCATTTTATTTTCATCAAAGATATACCTAGCTTTATAATAGGTAAATTGTTTCTATTTCCTGTAGGTATATTAGTTATGATTAAAACATAGCAGAACCATGCGCATCGCCTCAACAACGAGTCCACAGTGAATCGCGATCCACTGAGTACACAGTGGATCAGACCCACCCTTGACCATAGACCTATGTTAAATGCAAACAAGAACCAACCTGTTAAGAACAAAGCTAGTCAATCATCTATGTGATATATTACAGCGTACTAACAAGGTCACAGTATGGTAATACAAGTTTACCTATATCTATTATAAGTTAGGAATTATAAACAAAATATCAACTCACATTTCAAAATATTTTATGAGCGTCACGATAAAATCGGCCGTAGCACGTCGTCATCTGGGCGCAGCTGCGCGGGAACTGGCGGAGCAGGGATTGCTTATAGGGAGGCGTCTGTGAGCGGACAAGCGTCTGCGCTATCGTACTTATTTTCGTCAATATGTGCGTGACCCACTGTACCCAACTGACCCACCGTTTACCCGGTAACCCTATTCAAAATTGGGTAGTGGCTTCATTATTAATCATAGTTGTTAAATATATCTAACAATCCGACCCATAATGGGTGTTAGCCCTCCATATATTTTCTTTTTCTTCATTTGATATTAGTTTTTTATTTATAATACATATTTATATATTATATAAACCTTAAAATTTTTAAGAATGAATGGGCGATCGGAATGAATGAATTAAAAAAGGTCACTATGTCCTAAATACCCTAGTGGTTGATAAAATCCATATTATATACAATCTAGTGGGTTGGTAAAATCCACACAAGTGTAATCTTATCGGCTTCGCAATAAAAAAAAGGCTAAGGGTATTATTTATACCTTTGTTTTTTTTTGCCAAAATCAATTTTCTTGTATTGGATAATTTTATAAAATAAAATAAAATATCTTCCATATTTTACAGACCTGTGAATTTTAAGACGGTGTGGCCTGTTTGTGCTAGTTTTTATGCGAATTCCATCAAAATACAAAAAAAATGCAATTCAACACGGCGGGATCCGCTCTTATGTTATCAGAAATTGGCTCAAATACGTGCAAATTTTTCTCCTAAGGGCAAACAAAATTAAGTCCACCAACATTTGTAGAGGCATTGATTCACATGATAAAACTCCCTAGCCATTTAAAGAAAAAAAAAATATAAATATTTATTTGCAGCTGTCACTACAAAAATATATAGACAAAAAACACAATATTCAAAAATTTAAACTGTAAATAGACAAAGACTATGTAATAAAACTACAAACGCTGCAAATTAGGGATATTTGGATATTTCATATAGGGATATTTCAAATAAGACCAACTTCTGTACTGAAGGGTTAAAGCCTTCACTTGACGGGCGATCATTTATCTTGTACCTAAACCATATTGGAAGATCAACACTGAAAAAATGTATGAGGGCATGTTGATGTAACTATATGTAACCAGCTTGCCTTCATTTAATCCAAGCGCGTAAGACAACGAAGCATAATGTATATATATAGGTTACTAAAGTGAGGATAAGTATCTTATCATCATCATTAGAGGTAACTCACCGTGAGTCTTGGCGACGTCAAGAATTTTCTTGCATTCCACTCTATCCTGGGTCTTTATTTTCCAGTTCTTCACAATGCATCCTGGCCTTCAAATCATTGCAGTTTTGGTCGTCCCACTTTTACGCCTTTCCAATTCGAAATCAAAATCGAAATTTTCTACAAAGTTGTCCTAAATGGCTCATCATTTTCCATCCATTCCTCGTGCCCTTACCACTTGCGCCTTCCGATCTTCAGGAATCTCTCTACATGGTTGTCATCATACAGATTTGTTCGTCTTTTCCAATCGCCATCTCCGTTGTGCGGCGCCGGAGACTGCGAAATATTTGGTGTCCAAAGATTTATTTTTTACACGATTGGCCGACCAAAAAGGAGTGTGATGTGTTCGTTCTGGATTCATCTATGTATATTTTCCGTTTCTTTATTCCACCGTAACTTTTAAACGCTTGAACCGGTTTTAAAAATGTGTGGTATTGTTAGAATCGTTATGTCATCCGAGTGTCATATGGTGCCTGTTTGTCCAAATATCAAGTAAGTGAATGTCTAAATGTCCAAATGTCAATAAATTAACATAGATATATCGTGTTTAGTTTCAAATGAAAGGTCTGATTGAGTATATTCCGAAATATACCTACATGTATCTAAATTGATAAATACATAAACCACAAATATTTCATAAAAAACCGTAATAAAAATAATTATAAATACAATAGTTCACATTCTGTAACGACAGCCGCAAGGCAATCGACTTCTTACAGAAGTCGATTGCAATAATTATTAAATAAGTTTATGGAATCGCCCGTTGTTTTTCCGCCCATCTCTTCATCTAGATTAGCTTTTATTGAAACGTTACCTACTAATTCAATTGCCATTACGGCGCGGCGGCGTTTGCGTCGTTTTGTTATTTCTTAGAGACCGCTCCTTGTTTAATTGAGCCATACGCCGGCACAATGTATCTGGTGGGCGGATGCGGCGATTTTTTGTACCAATTTAATACAGAAAATGTTCCAAATGGTATCTCTATATCTATTAAATATATCTTTAACCCGGCGTCGACGTGGCAGGGTGTCTAATACCTGCAAATTTTGACAACATAATTTCCTTCTCGAAGTTCCTGCAGCTTTGCTGATTTAACTGTTGACTCCTTCAATTTATAGGATGTCTTATTTCTAATGCACAGAACCTCGTATTGAAATTCTGTATAAAAAAGCTGAAGAAGATTTTTTTTTAAATTTCTTTCATTGATAGGAGTTTCTTACACTTAGTAGTCCGATTATACTTCCAAACAAAGTGTAGTCATCATAAAAAAGGATAAATAGGTAAAGGATAACAACTGAAAATCAAATTTGAGTAGATATCAAAATTTTATTGTAAAAATAAATAGGTATCCATTATGAAATCGAAGACTATCGCAGTGGTTTGACATTATAAAAAGATTAAAAAACGAATTTACCGCGTAAATTTTGTAGCATCCGACGTTTCGGCGATGTTGCAACCGCCGTTGCCCAGGTTAGACTACCTTGGACAACGGCGGTTGCAACATCGCCGAAACTTTGGGTGCTACAAAATTCACGCGGTAATTTCGTTTTTAAACTTTTTTATAGGTATCCATTAGTTCCAAAAGCAAGAAATAATATAAAATAATACAAGAGAAAAATGCAGGGAGGTAAGAAAATTAAAATATACTACAAAAAATAACATAATACATAAATAACGTACTACAAACATATCTGCATTATATCATTAAATATGATCGAAAATCCAAACGCAGATTTCATCCCATGTTACAATAATCAAAATTATAAATTAGTTTTTACAAAAAATAGGTTATGTATTTCACAAATTATAGTTTATATATAATGTATTCATTTTCTAATTCATTTTCTATCTTGAACTGTTTTAGTAAAGGAATCAATTAGCAAAGTTATGCATGCGTAAATAGTCGGAAACAGTAAATATCTTCATTATTTTAGTAAATTCTTAAAAGCTTTATATATAAGAAAAATAATAATAAAAGTCACTCATATGGCAGCAAAGAAGTCCAAGGGTCGGATCGGTTTAAACGAAATGAATGGATAATCATGACCTTTAATATGTTATATTAATGAAATTATTATCTTATCTTAAGAATAATTATAAAAAATATTAAATGTAAAAAAAAAACAGAAAATTAGTAATAATACTAATTGTCAATCGTCGAGTCAGAATAAAAATTACTATGATATAATGCTCAATAATAAATAGAATAAAGATATTCAAAACAACTGGGATAAAAACGATATTGTCAAAATCCTGAATGCCATAAATTGGGATTTTAATGAGAATATGCTGTCCTTTTTTCTAAAATTAAATCCCCATAAAGCCCTGATGCATAGTGGTATTTTTTTATTATTTGTTGAGTGGGGCTTTTCTAAGGTCTTTATGAGCCTTGTAACACTGCGACCATTGCTGATCTATTGTGTTCGCCAGCTACTATAGTTCTGCGCTAAGCCTCATTTAAGAACCGCAGCAGGCTTTTGGCGCCAGATTGTTTTACCTCCTCAGGTTGGAGGTAATGACCACCCAAGTGGGTGTATCTTTTACGCATCAGCTGGCTAGACTCGCACATGAGGTGCTGGGGAGTTTCCTCTGCCCCTTGGCAGAACCTGTACATTTTTGTGTCTCGGAGCTTGAGGTTGAACCTGTGTTTGTTCAGGTCACAATGTCCCGTGAGCGCCCTCACCAGTATGCGTAGATTGTTCCTATTTAGCGATAAGGCCTCACGGGCCGTCTTATGGTCGTAAGCCTTAATTAGCGCTTTGGAATGATTCAACCCTGGCGAGTTGTTCCAGTGATTGACGGATTGTTCTAAACATATTTGTTTGAGCATTAGGTTTGCAAGGCTTTTTGGTACGCCACAGCAAGGTTCAGGGCCATATAACGTTCCCTTTGCTCCCGCCTTAGCAAGTTCATCGGCTTTTTCATTTCCCTTGATTCCTGCATGGCCGGGAACCCATCTTACAATTACCCTGTTCTTTTCGCCCAGGGAATTCAGTAGTGATACACAGTTTTGCACTAGCTTTGAATTAATAGTATTCAAGACTAGTGCCATAAGAGCTGCCTTGCTATCCGAGTGGATATAGATACGGTGTTTGGCGTAGTTCTTATGCATAGTGGTAACTTATTATAGAAGAGGTTCCCTTGTCAAATAAAGCTATTTCTGAACCTTACTCAGTCGCAAAAGTCCTCTGTGATTAGTGTGTTAATTGAATGAATATCCGAATTCGTTGAAGTAGTCGCAATATTTTTTCTTGCATACATGTTTTGGTACACACAAAATTTGCTATTATTTTGCCGTCAATGTGTGACTAATTTGTAGTATTGACCTCTCTGTGGTGAATGTACATTACGACTTAATTTGAAGAAAGCACACATCCTTGGTATTTAGAGATGGAATCCCTTAGGGACCTCTGACACTGGGCATCATTACAAACCCTACTACAAACACTAAGCCATGTGTGTGGGATGAGCAGTGAGTTCTTCGTGGGGGTTTGTCCATTCTAACATTCTCACATTTCATTCAGAATCATCTAACCCAGATCTATTCCTGAGAATTGCTTGAGAATGAACGAAATTATCTTGCAACCTATATTTGAGTATGGCTACCAGATGTGTCTGTCGTAATATATAAATAAGTAACAACATTTTGGCACCAATGCAAAATACTTTTACATAATAAAAACACTAAAATTATCCAACGCCATTAAATTACTTACTCTAATTTTCGTATTCTCTATTTTCACAGATCGCTGCGAATATCAAGTGGGCTATACTCAGATGAGCGAGGCGCTTCCTCTGGTTCATCGTCAGACTGCGAGGACACGCACAGCCAGCAGCATCAGAATCAGGACTTCCCTGTCGAAATTCTTCCAAATTTGTTCCTTGGCAACTCAGCTAACAGCGAGGATTGCGAATCGCTCGCCAAACACAACATCAAGGTTGGTGATGTATTTTTTGTATGCTCAAGAGCAACAACGTCTGTTAAGTTTGATTCCTTTAAAATATCAACGATGCCTAATACACCTCTTTCTTCTTTTCACAGTACGTTTTAAATGTGACGCCAGACCTTCCAAACGCTTTTGAGACGGCAGGAGCCGGTATCAACTACTTAAAAATTCCCATCACTGATCACTGGAGTCAAAATCTTGACACATACTTACCGCAAGCCATCAAATTCATAGGTATAGAAAACAGTTTATTTTAACGTTTTAAATACAATGACAACAGTTTATTTTTTATTACTTTCCCGGCCCACTAGGAATCAGGAGGGAAAGTTTTGTCAATGCACATTTTTTTCTTCGAGATAATGGATATACCTATACATTTTGCCTCTCTCCTCCCCCCCCCCCTCCCTTTCCGAGACAATTAGAACAATGTCTAGATGAAGTCTGTGTGTGTGTGTGTATTCCTATAGCGTCATATGATAGCGTCAAAATGCTTCATCCCATTATGCTGAAATTCGCCATGCATGCATCATTTGGTCATGGCAAGAGTTGAAAAAATTTGTGGTTGATATCGGTCCATCAGAATGCGCGCTAGTGGTAATTTAATCTCGAAACATTGGACTTTAAAGACTTTAAATTCGGACACAGGTGTGTTATTGGGCCGAAATCACAATGTGAATTTTTGGTTAGAATACCTCCTATACAAGCGACATAAATAATATTTAAAGTCCGCCCGCCATACATAAATTAAATAGTAAGGCCCTTAAAAGCGACGACGCTTGCGATGCGTGGATTGTTCAAAATTCGAATTGGAAGGCTCACGGCGATCTGCATTTGCAATTTGATTTTTATATTGAACGAGACGATACACGTTCGAAATTCAAATTTTCCTTGCGTTGCGTCGCATATTCATAGCAATTTTCGCCAACTGCTTTCGCCAATTTTAAATGCTTGTGGTTTGCTAGTCATTCATTCATACGAATAATAACTGAATACGTAAATGAAAAAAAAAATAAGAAGTCGAAGTGACTCCTCGAAAATTAATGTTGTGGTAATTTGAAATTATTCCACTACTTCAAAGTTGAATGCGTTATAATTTTGTGAATTTGTTGGTATGCAAGAAATATTATGCTCCTATTAAAACCCCAATACAGTTTGTGCGGGATGGTTCTAAAGGAAAAAAAACTCTCTCAATAATCGGTTTCTCTGGACTGTTTATGTTTGATTCTTGAACTTGTTTGGTATAATTAGTCGTAACCATTGTAATAAGTACTTATAAATAATAAATAAATAATAATCGAGGAAGCTTCAGATTGGATTCTGGAGAATGATTCGGTCTCTAAGCAGTATCAATTCAATTCCCTGAAAGTCTTGAATGCACAGCCCTCTGTACACATATAACTCATTACTCCATATCTCGGAAGATAGCCCTTATTGTAGAATTAACTGTTCCGTAGGAATGAAATATCCCAAAAGACCACGAATACAACTTAAATAAATACCATGAAATGCAATTTTATTTTATGCCATTTCAGGTGACGAATGGCTTTATTGCACAAATCTCTGTTTCATCTCTTTAAAGATCTTGGTCTCTCCAGGAAAATAATCAACTCCTCCCTATAAAAAATATCTAAAATTGTTTCGCATCTCAAATTCTATGGCTTCGAAGGGGGAGTGAATGGGTGGTAAGGTTAGGTTAGGTTAGGCTGCGATTTTATTTTATGCCATTCCGGGTGACGAATGGCTTCATTGCACACATCTTTGATTCATCTCTTTAAAGATATTCAACTCCTTCCTGTAAAAAATATCTAAAATTGCTTCGCATCTCAAATTCTATGGTTTTGAAGGGGGAAGTGAATGGGTGGTAAGGTGAACGCTCACATGTGGTAAGACAGCTTCTTAAACATACCGCAGCCGGTCGTTGGTCCGGAATTCAGCGCTCACCCTCAACAAGTGTACCTAATAATAGAGTCCGGTCGGTGAATTCCACGGCAGCTCCATTTGTATTTTATTTTTTAATAATAATGCATAAAAAAGATAAAAATAACTAATGATGACTTCGACAACTAAACGATAAAAATTGTGATTTTGTATTGAAAATGTAATCTTTAATTTTTTATTTATTTATTATAAATATTATTCAGAAACTCTACAGACACGTCCAATTCGTACTTAAATATTAA
Organism: Micropterix aruncella; assembly: GCA_944548615.1. Classification (NCBI taxonomy): domain Eukaryota; kingdom Metazoa; phylum Arthropoda; class Insecta; order Lepidoptera; family Micropterigidae; genus Micropterix; species Micropterix aruncella. The sequence continues at coordinate 11,844,143 of OX155956.1, forward strand.
ACGTAGTATGTTCAAGTCCACAGTGACCGATTTACGAATATAATATAATGGTGACCGTAAAAATATATGAAAAAATAAAATTATGTAAATCAAATTACTAAGTAAAACAAAAAACTACGATAAAAATGAGATAGCGAGAAGTTGCCGTTTTAGCCGCCAAAGGGATATAAAAAATACGTCGCGCTCCCCGACGGTCCGCTCGTATAGATAATAATATTCGTACGATGTCACGGTATATTAAACGATAGAGGATATCTCTTCGCTGTAAAATTTAAACTTACGCAGTATCTAGTAAATAAATATGTAGTTCGTCGAATTAATTTATATGCAAATACGATTAGGAAAATATGATATCAATTATAATGGCAAATGTAATAGTAAATCCTTTATCCGTCATAGTAACGTCACGTTTGTCGACAGACGAGGCGGTGTCGGCCCGCTGCGGCGTGCTGGTGCACTGCGTGGCGGGCGTGTCGCGCTCCGTGTCGCTGACCGTGGCCTACCTCATGCAGCGCCACCGCCTCAGCCTCAACGACGCCTTTGCGCTGGTGCGCTCGCGCAAGCCCGACGTGGCGCCCAACTTCCACTTCATGCGCCAGCTGCACTGCTTCGAGCGCGACCTGGGCCTGGACCGCCACTCCCTCAGCCTGACCAAGGTGGGTGCCGCGATTCTCCCTCGTTAGGGGAGGGGAGGCGAGGCCGACGGGGGCGGAAGCTAACCCGCGACCGCCCGTTCTACTCCCGAGCCCTCCGTTTCATTTCTTGCAGGTGCACAATATCGATATTATTTTGCTATTAAAATTAAATAACGACTATAATATACGATACAAAGCTAGATGCATAATGTAGACGAGTAAATATATTAAAAAGAATAAAAAACACGATTGCCATTACGGAAAGTGAAATATTGTATTTATAATTATTTTTATTACGGTTTTTTTATATATGTGGTTTATGTAGTTATCCATATAAATACGTGTATATTTCCGGAATATACTGAATCAGACCTTTCATTTGAAACTAAACACGACATATTTATGTTAATAAATGACATTTCGACATTTAGACAACTACTTATTTGATATTTGGACAAACGGGTGCCCTGTGACACTCGGGATGACATAACAATTTTAACATCACCGCACTCTTCTAAATCTATTCAAACGTTTAGAAATTATGTATTACTATGAAAATATCTATAAATTTCGTATTTCACCCGATTTAAGTAGAAAAGGCGTCCTAATTTCTAAACTCATTCAAATATTTAAATATAAAAGTTTTTACAAACTCTGATATGTATGATTGCATTTAATAAAATTATAAATGTACTAAAATTTAATTTACAAAATTTCAAAACGATATTTGAAAAATTTGACTTGGAAAGTACAGAATTATTTCTTTTTCTGTTAGCGTTGAGGAGGAGGATGACTGACACATCAGGAAATATTGAATAATTAATCTTCACTGAGAGGGTAGAAGAAAAAGTTCTTAGAAATATATATTTTTTAAAAAAAATTAGGGTTAGTTGGTAATTAATATTTAGATTCACTACCACATACATTGATGTAAAATGTCGCTTCATTCGGTTGTACAACTTGTGACTTATATTTTTTTGGTGTAAACAGGCTGCTAAAAAAAAGATATATGACGTAATATGAGGGGCGAATATGAATTCAAAAAAAAGTTATCTGTATCAAAATAAATACTAGCAAGCATAACTAATACATCTGTTATTATGTTCTATTCGTTTGACACTTGTGTATTGTTATTTCCAACCAAGCTAGATACATAGTCTTATTTTATACCATAAAGTCAAAAATTTTAATGATAAAATTTTGTCCTAGTAGAGCTCAAGTGTACCAAGCCACACATTGGGTTAATTTGCGTTAACGTTGCCTAAATATTCAGAATAAACGGAAGATTACGACTGTAGACGGCCAAGTAAAATTGCCGAAAATTACGAAATTGGCAGTTGTCGTATTGCAATTTATGAAAATATTTTAGATAATCTTGACCGCTCGCTACGAGCTAAATTTTCGCAAACGGAGGAGTAGTTCGAGTGAAATATTCGGAAATGCAAGAAATCTCAAAAGTGCGTTCGCTAGGTTTAGCTTATTCGAGCTATCCTACGACGAAATAATGGGATGACAGGATGTTGAATTGATAGATTTCTACGCCGATGGCTGGGTTTTTTTTTTGCCCGACGACTGTCTTCAATTTTATCTTTTTCTTGCTATTTTGCTTCGTTCCGACGATTTCCCTTTGTCTTATTTAATTTGGTTTGGCTTTCGACAGGTTCTGGAGGAAGTGGGTGCAATTTACGGGCGGTCGCTGCGCGGCGCGGATTCGGAGGGCTACTGCCCGACCAGCGCGGCCGGCCAGGAGCCCGGCTGCCGGTCCGCGGCCCCCGACTCGGGCTGCCCCCCGCTGTCCTCCGGCCGGGGGGACCTCGGCGCCCCCCGCGCGCCCCCCCCCCGCCTCGGCCTCAGCCCCGACTCGGGCATCGAGTTCGACCGCTGGTCCGGCCACCGCACGCCCCAATGACGCTTCTTCGAGCGGCCCCCCAACGCCGCGCCCCCGCAATAACCCCCCTCCCCCTCCCTCTCGCCGCCTCGCTGCCGGACTCCCTTACCTCTCGATGAAGCGACCCTCGAGCCGCAAAGGTAGCTTTTCCAATCGGCCTCCGGAGAAATAACGGCGGAACCGAACGGCGCAGTCGAAGGCATCCGCGTAAACGGCCAGAGATTGATATTCTATACGCGGATGATGCCATTCTACCTATTGACGATCTACATGCACTACTAAACGGGGTTGGCTACGGATGAAAATGAACAGCAGTATAGCTATGAATATTATTATCCATCGACGGAGGCGCATCGCGATGCCCCTTAACCCTTCGGATGCAGAGGGCGCTTATTAGTGCCCTTATGCGTGTGAATATGAGAATCTTTATCAGTCGAAGAATTAATACTCGATAGAATTCCTCTGGAATGGATCGAACGTAAATCATGGATCTTACAATAAAGACGCTCGAATCTTCAATATGACTGAAAGGAGTTGTTTATTTCATATTGCCATTTCTTTTTTTCGGAATGTCAATTGATAACATTAATTACGGAACATGATATAAAGCAATGTGCATACTGAAGAACAATTTTCAATGGCTGTCAAGCATAAATTGAGCTCGATTTCAATAATTACACAGCCGATGATGACCTTTCGAACATCATTTGTTTGCAGTCAATTTGGATTTAATGTAACCTCGCCAGTCACTGGAGATTTAATGTAACCTCGCAAGAAGTGTTCGATTACACGATCTCCGCAGCCAGCGATGACACCACCTCGCGAGATAACAGAGCCTGCGTACTTCGTTTTAATGAATAACACTTTAAATCGTGTAATCTTCCATGATTAAATGACGAAACCCAATAAATGTTACTGTGTATGACAGATATATCTTATTAAAGATGGTCGCAAAAGGCTTTTTAAAATCAAGCGTCCTTTTTGAGAAGCTCTTCATTTATAGTGCTCCCTGAAAGAGCAGTGAGGCTACTGTCGGAAATTTAAAAGCTCGAGTAATTACTTAAAAATCTAGAAACCTCTGAAATTGCAAACGATTGGCATCTGTTATTCGTTATTATAAATGTACAATTCTTTATACGATTCGTGCTAATCATGACCTACTGCAAGAATGAAGACTCGGGTACTGACAATAAATCCAAAACTCAAGTTGACACGGATCCAAAATACGGAATACAGCAATTAGTAATGCAACGCAAGGAAATATCAATGGTCGCTAAAGAACAGGCAGTGACGGACAAAGACGTATTTACAACATCTCTAATTTGGGCGACAGCCTTGATGAATGCCTATCTTCGAAAGGATCAATTTTCAAGTCAGCCATATTTTGCTCAATTAGCCTATCCGCGCAGAGAAGCTTGATCCAGTGGCGCTCAGGGGTGGCGATCGATTCTCGCTCTGCTAAAAGTCAACCCATCATAAAAAACTTTTGAAACTTCGTTGTGCGGTGACCGAGTGCAAGAAACAATCTCGATTTGAACTAATTTCTATCTTAACGTTGGCTATTTTTATCTGGTTTTGCACCGAGGCAGCGATGTAACTATTATTGTTAGATTTAGCGATAAGAAATAATACTACAGTTACTTTTATTCACTGTTGACGGTAAGATTAAAAGATATTTTTTAAAAATAAATTTTCCAGTTAATGCCAATAGAATATGAAATATTTTCATATACGAAAGCCGTTTACCTTCCGGAACTCGATAAATACAATAATTTATTAGTGTGTACGATTTACTGTTAATATTGCAATATTTAACCATAGTATGTAGGATATCTTACTCGAGAAGCGCACGATGCTGCGAGTATATTATTGATGAACACTTCAGCTTCCGTATTACGTGGTACCTTTCGAAGATATAACGTCTATTTTTATACAATATTGATATAATTAATTGTTTATCCGTTCGCCTAAGTGTTGATGCGATTACGAATTTTAAAGGTGAGGGGCGATGTAGGAAAAGCATTTAGAATTCGTACAGAATCATTCCTACTCTAAAATAACAGATGTATAGTTTTATAAAGCTCGTGTTTTTGTCTCTTTCGAGTCTTCCTCAATGCTTCGTGCATAATGTTCAAAGCCATTGCCTTTTCCGCGCTCAACAAGACCCGCATTAATTAATAAATAGCACAATTGTAAAAATAAAATACTATTACGTAATCGCTTATAGTATGTGCACGGTTCAATAGCTATTTTTATATAAAACAATAGAGTTTAGATACTTCGTGGTGCCAAAGTGGGAGTAACCTATTCCGAAATAATTTTTCCAATGCACAATGCGGAACATTGCATGAAATACTTGTAGAATATTTTTAAAAGTAATTTTTTACGCACTTGTTGACTTAATGTGTAGTGTATCGTTCGAGTATGTGTAATTTATTGTAATACAAAGATCAAAGGTTTGAGCACGCGGGCACGACGTTGTCTCCCGTGTTCAAACCTAATGATCTCGGCAATATTTAAACTTCCGTTATTGAATATAGTGAACACTGAGAATAAAACAAATCTTAAGAAAAAAATCTTTTATTAAAACTCTATCGGAAATTGTCCATTTTTATATAAAATTGAATAATAAATAGAATGTGAGATTGGCACAATTTTTTATGGACGCTGAATTCAGCCTCTGAACGTGGAAATATCAGTCGGTATTATCATCGATTAATTTTAATACTCAGCGCGTCGATGCGACGCAGACGCGTCTTTTTATTATCCTGCGTTGTTCCCGTCGCATGCTGCTATGAGCCGGGACTGTTGCCGTATCGACTGTTGAACATAGAGCCCATTATGTTACCTTCGGACGGAATGTTTCCTAAATTAGCGTCGCGGATCGTTCTATTTATATTCAGTCTAGGGTTGAGGTCTCTCTGCGAATCTCCGTTTGAGGTGCTCGGCGGTAAATGGTCTATTTCGTGATCGCAGTGCAATTGGCAGTTATGTTGGTAGGAGACTGCGGCTGCCGCACCTGATCTTCCAGATGTTAAAGGCGTGCCATCGACCCAAAGATTTGTTGCAGGATCGTATATTTCCACGATATTGAGGAATGATTGACCGTCGTATCCACCTGTTTGTAAATAAAATAAAAATACAATAAAATACAGTGAAATCGTTCAGGGTGATGGCATTTGCGAGATCATGGTATTTATTTAATTTCTACTCATGGTTTTTTGGGATATTTGATTCTCATGGAACAGTTAATTCTACAATAACTTAAACCTTACGAGATAGAGAGTAAAGTTATATCTGGACAAAGGGCTGTGCATGCGAAACTTTAAGGGAATTTATACCGATTAGAGACCAAATCAACCTCCAGAATCCAATCTGAAGCTTTTTCGATTATTGAGAAAGGTTTTGTAGTGAAATGTTTTCTGCCTTTAGTGCCATCCCACACAAATGTATTGGGGGTTTGGAGGGTACTGTCAAACCCTTGTTGGCACGAGCCACTGAGAGGCTAATTACCTCGTGAATAACAACAAGGACTTTGTCGTGGCAATAAGTGTACCGTCCTTGATCTAAAGCCACCTTGCAGCCAGCTAGAATATGTCTAGCTGTGCAAGGGGTATTACTAGAAAGGGGATATGAACTATCCTCGGCATAACTCCAACGAGCGAGGTTACTGGGGTCTGGAAGTGTATGCTGAAAGGCATTTAAATAAAATATCAAAAGATATCAAATGTAACTCTGCCAAACTTAAGAATCGAGAAGTAATCAAAGTATAATTGGAGGTTTAGGTGTGTGGTTCAACTGCTAGTAAATACTAGGTACTGCAATTGTATCCAATATATCATAAATGTAGAGGAAGGTACCTTGGACCTACTTTTACCTCAGTCCTAAGGGCATAGTGAGCTATTATCTAGTGGATTTTCCAAAATGTGCTGATCAAAAGGCAATCTACTAGATATTACTATAAAAGTTATTTTACTGCTATAGGACTGTTTTAAGTAAAGTAGAAAAATCTTCTTTTGACAGAAAAAGTAAGATTTTCAATTTGAATATTTTCCTTTTTTACTCATTCTTTATATTACATAGTTGAACAATATATATTTATTTCCGATAGAGTATTCTGAGCTTCTATAATATAAATACTTTTGTAAAGACGTATCATAAAATTTACTATGTTGATTTTTTTCTCACTTGGTGTGGACCATACCTTAGTCGCTTACAATGGAATGTACCTTAGACCGGTCCAAGGTGTAAAAAGAGATTAAAGAGAGATTATTTCTCCTATATCTATTTCCCCTGTATATAATATAACTGGGACAATAGCGACATGCTTACGAACAACTCTGAAGTGGACCAATGCCACCAGGCAATTGCAAAATCATCAAACAGAATCCCCAACAAAAAAGAAGAAAGGTATGTCATGACTGGTGATTTTGTCTAATAAATGTTTACAGATATTTTTTGAGGACATATTTTTTGGGAAGCGTGAGATATTTTTCGTATCATGTTCGTGTTCATAATTCTGCTAATTAAATTTATGGTGTTCTTATACTATTGTTTACTTCGAAAAATAAATGTCCAAGGTCCAAAGTACACCATGGCCCGTTATTTTTTAAAATAAGTATATCTCTCAAATCATTTTTAAATAAAACATTATTTCCTAATCTAGAACAATAGGGTACAATTACATCATAAAAAAAATATTTGTGAATGCCTGTTAGAAAGATTGAAGAAAAAGCTGTCAAAAACATATTCGAACTTAATTTGCAAAAAATCAATATCAGGTAAGTCTACGAGACCAAAAAGTTTGGGGACCTTTGGTACAGAGCAGTGGTTGGGAAAGTACGGCTCTTTGGCCCCTTAAGTGCGGCTCTGGCACAAATATCTACGAGCAGGCGCGCAAGTCGCGCCTGCTCATAACAAAAAGTGGTCTGCTTTGGAAGACCTGGAGAAGGAAGACATGATCATGTTGAACGCCTGGAATAGTATTCCCGATTCTTGTGATCAGCTCAAAAAACTCGCGTTAAAAAGTTAACTGAGAAGTTATCTTATTGATTAAAACCTGGAATCGTGCCTAAAATTATATAAACAACAACATACAAACCTGACATACTCAAACTTTCCAAAGAGATGCAAAGACATTGTTTGCATTAAGTGTTTGTCAGTAATTGTCATGATTTAAATTTATAGATACATTACTTTCATATATTTTTTTATCAAATAATAAAAAAAATATTACCAAATCGAGTTTTATTCGGTGTATAGGTCTAAAATTACAATAAAGGATTACTAACTTAATAACAGATTTGGCTCTCAATTTTTTTTAGTTGTCATTTGGCTCTATGGTGAATAAGTTTGTCAAACACTGGTATACAGCAATGACAGCTATGACGTTTTGGTGGGTAAACATAAACCATAATAACCCACTTTGTTATCGATTGCATTATGCAGGAAACATAGTTTTCATTAGCTTGGAAAATGTCAAATCCTTTTTCAAACTAAATTGTTTTTTCGCTCGATCGGTACGAACGAAAGTCATTTTTGCATCAAATTATTACCGGCGATGAAAAGTGGATTTATTTCGACAATTCCAAGTGCAAAAAATCATAGGTAGACCACGATCGGTCCTCGACGACGCAACCGGTGCGCAATAACTGCGTAAACGATACTTTGCCGCGTATTCGGTGAGATCAGATCCATCATTATGAAGAAGTCATAGGGAATGACGGTCAATACTTTGATTATTGAGTTCATTTATTTCATTATGGAAATAAACGCTCAAATAAAAATTAAAAAACCGCCTTTATCAATGGAATCATCAAAGGGGGCCTATTTTAAAGGTGACGAAATAATTTCGAGCGATTAAGGCAATATTTTGAGTTTTATTGAACACTTCCAGTATTTATTTGAAAAAGCAGTAAAAGAGAAATATAGAAGAAACCGACCCATTGCATATAATTTCCCGTCCATTACTGTCAAACTGAGAGCGCTGCGGCCCCTCTTGACGGGCGAGACGCTCTCCCAGACTTCTCTCTCCGTGTCGTAGCGCTCCACGGAGTCTAGCTGCCGGCTGCCGTCGTAGCCCCCCACCACGTACACGTGTACGCCCAGCGCCGCCACCCCCGCCCCCGAGCGAGCCGCCTTCATCGGCCGGATGCTGGTCCATTGGTTATTCTCCGGATGGAAACACTCGGCCGAATTCAGACGATGCTTCCCGTCGAATCCTCCCGCCGCGTACAGTATTCTGTTGACTACCGCGATGCCGACGCCCAATCTCGCTTCGGACATGGGAGTGACGGGGCTCCACGTGTCCTCTTCCGGGTCGTACATTTCTACGCTCTTGTGATATTCCGCACCGGCCGAGCCGCCCGCGGCGTATAGGTAACCGTCCATAACCGCCACGCCGACCTGGTAGAAGAAGAAAAAAAAAACAATAAAATATGGGTTTTCCGGGACCAATTTTTTTAAAGGAGTGACTGCAACAGAAGAAAAATACGTTTTATTGAAACAAATCTTGATTTTTTTAATGATATTTTGTTCTACGAGAAAAACTAGGTTGAAAATTTACAACTTTTTCGATTTAGTCTTTGGTTACCGAGGAAACGTAATTTTTATTTCAACTTGAGGATTTCAAAAAAAATACATCTCGGTAACGAAGGCCTAAATCAAAAAAAGATGTAAATTATTGTTAACTCTGTTTTTTACACAGACTAACCTCATGTAATAGACTTCTAAAGAAAAAAAATAAAAATCTTTCAAAAATCTAATTTTACGCTTTCACTTCCCTTTCACTGACATTCGTTTTTTGGTTCAGTTTGATATCCAGAATCACCTTTAAAAAAAAGGATTTTAGGATAGGTTAGGTTAGGTTCGAAGTCTTTGAAATATGGTTCGCTGGGATATTAAATAGAGTTGATATTGGTTTTGTAAACTGTCATTGTAATGGACAACAAGAATAACCATTTCAGTCATTACAAATGATTTGATTTCTATCACTGGAAAATAATAATAAATATAAACTTACTCGATTTCTCGGAGTAGACATAGGGCTACAAGGCCGCCATTGCTCAGACGTTGGATCGTAGACATCAACCCAATCGCTGTCGTAAGAACTACCGGGAGAGTTATTCCTACCACCGACTGCATAAAATAGCCCCTGGAAAATACATTACCTAGTTACATTTATGATAGTTATATCACAGTATAAACAGAATCAGTTTGGTAACAAACGCCCACGCCTAGTTTATCTGGGCTTTTTCCCGCACTTGGCCTCTTGATTGGGCCGTTGTGCGTGGCTCATGTTTCTATTGATGTTACTCCAGCCAACCCAGGCTGTCCCAGAAGGTTAGCAGCCTGTTTGGGTTGCTACAGGCCTCCGGGACAGATGCTGGAGATTGTAGTATTTTTGCATGTTGCTCTGCCACGCTCCTGTATTCCATGAGCACATGCTGTGGCGTTTCTTCTTCCTCCATGGATCCTCTGCATAGAGCCACCACAGGAAAGTAAAAGTGGCATTCGAAATAGAACAAAGGCATTGCCACACTGCTATTTCTATTTACACTGTGGTTATAAAACAATAAATAAATACAAACAGAGCTGCCATGGGTTCACTCACTGACCAGGGTCGGATTCATCACAATGATATTATTAAACTTCTAAGAGGGGGGGAAGGTTGGATTCTGACCCAACCACCAGCTGTGGTAGGTTTAGGACAGCTATATTGCCACATGTGAAGATTCACCTTACCACCTATTCACTTCAAGCAAAAAAAATTTGCACCCTTCAGAGCTATAAAGTGCAGAAAACGCAGTTTTTTTTTCTATTTATTTAAAGATGAAAAAGATATGGCTGACGAGCACTAACTTGACCGCGCAAAGTGAACAGTAAAGCCGTTCTGGGTGATATCATCTGCAAGATTAGGGTATTTATTTACTTTGCACTCGTGGTCTTTGGGGATATATGATTCGCATCAAACTGTTAACCGGTCGGAAGCCAGCCTTTTGCTGCAACTTTTTGGTTGAATTTCCTCTTGTTACCTAATAATTAATCTTGTTAGTCATGTGTATTATATATTTATATAATACGAGTGGTATTACCCGGCGTTGCCCGTGTTATATCTGTTCTCAAATACCAATGTATACCAATTTTCATGGCGATCGGTTGAGCAGTATAGAAGTTGGTGTGCTGCAGCGCCGTCTAGTTGAAAGTTGCAACAAAGCGGATATATATAAAAACCTTAACCATGAAAAAATACATATATATGCCAACTTTCATGGTGATCTGTCAAACGGTTTCGGAGTCTATTAAACTCGGACAGACGGGCATACAGATATACCAACATCCATTTTTAAATTATATTATTTTGGCCTGTTTTTAAAATTTAAACTTTGAATGCCTATATCTCGCTTATTTATAGCGGCCGACACAATTTTCTTCCAGATTTAGCATTAAAATGAAAAAAATTGGAGAGAGGTTCCTGATACTGCAGTTATTCCACTTTTATAACTATGTGATAATACTTACATGTATATATTTTAATTAAAGAGTTTTGAACAATGAAGCATAAATAATTAAAAAGCAGGAATAATTTCATTGTATTACCTTCACAATATTTTGAATTTAGAATAACGCTTGGCCGACTATGACGTTTGTAGGTTTAACATAGCAGCGCCATCTATGGATTACTCAATAGATAACGCCATCTGTTAAAATCGCTTGGAACTAACAGATAATTGCGAATGTCAAATAATAGACATTGCAATAAAATAATATCGCGACTATAAATTAAGACGTAAGCTATCCTATCTTTCAAGTTGGATCAAACTGCACATTGTGTGCAAATTTGATTCAAATCGGTTAAGTAGTTTAGGAGTCCATCGCGGACAAACAACGTGACACGTAATTTATATATATTAAGATATATGGGGGCTGGCCGAAAGGGCTACACGCGGATCTGTCAAATGATGCAAAATACCTATGGGCATTGTTGGCGCCCAACCAGTTAATTCTACAATAACAGCCATCTTCTGGTATAGGGACTAAAGGGTTATATATGGATAGAAGGCTGTGCACCCGAAACTAGGGAGCTAATGGGCCCTGATAGAGTTGACCACAAAGACCCATTCGTTCAGGGTCGGTCACACTCATGGGTCAACACCCATCCGGCGGCCTCCACGTATGAAGTGCAAGCCTGGGCAGGACTCTGGCCTGAGGGCCAGTTTCACCCAGGAGTCAATCTTCTGGCGCTCCTGGATGGTTTGCACACCGTGCGGCATCAGCCAATCGATTGTGCATTCTGACCGACAGTCGGGGGAGTCTGGAAACAGTAATGTCTCCTATAGAGCGGATGTAGTTGTTCACCTTACGGAGACTGCTCTTGAAACGACCAATCGGCTACCCGCGGGTGAACAGCCGGGCGAAGGAAGCCATGGTCCGCATTGATTCGATAGACACCGTTTCACTGCTACATAAGGGAGAGAACCGCGAAAGCGACCTCGAACCCGTAACCAGTCAGGAGACTTGAGTAATCTGGTTGCAACAGTAAGAGCTTGAGTGTCGGCCCGCTGGGTGACTTACCTGGCTATCTCGCCGTGAGGCGTTGGCAAGAAGACTTGGACAAAACAGTCCACCGTCAAGCTCCGCCGCATGCCCGTAAGAGGGCAACGCCTTATCCGCGAGATAACCAGGTATGTTAACCAGCGGGCTTACACTCACGCCCTTACTTCCAATTATTATTATTATTATTAGTCCTTAGATACGCTAGCAGCTTAAAGTTGATGCGCGCACATCGAAGTTTGGAGTGGTGGTGCACTTTGAATTTTTTTTTTGTTTTTTGTGAATGTGTCGAGTCTGTTTTTAAAACTGTCCACGGAAGCTGCACCAATAACGTCCTCTGGGAGTCTGTTCCACGCGTCGACTACACGGTTGGATATAAAGGTTGGATATAATTGCGACCAAATTACTCCGGTCTCTCGACTGGTTACGAGTTCGAGGTCGCTTACGCGGTCCTCTCCCTTACGAAGCGGTGATGGTGTAAACCGAATCTATCGCGGACCACTGCGTCCTTTGCCCGGCTGTTCACCCGGGATCGGGTAGCCGATGGTCGTTTCAAGAGCAGTCGCCATAAGGTCAGCAACCACCTCCGCTCTATAGGAAACAGTACTGCTTCCAGACTCACCCGACTGTTAGTCAGACCGTCCAGGAGCGCCTGACCGTTAAGTTATTATTGCATTTTTTGATGGGTGCATTTTAGTTGTTTTTACTTCTTAATTCTTTGTAATAGTCAACGATGTGAAAAAGAGCCAAGTAATACATAGATAGATCTACATAGATCTTGGATTGAATGAATTAATGAATTGAATCTTTATTGTCTATTTATTGCATATACATGTAGAATTGGCAGAATTATCACTAAGATCTTTTCCATTGCGATATACATTGAGATAAGATATTGCGAAATACATTGAGAATAGCACTAGTGGTATAAAGACAAATCATAAACCAAAATCAAAGGCAAAGTCATAAATTTAGAAAAGAAAAGGAATACAGGATAGGGCCAGAACAGAGTAACTAGGAACTTCACTGTTGTCGAACTAAATATTAAAGGTTAGGTAGTAGCTAAATAAATAAAAAAAAAGACAATTATTTTGTAAAAGTATCAGCAATGTGAAAAAGGTAATCAAAATAATATATTTTAGCCTTCTAGCAAAAACAATAAATAGAATATTCAGCCAAATAGGGAAAAGCATACCTTTAAAAATGCTCCCCCGAGCCCTGATCTCGGAACAGTTAGTTTAGGCAGTGACGTCCAACTTCCGTCATCCAAATTGAAAGCTTCTAAAGTGTCTAATGAGTGTCTAAAATATCCACCAGCTATGAAAATTACCCTAGGTGTGTTTGGTCGCCTCTCCTTGACGATTGGTTTTTTGTGTAATGTCAAATCCTGAAAAGAATAACAATAAATTTTGTTACTGATTAACCCCTCAAGACAGTAACGCCCCGAATCGGGTATGATGTATGTCAATGCTCAGTAATGGAAACGAGCACGGCGCGACAAACCGCGCTCCCGACGAACTGAATTTACACCAAAATCACAGTGCAACCACCCCCTGTTAGATATGTGTGAGAAAGATGGATAAATTCTGTATTGTACGATTATTCAGTCGTGCTTCTCGCAGTCTAGAATCCCTAATATAATTGTTTGTATTCTGGGGGCACGTTTTTTTATGAAATATTTGTGGTTTATGTCCATCCATATAGATAGAAGTATATTTCCGGAATGTACTCAACCTTGAACTGAACTCAACCGGAATGTACTCAACCAACTCAGACCTTTCATTTGACACTAAATACAATATATTTATGTTAATTTACTGACATTTGGACATTTAGACAACTACTTACATGATATTTGGACAGTTAAGGTACATTTCGCATAATTTATTTTGCCAAATTAATGTTCCAAAAACTTCTATTCGTTACTGGCCTTACAGGTATTATTCCTGGCGGCCGCGAAGAAGAACGAAAAAAAAAAAACCATCAAATGATGACTGTCATGTAACCAACTTGTAACACGGCGATTTATATCTAATATGCTGCTTTCTCGTTATATGAGAGCAAGGGGTCGTCGCACAAACCCTATGACACCCGGGATGACATAATGATTCTAACAGTACCAGACTTCTAAATCGGTTCAAGCGTTTAAAAGTGAAAGTGCAATAAAGAAACGGAAAACATCTATAGATGAACACTGTACACATTACACTCCTTTTTTGTTTGGCAGTTGTGTAAGAAAGGGTCAAAATAAAAACTTGCATAGAGACTTAATGATTACTGAAAAAAAAGTCATACAATTCTCGGATTTCTAAGAGCATTCGTAAATGATAAAAAAGGCAAAATTATTCTACTAAATATTGCATAACTAATGAATAATGAAACCATTGTACTAAAAAATATGTTTATCAATTAATATTATGTGAGTTTTCAGAAACGATAATAAACAGATGAGTTTTCAGTAACGATAAGAATCATGTCGTGGTCACTTCAAAAATCTCAGTATTCTAACGCTACCATCATTATATATATATTTGAATGCATTAAGTTAATATTAAAAAATATAGGAAAGTTGAAGACCCAAAAAGAAATTCACTCGCATTTCACCAGATGTACGCGTTCATCTCTGGAATTATTCAAAAGCGATCCAAATTACGTTGGAATGGTGTGTTACAATAAACTGCCTGAGAATATTAAAATTATGCGTAGAAATGGAAAAATAGCCCAATTTAAATCGAAATTTAAAGGCTACCTTATTGCGAGAGAATTATATAATATTAACAAATTATAATTAGATGACTGATAATTTACATCTCGATTTTATTTATTTAACTTGACATTCGTACCATTTTATTGATATTATTACTATTATTTCTGAATGTCGCCAATAATCAATTATATTTCTTATTTGTAGGACCATTTAATTTTAATATTATAATTTCATGACTACTGTAGTTATAAAAATCTAATATAATTACTATCAATTGTGTGCTGAGTCTCTTATGAAATATTTAGTATCCATTTTAAAGTTATTTTAACATTAAGTGGCTATATAAAGTGTCTAAAAAACTATGTAAAAGTTTTTGAAAACAATAAATGTGATTTGATTTGATTTGAGATAAATTAACTGTAAGCAAGTAAGTGCATTCAATCTTCTGACTGAAGAATAAGTAAAAAGTGAGATGACCTGAGATGCGATTAGTGAATAAGTTGAAATAATTAGTATCACACTTAATTTTAGTAAGCAAATGCACCAATAAAAAATATTTGTTTTTCTTTTTTGGAAACTGCCGAGAAACTAAAACAACCTGGTCTGTTAGTAAGCACACAAAAAAATAAACAAAAGTAAACTGAAGCTGATATGTTTTGATTATTGATCTATAGTTCTTCTTGCAGTGATCCATTAGAAATAACAAAACTGACCTTAAATATTTTAGCGAGATACTCTCTACAGGCCGGAACTTTTTTTAATACTTGGCAATTCTTCATTTGATCCTTGAGGAAATGCGGGGTTAAATACTGGCATCGTACGGCGTACAATATCCTTTCCATTTTGGGATAACGGTTGTCTTCATCGAATTTCACCTAAAATAGATTTACAAAATGAAAATACCAGACAGGTTTGACAGAACTGCAGAGATAAATTATCTTTAGCTCTGTTGACAAACTTGTTGTGTCGAAAGTTAGTCGGAGCAATATAACACAGTTCATCAATTGTAATTTATAACAGAATAAAAAAAAGTACCCAATTAAGTACGGCATTATAGACTTCTGTCTCTTCGTGCACGTTGAGCTCATCCTTTTTGATCAATGCTATCAACTGCATCGGGGTTAACTGTAGGAACTCTTCCTCTTGACAAACCTAATCGAAACAGAAATAAAACCTAAATTTACCTTTACAGTTCACGCAAATTTGCAAATAATATAGACAGTAATGATATCGTGACAAAAAAAGCTATTGTCACTATACTAAAAATTGCAGTCACCTGTTAAATTATACAGAAAAAGACTCTTGAGGTTCCGGAAATAGAATTTCAAAGAAATTGAGTGATTTTAGTGCCTTTATTAATATATTTAATGGCAGCATTTCGAGTATTTTGCGTTTTAGCAAGCTTATGAGAAGTAGACCACAATAAGAGTGCTGCAAAACGCCTGTACCAGGTTTTCTGGGATGTACCAGGTTTTCCAGAATGACTGGTAAAATTTCAGCATCTCTGGTGCCCATTCATTAAACATTACCTTCCAGTGCATTGGAAGAGGAATTAAAAAGTCCTCAACTGTTATGCAGTCATTCTGGCATTGAAGACCAACAGCAAGAACCATATAGTTGCTGTCGTCTCCTCGCAAGAGGGATTTCTTCAGGTTCACACAGCTTATGGTTGTACTACCATATCCTAGACCAGTGCCATTCTGGCTGATCTGGTAGATCTTTTGATTCACAATGGTTTTTTACTACTAGCTTCGATATCGTCGGATCCTTAGGGCGCCTTTTCACTGGCGGTTAGCCGCAAGGCGGCTAGCCGCGCGGCACGCCGCTCGCTCGCGTTCGTTCCGCGGCTAGCCGCCTGGCGCCGCGCCGCGCGGCTAGCCGCCTTGCCGCGCGGCCTGCCGCGTCGTTCTCTTGCAGCGAGCCAGGCGCCAGTTTCATTGAGAAAGCGGACGAAAATGGACGCCGTTGAAGCAGCTTTAATTATTTACGTGTATTGTAGAGAAATGGAGAGAAATAAAAAATGGAATGGCGGAAGGCGGCGGAGGCGACGCAATGTGTAGCAGGGAGGGGGCCACGCAGCTCGCCGCGCGGCGCGCCGCGCTGCGAGCCGCCAATACAAACATTGAACGCGCGGCTCGCCGCGCGGTACGCCGCCAGTGAAAATTGCCAGGGCGGTGCGGCGTGCCGCATTCAACCGCGTTGGATGATGACGGCCGCGCGGTCGACTGCGGCGCGCCGCATAGTGAAAAGGATAGAAACGCGTTTCCATACATTCTCTTTACAAGACCTTTCCCGCGGTACGCCGCCGCGGCTAGCCGCTTCGCGGCTAACCGCCAGTGAAAAGGCACACTTAGAGTTGGACAGAATCGAAGTTTTGCTTATTCTGAATTAGTTGGGAATTAACATAAACGGTTTAAATTTTATTTGGTGTTACTGGGCTGAACTAAAATAAGAACTAGACAGAACAATACGTTAGAACGTAATATGAAATGAACTGTCGTCAATATTCCCGTACCAAAAGTATTTGTAAACTTATAGACGCCCGAATAAGTTTGAAATCATTTCGTGCGGTGTTAGGTTTAGCTTCTTTATCTTCAGGGGGTAGTTTTAATCCGTAAAAGTGACAACCGTTCATTTCACATTCCGCTCTGACGTACTGCTCCGTCTCGTTTACACGAACTAATTTCCGATTTTAGTTCAAGAGAAACGCAATTGAGTCCACTGTCTACTTAAAATAGCAACAAACCTGTGTAAAATGCTGTTCGATAAATAGATTGGCTTTAGATTTAAGTGCGGTGCAACAGTGTTGTTCAGCAAAATTGGCAATTCCTATGGCGTTCGTCGGGTCCAACTGCTTCTCCAAAAAGGTGCAACAAGCATCTATGATGTACGTTATCTAGGGAAAACAATGACGACCAAATTATTTTAATATGTAGTTAAATTGATGAGCGCTTAGGGTAACGTATGACACAAGAAGTCATCACGTTATATTAAAAGTTATGAATGCCTCTTATATGCAAAGGATAACTTGAAATTGCGGGAATCTTTTAAATAGATATACACTAGGGTACATTGAAACGATCGGGAATCCACTACTTAAAAATAAATTAGTACCACAAATCATACTGGTACATCAACCCTGGTTGTTATTTCACCTATTAACAGCTCGGAAGCCAGCCTTCGGGTGCAAAAAACTGCACCGCAACTTTTTGGTCGATTTTGTGGATAAATACTAACAATATCGTTTTTTCATGAATTCCTTCTTGTTACCTAGTCATTAATCATGTTAGTCATGTATATTAAATAACATATATACGCGCCGATCTGTCAAAGGACGCAAATTAAAATTAATTAGGAACTGTCAGCGTCCGACAGGTACGACAGGGGCCTGGTTTAGACGGCCAAAACAAAAGATGTTTTTTATGTTTTTTTTTTTAACAATAAGTTGAAATCTATTCATGAATCTTTTATCTTTGGAATAGCCGATAGTCTCAGGTTGCTGTAAGTGTAAAAAACTTAATATTTTTATTTAAAGTAAACTTTAAATGCATTTTTCTGAAACTATATTCTTTAGTTTAGCACCGGTGATTTTTTAAAAAGTACTCGAGGGATTGAGTTGTTCCAGAAAAAAAAATTGTCTTCTATATTAATTTAAAATTGGTGGTGCAGCACAACATGGAGCGAGTCATGCTCGGCATATCGTTGCGCGATCGAGCCTGAAAAGAGCTCATCAGACAGCGCACGAAGGTGGGCGACGTGGGTCAAAGAGTGGCCGAGCTGAAATGGGCTTGGGCCGGCCACGTGGCCCGACGACACGACGAACAGTCGAGCAAGCGCGTTTTGGAGTGGAGACCCCGGTTAGGCAGAAGAAGTGTGGGCAGACCATCGGCCCAATGGTCTGATGACATTAAGGAGACAGCTGGACCAGTCTGGATGAGGGAAACGGACAACCGATCCGGATGGAGAGTGATTGGAGAGGCGTATGCCCAACGGTGGGCGAATGCACGCTGATGAAGAAGAAAGAAGAAGCATCAGAAGAAAACGTTTTAATATATCTTTTTTACTAGTTAAACACAACATTGTAGGGCGAAAATCGATTTCATTTCTTTAAATCCTTGAAAAATTATAAAAATTATAACTCAGTTATTTTTTTTAGTTCATCTACAAAATACACATGTAAAAATTAATATCTTATTTTTTCAGGCAAAATTACGCTCGCTATTACCGGCCCATGCAGATACCCTCATTTCTGCAGCGGTATAAACATTTGCAATTCAATATCCCAAAAAAAGTTTTTTTTACTATTATTAGGTGTACAAATATGAAACCGGTAATTAAAAAAAATAATGATTCTGTCTACGCGCGCTATTGTCCTTAGGGATGATGTACTAATGTACAGAACTGTCTAAGTACTCTTAATATGTAAAAGTGCAGCCTTTACATTAAATTAATATTGATATTGATAATAAATTTTGATATTAAATAGTTATTTTTCTCCCAATTTAAACATATATACAATAATTAATTAAAATAGACCCTTTTTTTGGAATAAATCCAATTATCCGAATTGTCCATTATCCAAATAGGGTCCGGTACCAATTGATTTGGATAATTGGAGTTCTATTGTAATTACCAAAAGAATAAGGTTGTCAGGAAAAGGAGAGGAGGGGGACTGTTGATTATTATATCTTATCTATCTACTCAATGAATCCAGATACTGTTTGCTATTGATACTCCTATCTATACCTAGTTTTATTAATATTGATGACATCGCCTGCTCTTATCAGTCATAAACAAACACTTTTTTAACGTATTTTTGAATGTTGTTTTTCTGTAGTCATTTCTAACTTTCATATTGATAAATTACACATTTTTAAAAAGTACACTATTTATGACTAATAAAATTAAGCGAATCCATGTGAAATCAAGTCTATAAGAAAAGCATTTTAATGCGAAACTGAAAGCTTGGCTGATTAAAAAATGTTTTTATTCATTGGAGGAATATTTTTTTTTAAAAAAAAAGGTAATTTAATCCTCCATTAAATGTTGAATTACTTTGTAAGAATTTTATTGATGATAATTTACAAAAACAGCGACAATTTCATTACTTAAAAAAATATTTATGATCAACTAAAATGATTTTAAATAAGGAATTTTATTTTAAAATTATGAAATTAAAATTTTATAAGCTTTCTATTTTAATTTTATATGATTATAAAAAATATTTTGGTATTATTTATTAGTGATTGTTTTTTCTTTTTTTTTATCAGTTCTGTACCGATTTAATCCTATCTTTTTCAGTTATTTCATTTTATACCTTATGTAATTCTTTTATTATTTCAGGCCATTTCAAATGGATTTTTCAATGTTTTAATAACGGATTTGTATTTGCTGTGATTTTTAATTATTATTCTTTGGCTTTTCTAACTTAATTTTTATTAGAATTATTATTTTGTGTTAGATTTTATAGGTAGGCCAGTGCAATCATAATATCCATTTATTAGATATTACAAACTTAGCGTATAAATAAACATTCTAA
The DNA here is from genome assembly GCA_944548615.1 of Micropterix aruncella. NCBI lineage: Eukaryota > Metazoa > Arthropoda > Insecta > Lepidoptera > Micropterigidae > Micropterix > Micropterix aruncella. The sequence continues at coordinate 11,864,464 of OX155956.1, forward strand.
ATCTGTTACCATATCAGGAATTTAAGGCAGCGACATGTCATCATACATTAGGCCCGATTACGCTTCTTCCTGATTTAAAATCAGAATTAATTCATGCCAGCGAGATAGACCAATACGTTAGAGCGAAATATGAAATAAGTGATTGTAACTTTTCCAGCATAAAACTATTAATCGAACATGAAGCGGCATAATGTAAGACTGGACGAAATGTCTATAAACTAATTCAGATTATTTTATGTGCGGCAGGTAGTTTTGTGCAGGAAAAATTACGATCGTTCATTTTACATTCAGCTCAAACGCATTGCTGTCTCGTTTGCATGAACTATTTTCCTATATTAGTTCACGAAGACTCGCAATCGAGCCTATCATCACCATAAATGCTACACCATTCGGAAAATAAATATATTTCCATTCCTAAACAAATCTTCTCTCACCTGAAACATGGTAGCAGCTGGCAAAAGCTGGCAAACGGTGACTTCAGAAACGCGTACTTGTCCCGTATATATGAAATACAGTATCCAGGCCATGGCTGACGGGCAGATGCCTTGCAGTTTTACACGTTGCATATCACTTTCTTTCAACCCACCAGTGAACATAGCCTGAAATATAAAGGAAAGTTTAAAAAAAATATACAATTTAGGTTCTTCTATGAACGACTCGTCAGAAACTAAGAGTGAATTTTTAACCATAATGACCATAAGGCCCCCTTCGCTTTACACCGATTTGCAAAAACAAACGAAATAGGGGAATGTGGAAGAGCGGGTGCGAGGGGGGGGGGGGGGGGGAGGGGGGAGGTGGGGGAGGGGGGGAGGGGGAAGAAGTTGTAATCAGTCGTAAACAAACAGACCTGGCTGGAATAATTCGCTCGCATGTTGCTAGGCTATACTAACTATTTTTAGGTGCACAGGTAAATAAAAATAGTTATCTCACTGCTCGTAAACATTGCGACCACAAAATCGTCCATTAATCACGTGAGACTCGAAGGGGGGGGGGGTGGTTTGCAAAAAATCACAAGCGGCCCTATGGGGGGGGGTGTAGCGAAGTATCACGAGTATTTATTATTTTTGTGACGTGCTAACGGGCGTGCCAGCGGTGTGGACTGTACTTCTGTACAAAGATGATTGTTAGGACACATGTAAATTCATGCCACAAGCAACCTAATGATCCGAGCAATAATAGTCCGGAGATGCACAATGTGTGCATCATCCTTTACACACCCTCACGCGACGATCGATCGCTAGATTGTGAGAGATTCTCTGCGTAGTGCGCGAAAACGATGGCGCCAAGTGGCTCGATGAGGCCGACGTTGATCTTTAACAAAGCACAGTACCAACAAATGACTTGAAAAATGCTTATCCACTTGTTAGTGTTGAAAAAAGTCTTGCTAAATCGTGGTCCGATGCCAATCTCCATTAAATATGTTGATGTACCAGTACAATTATATGTTTTTCACATGATTACACCTTTCCTTTATTATTTTTATGCCAGTCAGAAACAACCTGCATCCTTAATGTCTCCATGGACATTTTTATCATGGTGTTTAATTTTCCAGAATTTAAATTAGATTATACCTGTATTTTAAGATAATATTCTGTTTTTTTAGGATACTTTGTATCAAAAACATATATGTGATTTTGGGTAGTTCCCTCCCCCCCCCCCCCCCCGCGCTGAGGGGGTAAGTCTAAAACCACACCACGTATCACCAGGGCTGAGGGGGTTGCTAAAGAACATCTTGTGATTAATGGATGACCCCCATGCTCGATGTCAAACCTAATTGCATTGAAATCGAGGGGAGAGGATGCCTTTGCTAATGCTTTCTGAGCCAAGTGAGGCATCCTTAGGTTAGTAATTAATCTTTGATAATATGTCCACACACTTAGTCAACCGTTCCAACTATTCAGGGCGACTATCATAATATGGTTAAGTTAGTAATATTATTTAATCTTTGATGTCACACACTTAGTCAACCGTTTAACTATTCAGGGCGACTATCACAATAGTCAGTTAGGTTAGGTTAGTAATATTATTTAATCTTTGATAATATATCACACACTTAGTTAAACCGTTCCAATTATTCAGGGTGACTATCATAATACGGTTAAGAACGGAAAATCTTTAGCTTGCCCAAAAAAATTTAAACAAAATTTTGGGCTAGCGCTAAAACTGCCCTCTCTGCTCTACGCCAACTCCAGAATAACCAAAAATTCGATTCGGTGCAATTCCAAAGATCCGGCATATCTAAGCACGTAATAAGTGGCCGTAGTGATTCAAATGATCTACAAGCCCGCGTAGACTTCCACAAAAAGTTCCCTACTGGAATCAGCCAGAATGGCACTGGTCTGGGGTATGGCAGTACAACCACGAGCGACGTGGACTTGAAGAAGTCTCTTTTGCGGGGAGATTACGACAGCAAGAGTATGGCTCATGCTATTGGCCTTCAATGCCAGAATGATTGGACAACAATTGGGGACTTTTGCATTCCGCCTCCAATGCACTGGAAGGTAATGCTCTATGACTGGACGCCAGAGATGCTGAAATTTTATTTAA
>OX155956.1:11867210-12158474 GCA_944548615.1 Micropterix aruncella
ATTCAAAACCGCCTTTCAATACTACATTTAGCATGACCTAATTTCCAATTTTAGTTCACAAAGAAACGCAATCGGGTCCAAGCTTTATGCAATAAGACTAACTTAAAAAAGCTCACCTTGAAGTAAGGACTAGCAGCCGCCAAAATAACTTTGTGCGCATGGAACAGTTCTGTGCCAACTTCCAGTATAACATCAGTCAGCATATGATGAGACCGCATCATAAACATCATCTGTAGGCAAATTCTAAAAGTCAGAAAGTACTATTAAAGTAGGAGTTACACGGTGAGATTAGTTTACAGCCTCCGTGATAAACTAACTCACACAACTAAGAAATTATTACTGTAATTAAAATACACAATGCTAATTGGCATGCTAATTGCCATGACCATGAATAGTAGAAATGTTGCTAGGTACAATTTAGCTTTATCAAGTTTCCCCAATCAACGTTAATCAGATTGTAAAATGCAAGTCATTTCAAAAATTAATATATGATTCAATCGTGCAGACTTTATGAACAAGTTTTCAAAGAGCAAATATATTTTAATATATTAAAATACACTTTCCCAAACTGTTTTATTAAGTCAAATCTTGCATAGTATGAAACACATTTAGTATGAAAATTTAAGCAGAAATATAATTTAATGTACACCAAACAGTGTATTTTGGTAGTCTGTATGTAGTTTCTTGCTTTGTAACTTAATGCATACTGTCGTATTTGTACGAGTATACTGCCAAGTAGGTTTATAACAAAATGGTATTTTATTGGGATATTTTATGGGATAATAGGGCATTAAAATAAAAAGTTAAAACAAGTAAAGAATAAAGAAAGAATAAAAAACACGACTGCTGATACAGAAAGTGAAGTATACTATTTATAATTATTTACATTATGGTATTTTATGAAATATTCATGGTTTATGTATTTATCCAAATGGATACATGTATATTTCCGAAATGCTTTCAATCAGACCTTTCATTTGACACTAAACACAGTTTATTTATTGACATTTGGACATTTAGACAACAACTTACTTGTTATTTGGACTGATTCTAATGATTCTAACAATACCACATACTTGTAAATCGGATCAAGCGTTAAGAAGTTATGGTGGAATAAAGAAACGGAAAACATTATGCCAGAGCAAGACAAAATAGTTTCATTTGAAACTAAATCTGTTTTGAAGTAAATAAGCAGTTAACATAATACATAAACGAGTACAAGTATAAAATACCTAAATACCTTCCATCACAGGTTAGACTTCAGTAACTCTTTGGGGGAGGAAGGGGCGCTAAACAACATTATAGAACAACAAAGTTTCAAAAATACCAATATCAGGTATATGAATAGTTAGTTAAAGGTCTAAAGTTCGTAAGATAATGGTCTAAGGTTTCGTGAGATTAAAGTTCTATTTAATTCTGCAAAAAAAAGAATATTGAAAAAAAAAAAATGCCAAACTTTAATGAAAAATTTGTACAAGCTGAAAGAGTGCTACAAACTTCATGCGGTAAATTCGTTTATAATGCTATTTATAACACTCAGAAAGAGTCTCAACTCATTTTGAAGTTTCTTCGAAATATTGTCTTTCAGAATAAATATTTTACATTTGTCGACCAGTGTTTTAAATAGCTCAGAATATGATCATAACAAAAACATTTTAATTTTTTTTCCACTAATTTTCACCATGTATTTAGGCGTTTAACAAATTGAGACTTTAATCGGAATGTACTTTAACCATTGTACTTTTATGTGAATCTACTTTAATCGATTAATCAGAATCATAATGTACTTTAATCAGAATGTGTGTTTAGATTTAAACCTTTAACGTACGTTTAATCAGAATGTACAGACTTTAACCAGAATGTAGGTAAACTTAAAACCATAACATTACCAACCCTCCTCCACCCCCCCCCCCCCCCCCCTCCATCCCTTTCCTTCCTTCCCTCTGTGTCTTTATTTGATTTCAATCATTTCTTTTTCTTCTGTTATTATCCCTTTTTTATTTTTAGTTTATTTTATCTTATAATTTTTATTTTGTGTAGCCAAAGCAAAAGTTAGCTGATAGATATTGCCGCAAGATAATAAGCTCGCCTTTTTTTCTTCTTGAAAATAAAGTTTTATTAGTATTACTATTATAACTTTAGACCTTTATTTACCTATAATTTAAAATTATATTTCAGTAGTCATAATCCTAATAAGTGATGTTTTTGGGTATATGTACTTACATGGTGAGGGCCCTTAAACTTCACAATGTATTTCCACCTAAACTATCTAACTAAAAACAACGATGACTCCTCCTAAGTAGCTACCTGTTTCTCATGTGGTAAAAACGATTAAAGTACAAAAGCCAATAGTGCAACCTGCGAGTACAATGGAGTGACGCAATTTAACTTTGGATATTGTACCCGTTCTCTTCGCTGACTGTATATGAAGAGATTAAAAAACTGCTTTTTCCATACTAGTTTGTCAGGCAATATAAATACCAAATTCATTGTATTTGCAAGCTGGCTCCAACCTTCTAGTATTCTCTATTGAATGTGTTTTTCAAAGTAAATATATTAGGAACTTTTTTTTGGGATGTTACAGTAGGTTATAAAATATACTTGACTACATCTCTATAGAGACTTCCCATCAGAGATTAGAAAACTTTATGTTCTTACTCTTCTGTTCCCCACTACCATTATAATATCTGCCTAATGATCACTACCATCATGTGCTTGCAGGAACACTTTTTGTTGGCAAAGCCTCAGCATTTTCACCGTCATTTGCAGTACAGGCAGATTGCCACAGACATTCTCTGCCTATTTCATACGCCAACCAGCTATGCTAGGCATGTTTAAAAAACAGCTGTAGCTAAGTGCTAAGTAACTCCTCACTATTCAAATTTACCGTACATACAGCCTTGTCAACAATCCCTCCAACCTTCCCTGGTACAATAGTCACAATAACCCTAGAATTTTGGATAGTAGATATTGCTACCATGCAACAATAGTCCCACCTATTTGTATACTTTGGTGTAGAGTTTCAACAACAACATATATCTAAACTTTAACAATGGACTGGCATGAAAATAGTCCAGGGTAGGAATGGGAGTATATAATATAGGAGTTATTAGATATTATATAGGAGTATATTATTGATATTTATCATAATATAGAAGGTGAGTTTTAATTAACCGTCATCCTTGAAGGGGGTAAATCAATACGAGCAAATAAGCAACTTTTTAAAAAAATTGGGAAAACATATTTTTTTTTTTGAAAATTTGAAAATTTTATTTTCTTGAAAAATAGTATAAAAAGCGCAGAGTACGATTCACCATCTAGCGGTAGGTAAATATTGCTAATATTGTTTATTAGCAATATTTAACCTAACGCTGGATGGCGCAGCACGCTCAAATGCTTGTCAAACTTTTTTAAAACACTGTCAAGTTCTTCAAATTTTCAAATAAAAAAAAAAAACAAAAAATATATATTTTTTTTCAAAAAAAAAATTATAACTTGCTTCCTGCTTGTACTGATTCATCCCCTTGAAGGATACCGGTTAATTAAAATTCACCCCGTATGTATTAATGATATTTATAAAACAATATATATTATTAGTTATTTTGACCATTTCGGGTACTCTCAAGCAGCTTACTGCAAATCCTGCGCATATATCCCCACAACTTTTTAAAAGTATCTGATAAATATTCTTTCTTTATTAGTTATATTATTTTCCTTGCATTTGACAACCTTTTTGTGCCTTCAGCGCAGTCAAGCGGATTATATTGTATTAAAACACCCGATCAGTGGTCGTCACTGATCTGGGTGACATTGCTGCTGGCGTTCCGCAGGGAAAGGGACTGTCTCCCTTATTATTCTCCATCTTCATTAGTCCCATTGCGGCAGGTCTGACATCGTCCTACCATTTGTATGCCGATTACCTGCAAGGATATCTTTACGCAAAACCAGCTGATATTAGGGTGGCTATCACAGAAATCAATAGGAATCTGAATCACATATCAAATCGTGCCAAAAGCCACGGCATACTTATAAATCTGCCAAATCACAATCAATTGTGATTGGCGGACAAAAACTGTTGTAGTCGATTGATCTGTTTCATTGCCTCCAGTTTAATCTATCACAATGCCATATTCAAGAGTTGTAAAAAACTCGGGTTTACTCATCGACCATACTCTTTCATGGCAGGCACAGACCACTGAACGCATTTATTTGTATTCGCTTTCACAGCCTGCGACACTTGCAAAAAATTTTATCGGCTTATGTAAAGCAGAATTTAGTGCCAATGTTACTGCCTATCTTCGATTATTAGGATGTTTCATTCATCGGATAAATATTGGCCTATATACAATATTTTGATATTTATATAATTATCACGAAACTTTTGGACCCTGGCAAATTCTGAGGATTTCACACATGAAATTATATGTGAAATAAAACACAATCAAATGAATTAAATAGAAACAGAGCTGCCATGGAATTCATCGACCGAAGTCATGTTCATAATACAATATACTATTGTATCATACAATATACTATTGTTTATAGTTCATAATACAATTCATAATACAATATCACACTACTGGGAGGGTGAGCGGTGGATTCCGGACTAACGACCGGCTGTTGTAGGTTTAGGACAGCTGTCTTGCCACATGTGAGCATCCACCTTACCACCTATTCACTTTCCCTTCGAAGCCATAGAGTTTAAGATGCGGAAATAGCAGTTTTAGATATTTTTTCTAGGAAGGAGTTCATTATTTTCCTGGAGAGACCAAGATCTTTAAAAAGGTAAAGCAGAGATTTACACCAGCAGGAGCGTCAACTTCCACCGCGTGAACAGTGAAACCGTTCCGGGTGACAGGATCATGATATTTATTTAATTTGTACTCGTAGTATTTTGGGATATTTGATTCCAATTGAACAGTTAATTCCACGATAACGGCCATCTTCCGAGATATAGAGTAAAGAGTTATATCTGGACGGAGGGCTGTGCATCTGAGACTTTCAGGGAATTTATTTTGCTTAGAGACCGAATCGACCTCCAGAATTCAATCTGAAGCTTTCTCGATTATTGAGAATTGTATTGAAATGTTTTTGGAGGTTACTGGGATCTGGAAGTGTATGCTGAAAGGCATTTTAATAAAATTGCGGCATCTCTGGTGTCCAGCCATACAACATTACTTTTCAGTGCATTGGAGGAGGAATGAAAAAGTCTCCAATTGTCGTCTAATCATTTTGGCATTAAAGGCCAATAGCGTGAGCCATACTATTGCTGTCGTAATCTCCCCGCAAGAGAGACTTCTTCATGCCAATTGTTATCTTTATAGAACCATCATATCTATTTACATTATAAGTAGGTATAAAGAGATACCTATATGTATATATAAAATAAAGACTAGTCATCACAATTTGTTTATTGCGGATAATAATAAAAACACCAGATAACATATTATTGAACAAATAGTGGTCACAACATGAACTCTCTCCCGAGTATCTGAAAACAATAATTATGACATAGGAACATAACAGGAGCAGAGTATTATGGTTTAGAACATCACTTGCCGAATCACAAGATTGTAGCTAAAGGGGTTACTCGAATGATCAGCAACCAAATCATAGAAGAGATACTTCACGACATCGCCGGTTACATAAGAATTAGTGATGCGCGAATAGTGATTGAACCGGATACCGAATAATCGGTTAGTATTCAACCACATAGTTCGTTTCTTTGAAATAATTACTACGTGAAGCCAAGAAAGCCGGAGATAAGGCCCTCTGCCACAACTTCTCGCGCGCGTACCACTCTATACTCAAACTGATACAGAGCGTAGCAACGCAAAACAACAAGCGCAAAGAAGCATTTCTCAAGTCCAAAGAGGAATCCCGGTTTGACAAAAACCGTTTTAACTACAGTAAAAAGGTTTTATCTGCCGCTAAGGGCACAATCCAAATCCCGGAAGAAATGGCCACGGAATACTTTTCGACCACTTATGAGGATCCAATGCGGCTCCATACGTACAGCCCTCCTCTGGGCATTAAACCTCCGCACCTGCCTACAGTAGCTTTCGCCTCTCAATCCCCTTCTCTAGATGAGATTTTAAATCAAATAAAAAGGAAGCCGTCGGGCTCTACTCCAGGTCCCGATGGTATTCTCTACTTAGTGTATAAAAAGTGCCTCTGCCTTCTGCAATATTTAGGATCCATCTTCCGACATATATGGAATAGCGGTGTAGTCCCACAGAATTTCGGCCGAGCGACAGTCATCTTAATTCCGAAGGTCCCAGTTTGCACCGGACCAAAGGACGCTCGGCCCATTGCTCTGACAGATACTGTGGCCAATATCTTTTTTGGCATAGTCCACATGAGGATGAGCGAATTCATGCACCGGAACGAGTACCTTGGAGTGTCAGTACAAAAAGGCTTCATGCGTGGCGTCTCAGGCTGTCTCGAGCACAATTCTCTCTTGGCTGCTGCCATTAAGGATGCGAGACAGCACGAACGCCAAATCAATGTATGCTGGCTCGACCTAGAGAATGCCTTTGGGTCAGTTCGGCACAGTCTCCTCCACTTTGCGCTTTGCTGGTACAACTTCCCACCTGTGGTGCGTGACATTGTAGCCTCCTACTACAACTGTCTGACGTTCCATGTCAAAACGCAAGAATGGACTACCCGCTCTATATCATATTCAATTGGACTGTTTCAGGGCTGTTGCCTCTCTCTGACGATATTCAATATCGTTTACAATATACTGCTGGAAAGCCTGACCCAGTTCGACAAGAAGTGGGGTTACCGTTTTAAAACAGACGGCCAATACACATCGTCGTGCCTCGCTTTTGCCGACGACCTAACTTTTATCACCAGGAGCCCCAAGCAGCTTTCCCTGCTATTACAGAAAGTGGAGCCTTGGACTCGCCCGCATAAGACACAAAATTTACGTCCTATGACCCAAAATTGGTCTATAAGGGCTCTATTATCTCCCTTATAGACCCAAATAACCACTTCAAATTTCTTGGCAGGAAAATCACCTGCCAGGGAAAAGACCTCTCTGGCGATCATGTTATAGAAAATTTCAGTAATTGCCTGGAAAAAATTGATGCATTGCTAATTTCTGGCCCTCGTAAGGCTTGGATCTATGACAACTATCTAACTTCACATTTGTCATGGCCCTTTCTTATTTACGATTTCACCAAAACCCAACTGTCTCGTCTGGATGCACTGGTGACAGCTAGTCTAAAATCCTGATTGTCCTTAGCCAAACTAGCTGACCCCTCGACTCTCTTCAGGTCCAAACACAATTTTGAGCTAGCTCAAAAACTGCCCTCTCTGCTCTACGCTAACTCCAGAATAACCAAAAATTCGATTCTAAGCAATTCCAAGGATCCGGCAATATCGAAGCACGCAGTAAGTGGCCGTAGTGAGTCAAATGATCTACAAGCCCGCGTTGACTTCCACAAAAAGTTCCTTACTGGAATCAGCCAGAATGGCACTGGTCTGGGGTATGGCAGTACAACCATGAGCGATGTGGACTTGAAGAAGTCTCTCTTGCGGGGAGATTACGACAGTAATAGTATAACTCACGCTATTGGCCTTCAATACCAGAATGATTGGACAACAATTGGAGACTTTTGCATTCCTCCTCCAATGCACTGGAAAGTAATGTTGTATGACTGGACGCCAGAGATGCTGAAATTTTATTTAAATGCCTTTCAGCATACACTTCCAGACCCCAGCAACCTCGCTCGTTGGAGCTATGCCGAGGATAGTTCATGTCCACTTTGTAGCAACACCCCTTGGACAGCTAGACATATTCTAGCTGGCTGCAAGGTGGCCTTGGATCAAGGATGGTACACTTACCGCCACGACAAAGTCCTTGCTGTTATTCGCGAGGTACTTAGCCTCTCAGTGGCTCGTGCCAACAAGGGTTCCACAGTATCCTCCAAACCCCCAATACAGTTTGTGCGGGTTGGCTCTAAAGGCAAAAAACATCTCACTGCAAAACCTTTCCCAATAATCGAGAAAGCTTCAGATTGGATTATGGAGGTAGATTCGGTCTCTAAGCAGTATAAATTCCCTGAAAGTCTTGGATGCACAGCCCTGCGTCCAGATATAACTCTTTACTCTCTATTTTGGAAGATGGTCCTTATCGTAGAATTAACTGTTCCATGGGAATCAAATATCCCAAAAGACCAGGAGTACAAATTAAATAAATACCATGACCTCGCAAATGCCGTCACCTGGAACGGCTTCACTGTTCACCTTCACGCGGTGGAAGTAGGCGCTCGTGGCCTGCCAGCTAAATCTTTGTTTCACCTTTTTAAAGATCTTGGTCTCTCCAGGAAAATAATCAACTCCTTTCTAGAAAAAAATATCTAAAACCGCGATTTTTGCATCTCAAATTCTATGGCTTCGAAGGGGGAGTGAATGGATGGTAAGGTGAACGCTCACATGTGGCAAGACAGCTGTCCTAAACCTACCACCGCCGGTCGTTAGTCCGGAATCCATCCTTCACCTCCCAGAAGTGTAATAATTATATATGATGGGGCCGATTTTTGGCCGGTGAATTCCATGGCAGCTTCGTTTGTATTTTATTTTTTATTTATAGAATATACAGTTAAATACAATATTCTGTGGATTGAGAGCGCTATTTAATTAAATTAAATTACTATTGAGTGATTATTAAATTAAATTATTATTCAGCAAATATTTAATTAAAATCAGGCACACAAGGCATACACTTACGCATGTTAGGTACATGCATACCTCTGATCATTGTGAAAATTCACAACAATAAAAAATCGCACATAGAAGCCGTTGCGGAGAAAACCAACCGCTGTCTACGCTTCTCTCTACGCCTACGACAATTGAAAAATACAACTGGTTTTACAAAAATGTTTTTGAATCAATATTGGAAGCCACTTGCCCCCCCCCCCTCCCCCCCCCCCCCCCCTTCTTCATAGATGCACGATACCGGCTGTTAGTCTAGGCCCTCGCTATCACCTTTACCAGCAGTATTAAGCGGATTAGTGATGTCATGCGGACGCACCTAGCCCAAGTCTCAAAATTGAAACCATCGAAATATTAGGAGCCGATTTTTTTTTTATTCTCACGCACTCCAATCAGATGTTGTTTGAAAGTAAATGTCCAGCAACTCTAAAAATAAAAGTTACCAAACTTTAAAGTGCCGCCTGCGCTTCCCCCATTTGCATAATATGTAGCAAAAAAATAATTCAAATTAATGTAGTCATACAAACATACTGTTCATAATGTAGATAGGATACCTTTACTAATTTAAAATCGCTTAGTTAAAAAAAGAGAAAACTATTTTCAATTATTAGTCTGTAGTGATTAGATAATAAGATGTAATGCTAATTTAGCTAAAATTACAATAATGTATATACATAGGTTACGAAAATAAAAAGCATAAATTTTATTAATATTGCCGTTTGACGAATTTTATATATTATCTACATAATATACATTTAGTATCTAAGCACCTAAATGACCTTGTTTAAAATATAATTTAAAAACCAAATGGCGGATGAGTATCTCCTAATTACATGCCAAATTTTATTAATAAATTGTTTAGATCGTTTATAATATTCTAATTTTCAAACGATCCATTACATAATAAATATATTTGCATATCTCACTTATATACAACTGTTGAAATAGCTGTTCTTCTACCGCTAGCGGTTGCGATTGGCAGTTTTTTTTCCGTCTATATACAATATAACATATTGTATTAAAGTGTAGCTCTAGAAGTAACCATATATTATACAGTTACTACTTTACATTATTATTACCTATGCGAATTTTGAACTTCGAATTATGAACTAATATTTGAGTACCTCAATATCAAAGGTTATTTACTTAAATTAGAGAAAAATCCGTTTTTTTGAGAGGAAGCCATTAAATATTTTTAGGTGTTTTTGTTTCTTTGTTTTGTTTAATACAATGGTATTGTGAGGTATCAATTTATTTTGATAAATAGGTGAAATTATATTTTTAAAATGCAGATGTACATCCAGACAAATTCAAAAATATAGAGTTTGAAACCAAACTCGTGGGTAGGTAAGCGTTTTTGAAACCAATACCGACTCATTTGTCGAAAAGTCATTTTGCTGTCCGGTTTTAAAATTCGTATTTCTGTCCGGTTTTGTAAGTCGTATTGCTGTCTGGTTTTAAAAGGAATGGACCTCACCAATGGAACAAGCATGAAAAGCTTTATTATAATTCACATTAACCTTAATTAATCTGGGTGGCAAATGTCCGCCTTTGATATTTAGATGTCAGTTTAACAGATTGGAGACTAATGAAGTGCCAGTTTTTTTTTACTAAACGACAAAATTCAAATACAAAAAGTCAAGTTAAGTTTTTGCAGGAATACGTCTCAAATGAAAAACTTAATAGTAATCGAGTAAGGCATCTCGTATCGATACATATCACTAGTAGATGGATCGAAAACGACATTACATGTTAGCGTCAACACCGGCCGCTAGATATCCTCTAGGAGGGAAGTGAAGCGGGCGGTTGTTCTAAGTTCGTTGTTTTGCATATTTGAAGATTATCTTTTAGAGCAAAAAACATAACTTTTTATGGTTGTCTCATTTTTATTCAGTCATCCCTTATCCCTTCTAGACCCTGCCCTCGTGATTGTGTGAGTGATCAGGAGTGCTTCTAACTCAGACAAATGTGGGGGGGTATGGTTTATAAGGTACTCATAAAATTGTGTGGGTACCTTTTCTCTATTTTAGGTACCATTTGAAGGACTTAAGGACTTCTTTATTTGGAAAAGTCTCAGGTCTGAAAGGGATATACTTCCCATGTAGCAATAATGTTTACCTTCATGGTCTCCTTGATGTAAGTGGAAATGGAGAAGGTCATGTCTCCGAGGTCGCCGCTGAAGAAGTCGACGCCAGGCTGGTCAGGTATGCCGAAACTCTGCTTGGCGAGGGGTGAATCTGGATCGCGCTGCGTAAACATAGGCGTTGTAAACAGCTGATCGCCGCCTGCCGCCTCACCGCGCAACTCAGACTCCCCTTCCATCGTTCCTAGAAACAATCAAAAAGTAACATTAATTTCATGTTTTCATACGTTTCATTTGACATTTTAAAAGGGTTTGGCAATTACCCATAGAAGAGTGGGCTAGGGAAAAAACCAATGTGCAAGATTGACAGATGAGACGAAGAACAGCTAATATAGGGCTGCCATCTGACTGGGTTTCCCCAGATTTGTCCTAATTTTAAGGTGGTCTGGGGGTTTTTAATTTGGTACGGTTTTATGCTAATATTACATGTTGCCAGCCAAATTTCTGTTTCAACTCTTTAAAGATCTTGGTCTCTCCAGGAAAATATAATCAAACACCTTCCAAGAAAAATTATCCAAAACTGCGATTTTGCATCTCAAATTCTATGGCTTTGGAGCGGGGGGTTGAATGGGTGGTAAAGTGCACGCTCACATGTGGCAAGACAGCTGTCCTAAACCTACCACAGCCGGTCGTTAGTCCGGAATCCACCTCTCATCCCCCAGAAGTGTAATAATAGTATTATGATGGGCCCGACTCTGATCCGTGAATTCCATGGCAGCTCCGTTTATATTTTATTTATCACAAAAATATATATTTATTTCGCACACCACTTGTACAGTTTTCAGTTTCATTACAAACTGTAATCGAAATATTAGGTTACCTTGCCTATGAAATTGTCATTCTATATCGAAAAAGAAAAAACTTTAAAAAAATATATATATTTAATCAACCAAGTATGTATCATTGTTATCTATGGAAGGAACCACTTTAAGGAAATTTTATTGATTCCTTTGGTAAAAAAAAGCTGGGAGCAAGAAACAGTAAATTTTTTGAATGCGGTTTTGACTGTTTCATCGGAATTGATATTTTTCCAAGAAGTCTAAATTCCGAAGAAATGTAGAAATAAGTTATAGGAAGGTCGGGGGAGTACAATGGGTGACGGAGAGTTTCCAGTCACAGCTCCTTTAGTTTGGCGACCGTCTTTGCTGTTTGCTGATAGGCTTTCCACTTAATACATGCGGTACCCAATTTCTGAGTTTTTTACAATTTCAAATTGACTTTTAAATCGGGGATACGGTAAGCCCGGACAAAGGCGTCTACGCTTATTTTTATTTTAGTCAGGGCCAACGGTTTCCGAAAATGCATATACCTGGGTGCGGATGCGATAATTGAAACAGACGTTGGTTATTGATTAATAATATCCTCACTGGAGACTTTAGTACCGAGCGATCGATTTTTCGCTCAATTCTCAAAGAGTTCTTTATCCTGTTTTGGATCGGCCAATAAACTCAAATACAAATTCAGTTACGTTCATGCAATTAGCCCTATGTGAACGAACGTATTTTTTTGTTATGGAATATTATCAAAATGATTGCTTTCCTACCCGAATAAGATGCAATGACCAGGCTCACTAACATCAGGAAAAACCAAACCATTACAGAAGCATAAAACCAAGATCGATTCGGTAGACGATGACACGCCTTCTCATGTGCTGACCTCTAGAATAAATAACCTTAATGAATGTAATAAAAAAAATAAAAACATGTTTTACAGTCAAATAAGTTATAAGATAGGTCTATATCGAGCGAACGTGGAATGAATTAACTAGGAAAAGGTTGGTAAATTCAAGGTCGAGACGTTGACCCCTATTAAACAACCTCAGCAGCCAGACGTCTTTGTCATTTTAATTAATCATTATTTTGGTTGTGTCTAGTCATCCACCACAAGAAATCGTTCTCTAAATGTTGCTGCCAGATTTGCGAATGCTGAGTTAGTGATTGGATTTTGTTGCGATTGTCATTGTCGATTGTCATTGTTGATTATTTTTGCGATTGCTATTATCATTGCTATTATCAATGGAAAAAAAATCAGTATGGTAAATAAAAAGTTGGATTTAACTGAATCATAATCATAAAACATAATCACGCAAAGACGAATTACCGCATTTATTTATTATTTATTTAAATTATTGCTGGAGTTAATTCTTATCACATTTTTGTGCGTTAACCTAAAATTACATACATACACCAATTAACTAATAATTGTCAACATCGACCGATAGTGACAGACTGAAGAGGAATACAAAAACGTATCAGATTGACCAGTGCTACCTAACTAATTCTTGGTTTATTCCAGGGCGAGTTTGAGTTTGCACAGAAAGTAATTTAATAAACTAAAAAAAAAAACTAAAAAAATAAATAAAAAGAAAATTTGAAAAATAATAACAGTATCTAAAATAAAACAATAAATCAGCACTTTAAGATAGTAATCGATAATAGTCAATAAGATAATACTCAATAAATGAAAAAAAAAAAGAACATAATAAAAATAATTATCAGAATATTCTTGTTTTTAAACGATTTTAATGTAATAGTCATATGTATTAAAAATAGGCATTTAAAAAAGTGTTTTTCACGTTTGAAGCGGTACCTAACTGTTTCCATCTTAGATCAACATCAAGTTTTGTAAAATCAACAGCATAATAAATATGTTTCTTTTCCGAAGATGTAAATGTTTGCATAATAATACGAGGTGAGTTTTTTATTAACGGCATCCTTGCAGTAGGTGAATCAGTACGAGAAAGTAAGCAAGTTATATTATAAAATTTAAAAAAAATAGTTATTTAAAAAAAAGTTTGAGAGCGTTGAGCGCGCTGCGCAATATAACAGTAGGTGAAATATCGCCAATAAAGAATATTCACGATATATTACCTACCGCTAGACGGCGCGATGCGCTTTACTCTTTTTATACTATTTTTCAAAACAAAAAAAAAACAAAAAAAAAAACATTTTTTTTAAATAAAAATAAAATGTGTTTTTTTTGCTCGTACCAATTCACCCACTACCAGAATGTCACTAATAAAATACCTCAACCTGTATAAATAAACATTTTGTAATATTTTGGACCTTTATTTTTAGACAGCCCAGCCCCTCTCCTCGCGACCCCAATTAGAGGGTATCATTGTTTATAGCGTCTGATCGTCTGACTATCGTCGACACGCAAATTTTTTATTTTTATTTATTAATTTACAATAACTTTATATATTAATGTCATATACACACCATTAACAAATCTGCGCGTCCTCCATCTAAACATACCGACGGGCCTTCAGAATTCGCGATCAGGTTTATTTTCATCTTTCAAATCAAAATGCAAAATGTAATGAAGATCGAAACAAACAAATTTTGCAATACCACTCAGGAGATCCGATTTCGGCCAATCCAGTTTCTCTTATCTTGCCCCAAAATTTTATAATTGCCTACCACCAAACATTAAAGACATTAAAATTTCATATACATTTAAAAATAGTTTGAGGGCCTACCTCTTTAGTTGTACAAATGAGAGCCTACCTCTTTAGTTGTACGAATGAACACCTTATTAGATAGTTGAATCTTTATAATAAAAACATAATAGTATATGTAGTAATATAAATTGATGATTTCCAAATAAAATTTTATTTTTGTGAATTTATTTTGTATATTAATAATACATATATAAATATACATTAATTTTTATCATGTTTTAAAATAAAATAATAGCTTATTGATAATTTTCATGACATTTTCTTACGAATTTTCAATTAGGTAATTAGGATATTTCTATTACATTAAGTATGATTTTGTTTATTTATATAAATACTAGCTGACCCGGCAAACTTCGTACCGCCTAACAGTCAATGAATGTCGTGTTACAGATTAGCTGAACTTAATTTATAATTTTAGAAAGTAATACAATGAATACCAAATAAATATTAAGTTCACTACTTTATTAAGATAATAACACAAAAAGAAATATAAAAGTACAAAAATTAAGTATATCAATCGCGTGTCAGCAAGACATGATTGAATTAAACTATTTACATATTGTGCAGCATGGGATGCACTCGGTTTAATTCTCTTCATTGAAGCACCTTGTGATATACGACATTTTTTGTTTTTTTATCAGGCGCAAGAACAAATAAAGCCAATGATTTGCCGACACGTGAACATGCCACGTACAACTGACCATGAGAAAAACACGGATTGACATTTTGTATGGGAAATGTTTTTTCTTTTATTTTAATTTTTCGAAAATTTTCCAATTTTTATTTTTAATAGTTATTTTGCTATTCGGGGCGGAGACAAATGCTACAAATCAAAAACCATGAAAATCGGTCCAGCCGTTCTCGAGTTATACGTGTTCGAACAAACCCGACTTTGTTTTATATATATATATACATATATATATATATATATATATATATATATATATATATATATATATATATATATATATATATATATATATATATATATATATATGTATATATATATATATATATATATATATATATATATATATATATATATATATATATATATATATATATATATATATATATATATATATATATATATATATATATATATATATATATATATATATATATATATATATATATATATATATATA
Organism: Micropterix aruncella; assembly: GCA_944548615.1. Taxonomy (NCBI): domain Eukaryota; kingdom Metazoa; phylum Arthropoda; class Insecta; order Lepidoptera; family Micropterigidae; genus Micropterix; species Micropterix aruncella. The sequence goes on from OX155956.1 coordinate 11,882,686, forward strand.
TATATATATATATATATTGTGACACTTACGTCATTAAATTTTAAATTTAATTGTAGAATAGAAACTCAGTTTGTCAAAAATAAGTAGATTTATTAAAATCGGAATTTACAGGGATTAACGAGTCGGTAGAGCGGGTCGGCTCGCGATCTTAAGTAATAGCGGGTATGACACTGAAAATTCTAAAACCGTTAATGGAGGATAAAATTGCAATCCGATTAAGACACGGAAGCTATGGAGCGGTGAACCGGGAATGTCGGGAGGGCCTCTTCTTCGTTCGACGACGACGTTCAGTGAATGCTGGACAGCGCTCCCCCCTCGTCCCGAGTACGGTGGTCTTCGCTTGCCCTTACGAAAAGGTGTGTTGCGTGTTCGAAAGAGAGCTTGATCTCGATCCAAAAGAGAGTCCCTGGGGAAAACACGGGAGATCAGACCAGGGAAAATTAACGGGACAACCGACAACTACCCTGCCAGTTCATCGACCCCATTCCCACAATTACCCATCCCTACTTCCCACAGGACGAGGATTAATCATACACTTAAACAAGCAAGCACTCTACTCACCAGTAATTAGGGTTCCAGAATGTATTAATAAATTTTGAAGGAACTTCTGGGACTCTCACTATAAATTATTAATTTTAAATGTTCGCTTCTCGAACGATGGAAAGAAAATGAATGACTTTGACCTAGAGAAAGTCAGAATCTGCGAGCTCTCTTCCGTTTGCTACATCATTATAAGACTTCCGGTATTAATTATTTCATTTAAAAAATATAGTAATTAAATCTAAAATTATTATATTTAATTTTGAGTACTGCTGTAACCCGGAAAACTAACAATTTGCGATATTGGATTTTTACGCAAGGAATTATTGAGTGCGTTGAACAAATTTTATTTATTGCATGTTTAAATTTACTAAAACCACTTTTTCATCATTATTAATTTATTTTTATATTAAATAAACGAAAATGGAAAATCTACTATTTATTTTATATTTTTCGAATAAAATTATTACTGCTGTGATTGGCAGCAATGCGAAATGGTATTGCTCCGATTGGCAGTCCTGCCGCCGAACTCTACAATATTGTTTTTGGTCGCCGCGACGCGAGCTGTCAAACGACGTTTTGTTGTTGTATAGGCGGACGCGGCTTTTCAATTACAAATATGTCCAATTATGGGGAAAATCTGTGAATTACACATGGAAAAGACGCGCCTGCGTCACAACCCCCTCCCATCGGACCGAAAATTAACGGGAACCCGGAATTTTCGTATATTGTGTGAGTACCAGTGTTTTGTTTACTAAAATGGTGGTCAAAAATGCGGCCTACCGAAAAGCCTCGTGGTGTGTATTCGGAGCTTTTATTTGTCCTCTAGGACAGTCCTAGTGTAAACTAGTGGTTTGAAACATGTTTTGTTTGTTACATGCGCATTGTCTCGCATATTAATACTTAGAATGCCGTGCGCTGACTCTAACAAGTTGAAATTTTGTTTTTGACGGTATTTTTTATTTTTTTATTATTAGCGATTTGGACGCTTGTTGCCGGTCTAGCGCCCAGAAAAACGGACCTTCCTGTTTCGACGATATAGTCCACAGGTATTCAACTGGGTATTCGATATAGAGATACCACAGCCGGTCCCCTTCTCCGAATGCAAGATCGTCGAACAATAGGTAATATTCTTTCACTCCATCGCATTCACACTTCATTCTTACATCACCTACATAAATCATCATTCATTTATACTGAACGCACTTCGAATGTGCCTACAGATCCTTGTCTTCGACACTGAAGAAAATAATGATATCCTCGATGCCCACCTTGTCCGTTACTAATCTAAATATTTTTTATCAACCGTTTTCAGAAACACACAACTTGTTTGAACATACAAAAGAAAAGCAACAAGTTGCCTGTGGCTTGAACGCGGTATGGCTGTTCTGGTGTACTAGCTGCTCACATTGTTATGATCAGGTACAATATTTTAAATTTATTTTTAGTTTTACTCAACATATTGTTCAGATGTAAAAGAAAAAAATTGGTTTGATAGATATGAAGATGTGATCGATTCATGTCTACAAAAGAAGATGAGAATGGTTTTAACCATTACTAAAAAGAATTGATTTACAACATTATGGTTATGATAGATTCCCATTTTTTTTTTTAAATACGGAATGGTTTTACATTTGAAAAAAAAGATTGGTATAAGATTTTGTGAAACAATATTATAACAATAATAGAATGGTATGACATTCCATTGACTAAAAAATTAATAATAGTAATGACATTGTATAACTGAATTATTCAACAATAATAATACTAATTATTTATGATTATTGTTAAATAATTTTGTTATTATTAATCTTCTGGTTGTTTGCCAGGTAATTTAAAATCTCGTGCATGGTATGTTCCAGGCAACGTCTTTCCTGTCATAGTCTCGAGCACGAATACCGTGTCGGACAACTTTTCCGCGATTCGGAATTGTTCGAACTTAGGCGCTAGTTTCGCCGAAAATGCTTTCCCTTTATTCGACAAATAACGAGTCTTTTTCCAAATCACCTCTCCTTTCACCAATTCCGGCATTCGACGACCTCGGTCATATAAGCGTTTATTTTTTTTATGTTGCTTATCTAGATTTGATCTTACCGTTTGAAATATCTTTTCCAGCTGTCCGAGCTTGTCCAGTCGGTCATCGTCTCCTGGCGACATGAGGACGGCTTGTGTTTCGGTCGCGGTCATCGAAGAATATATCTCTCCCGATGACACGAGTTCGCGACCGTAAACCAAAAAGTTTGGACTGAAATTGCTGGCTTCGGATTTCGCCGAATTTAAAGCATATTGGAGTTCTGACAGATGTAAGTCCCACAATTTGTGATTTTTCTCCACATACGCGCACAGCATTGTGCTTAGAGTTCTGTTGTATCTTTCAACAGGGTTAACTTGCGGCGTATAATATGGTGTGTTAAGCACTTGGGGAATATGGTAGAGGTTGAAAAATTTTTGCATTTCCTTCGACACGAAACATTTTCCATTATCGGTAAGTATCACCCTCGGAATACCATGTACCATAAAAACTTTTTCTTTTATTAATGGTATCATTTTACTTGACGTCGCTTCTTTCAGCGGAATAATTATAGAGTACTTGCTGAAACAACAGGTTACAAGTAGTATGTACCTATTTCGATTATTGGACATTGGCATTGGACCATGGACGTCGCAAGAGGACTCAAAAGGACGACTGCAACTCTTCGGTGTTTTCATCATACCCAGTGGTGGAGCGGTCACATGCTTCGTAGCCATGCACTTTTCACAACTAGCGACATATTTAGCAACGGATTGGAATAATCCTGGCCAATAGAAATGTTGTCTTAGGCGATGATATGTCTTGTAGGTACCTAGATGTCCAGCCGTTGGCTTGTCATGGTATTCATTCAGTAAGCGATTCTGATCTTCAATCATTATCACTTGCTTCCATTGAAAATCGGGGTCAATTTCGCCGTCAGCTTTGCTGTAGCGATAAAGCCTCCCGTTTATTATGGTGAAATTAGGAAACGCTTGTGGATTTTTCGATACACCTTGGTATTGTTTTTTAAACCAAGTGTCCTTTGTTTCAGCTACCTGAATACAAGCTATAAGTGGTGCCCTGGATAAGGCATCGGGAACCAACTGTTGGCTTCCTTTACGATGGAGTATCCGGAAATTATATGGAGAGAGACGCACACCCCAACGTGCTAACCTGCCAGTCGGCGTATCGATGGACAAGAACCATTTTAAAGCGGCACAGTCTGTATGGATTTCAAACACGTCATTTCCTTCCAAATAACACCGCCAGTGTTCTACCGCATGTATTACCGCGAGACTCTCTCGTTCGGTAGCTGAATAGTGTTTTTCTGCTTCCGTTAATGTACGACTCGTAAACGCAACCGGCCTCTCCTCTTCGCCGTCACCCTGAGTTAACACTCCGCCCGTACCATAAGCGGAAGCGTCTGTGTATACCCTGAATGGTATGTCAAAATTAGGGCACGCTAGGACCGGCGCGGTCGAAATTGCTGCTTTCAGATTAATAAACGCCGTTTCTGCTTCAGCACTCCAGGAAAATTTCGGAGAGCCAGCTTTTGTTGACGTTAATCCGTTTAGTGGTGCGGCTTTAGTAGCGAAACCCTCTATAAATCGTCTATACCATGAACACATACCCAAAAATCTACGCAACTCCTTTTTTGTAGTCGGAGTTGGGTATGCAGTAATTGCTGAAACTTTGGCTGGGTTGACTCTTAACCCGAATCTATCGACTACATGACCGAGATAAGTCAGCTCCGACCTGAAGAATTTACACTTTTCAAAGTTGATCGATAGGTTAGCTTATTTTAATCGTTCCAGTACTCGAGTCAATAGCGATGCATGTTCTTCAAATGTACTACCAGTAACAATTATGTCATCTAAGTAGACAAAGACGCGTCGCTGGAAGTCTTGTCCAAACAGGGAATCCATCAGAGACTGCATAATTCCCGGTCCATTAGAAATTCCGAATGCTGTTCTACAGAACATAAATGAATTTCTATATGGTACTGTGAATGCAGTTTTCGGCCTTGACTCAGGAGAAATTGGGACTTGCCAAAATGCTGAACTGAGATCGATCGAACTGAGGTATCTAGAACTCCCTAGACTATCTAATATGTCCGACATGTATGGAAGACCGTAAGAGTATTTTTTAGTAACCGCATTCAATTTTCTTGAATCCAGACAGAAACGATATGTTCCATCTTTCTTCGGAATCATGAGGACTGGGTTATTCCATGGGCTGATTGCTGGTTCAATTACTCCTAACTCAAGCATTCGGTCCACTTCCTCGTTCAATGCTTGAAGTTTTGACGGTGGAAGTCGGTAAAATCGTTGTTTTATCGGAGCTGCATTTCCAGTATCGATGACATGTTCTACCAGAGCAGTCTTTCCTAATCCGATTTTATCCGAAGAAATATTCCGATATTGATCAATTATATTATCGGCTATTAACCGTTGTTCAATATTTAGAAATTCGTAATCTGTTATAATCGGTTCTATTAAACGGCATGTATTAATTTCCATAGAACCCGATGTTTTCAAAAATTCAATATTATTTGGAATAAGTCCAAATTTTTTCCATATTTCTATTCCTAATATTAAAGGTATTTCAATTTCAGGAATGATATAAAATGTGCACTCTTCAGTAACTCCTTTTATTGTTACCGGTAAGCTCAATGCGCCAGTACAAAAAGATTTAACCCCATTCGCTGAGGTGACAAAAAATGGCTTACAAGTCTGTAATTTATAGCCTTGTTTAATTATTTGATTATGTGAATCTGATCCTAATATGTTCAGAGTAGAACCTGAATCTAATAAGCCTTGAAGCTTTAACTCCCCAAAACAAACCTCAAGATATAGTAAGTTTGCGGCTCTGCCAGCGTTTTTGGAACAGTTGACTTGGATTTGAGAATTACTAAGGTCCGTTGGAAGATCTAATGACGCTGGAATGTCCAGCGGCTTACTCTCCGCACTTTCCTCTAACATATCTTTCCCCAACCCTTCTAACTGTCCTTTCCGCACCGTACCGCTAGCAGCGCCTCTTACTCGTTTTTTTGATTCGATGAATGGTGATTATCATTAGGTTCCGCATTATCGCGACTATGACTGACAAATACATTTTTTTTTAATTGCAGTTACTGCACGACGGCATCCTTTGACCCGGAGCTTTACACCGAAAGCAAAAGATTTCTGCCTTCCTCGGACACTGCCAATACGGATGTTCCGAGTTATTACACCTCAAACAGGTCGGGTTTCGTCCGTATGAGCGAACTGCGTAAACTTTTGATTGATTATTGAATTGTACTTTTTTTTCTTGTATAGGACTATTATTGAACGTTCCGCCGGACGTCTCTCCTCCGGACGTAGACTGCGGCATCGTGGACAAAAAATCGGACGGAGTCTCCATGAAAAACTTCGAGCGGAGATGACTCTGTTCTAACCGCTCACAGAATGTCTGCAGTTTTTCCACGGAATCAAGATCGTGCAATCCGAACTGGTTCGAATACACCGGTCTTACATTTCTTTGCAATATCTCCAAGCGTTGATCCTCGGACATCTGCCTTGCGAGACGGTTGAACAAGGTAGTCATAGTGTAAAAGTAATCGGCCACAGTTTCGTTTTTACCCTGTGATCTCATGTAAATTTGTTTGGATAACCTAAACTGATAATCCACCGGTTGAAATTTAATTTTCAGGAGCTGCTGAAATTGGCTATACGAAACTAAAGAGTCTCGCATCTGCCGATACCACAACAATGCGCTTCCGTTTAATAGTTCCGGCAACCCACGCAACAAGGCACTCTCCGAGATGCATCTGCTGATGGCTAACTCGCTCAACCTCTCCAAGAACTCGAATACACAGCTCTTCCCGTCGTAAGAAAGACGGAGTTTTGAAAAATCGAATGATTTGGGAACGTTCTGTTGCGGACTGGAATCGATTATTTTACTATTTGATGCGTCTATATTGTCTAAATTTGTATATTTGTTAGATTCTAAGTTTTCTGTAGATACCCCTGAATTATACTGTACCAATTCCTGCCACAATTCCTGAATCATATCCCAAATTGTCAATAGTTCCGTAGGCATTTCAGCAGTCATTCCAAATCTACGTTCCATCGAGTTATAGTTTGCTTCAAATATTGCCTGATTTATTGTTTCCGTTTTAAATTTAATGGCTTTAATGTCGGCCTTAAGTCGCAATAATGAATTTAAAATATCATTTTTTTCTTCATTTTTAAATTGAATTGATGTGACTGGCTCCACGTCTAAGAGATCTCGCAAAATTAACCGATTTTCTTCAACTTTGTCAACGCTTTTACCTCCCCTAATCGCTATTTCGAACTGTAGTTCACTTTTCCTCAGAAGTTTATATTTTAAAGGCATTTTGGGTGGCTTGCTGTTTAAATGAGACCAATCCTATCCCGCTGAAAACAAGAACGGATAATTGAAGAAATAAAGACGACTCACCGAACACGAAGCTGTAGAGGCTGAAAAAAAATGGAAAAGGGGTAAAGAATTTACCGCCGTGTTTTAATCTTTTTGCAATTCTATTAAATAATTATATCAATTTTATTATAAGGGTATTCTAGCTGTCAAAATATGGTAGTATTTTTAGTAGCAAGAAGTAGTCTTTTTTTTTTCTTTGAATTAAGTAGTATATTTCGTAGTATTTTTTTTTGGTAGTAATTTTAATATATATAGTTTTTTTTTTTAAATTAATTTAATTTTAACAATAACCCTGCTATATCTTTACTCAGATCCGATTTAAGTTGGGCGCCAATGTGACACTTACGTCATTAAATTTTAAATTTAATTGTAGAATAGAAACTCAGTTTGTCAAAAATAAGTAGATTTATTAAAATCGGAATTTACAGGGATTAACGAGTCGGTAGAGCGGGTCGGCTCGCGATCTTAAGTAATAGCGGGTATGACACTGAAAATTCTAAAACCGTTAATGGAGGATAAAATTGCAATCCGATTAAGACACGGAAGCTATGGAGCGGTGAACCGGGAATGTCGGGAGGGCCTCTTCTTCGTTCGACGACGACGTTCAGTGAATGCTGGACAGCGCTCCCCCCTCGTCCCGAGTACGGTGGTCTTCGCTTGCCCTTACGAAAAGGTGTGTTGCGTGTTCGAAAGAGAGCTTGATCTCGATCCAAAAGAGAGTCCCTGGGGAAAACACGGGAGATCAGACCAGGGAAAATTAACGGGACAACCGACAACTACCCTGCCAGTTCATCGACCCCATTCCCACAATTACCCATCCCTACTTCCCACAGGACGAGGATTAATCATACACTTAAACAAGCAAGCACTCTACTCACCAGTAATTAGGGTTCCAGAATGTATTAATAAATTTTGAAGGAACTTCTGGGACTCTCACTATAAATTATTAATTTTAAATGTTCGCTTCTCGAACGATGGAAAGAAAATGAATGACTTTGACCTAGAGAAAGTCAGAATCTGCGAGCTCTCTTCCGTTTGCTACATCATTATAAGACTTCCGGTATTAATTATTTCATTTAAAAAATATAGTAATTAAATCTAAAATTATTATATTTAATTTTGAGTACTGCTGTAACCCGGAAAACTAACAATTTGCGATATTGGATTTTTACGCAAGGAATTATTGAGTGCGTTGAACAAATTTTATTTATTGCATGTTTAAATTTACTAAAACCACTTTTTCATCATTATTAATTTATTTTTATATTAAATAAACGAAAATGGAAAATCTACTATTTATTTTATATTTTTCGAATAAAATTATTACTGCTGTGATTGGCAGCAATGCGAAATGGTATTGCTCCGATTGGCAGTCCTGCCGCCGAACTCTACAATATTGTTTTTGGTCGCCGCGACGCGAGCTGTCAAACGACGTTTTGTTGTTGTATAGGCGGACGCCGCTTTTCAATTACAAATATGTCCAATTATGGGGAAAATCTGCGAATTACACATGGAAAAGACGCGCCTGCGTCACAATATATATATATATATATATATATATATATATATATATATATATATATATATATATATATATATATATATATATATATATATATATAGATATATATATATATATATATATATATATATATATATATATAGATAATATTATAGATTTTTTAGGATAATTAAACTAAATTGTCTACCTATATATATATATATATATATATATATATATATATATATATATATATATATATATATATATATATATATATATATATATAGATAATATTATAGATTTTTTAGGATAATTAAACTAAATTGTCTACCTTGGAACAGGCGGCAGCCTAGTTAGGTTAAGACTTTTGTATATTGAATCTACTCATAATTTGAACTCAATAAATAATTTGTAATTTGTAATAAGTTTCCTAATTAATGCCTCTGACGTAAAATAACGAAAAATACGGAAGGTCACGTCACGTAAAATTATCATAACAAGTTTCGATCTACTACATAAAATACATAAATCCATTCATTTGACGCATGACTCAGCGCATTTCCACGTGGAAACGAGACAAGAGATGTTTATGTATTTTATTTATCGAGGTCGAGTATGTGTTTGCGAGGCAGATTACGGTAGAGATATAATATATCTATTTGTAGTGGAGAATATAGAAAATATATAAAGATACAAGTGAAGCAAATCGGAACGATGTCCTGTTGCCAGGGCAAGATTTTTAAAATGTTGCACTCAGCTTCTACATTTTACAAGAACACTCTTTAAACCAGAAAAATACTTACGTTTTCAAAAATGGTAACATAAACAAACAGGCGAAAACAAACAGGAAATTAATTAGGTTAAAAATAATGTTGAATTGTAGTGATGCCAAAACATGAAGTTTATGCAAATGTAAATATATTGGTTCGAAGATAACAATAATGAGGAACAATTGAAGTGTTAGTAATTTATCTATAAATCTGTCAATTTCAGTACAAATCTATGTATCATCAAATAAAATTAATCTAATTATAAACAAGACAAAAACGGATTTACCGAGTGAAGTTTGTATGACCCGACATTTCAGCGATGTTGTTGCAAGCGCCGTTGCCGCCCCCCCCCCCCCCAATTACAGTCTGCCAGCACATATTGAATAGTGATTAGTGGGAACGAACCATTTGGTGGTTTCAAATCCTATTTTATTATCCAAAGAACAATTATACTTTGCCCGCATGATCGGCGAAGCTACTCAAATACGAGGAACCCCGATGTTTCACTAGAGGTGACGCTTTTAAACTCTCATGATACCAAGAAACGACCATATTTGAAGAATTTTAGTTTTATGAGTTTTTTGAAAAACATACGCATTGATTTTAAAAAGTATCTGAGTGAATCCCTCGAAAAGGAACCAATTTAAAATTTGGACTCAAAAAAGTTGCTCATCGCCTTGTACAATTAAGGCTTTAAACTGACTTGGAAAACTGTCAGGCGCGTTTACTCCTGCAATGTAAGCGGTGAGTGTGTTTTATTATAATGTCATAATATTGACTGGTTAATTCTCTAGGGCAGCACTAAGTCACATTTTTTATTTAGGCCCTAAATTAATTACAATTAATTAAAACGTGAGAGCGCTCTGAGAGTTACGCTAAATATGCTTTGCCATTAACACCCTTATACCACCACTGACGTAGAATCAGCGCTTGACGCTTTGTCAACGCTGGATTTTTATTGGTCAAACCCTACAAAATTGACCCCGCCTATTTTTTCGCGTGTACGCCCATTTCGGATATTTTTCTTAGGTCTCATGTCGGTTTACCTAAACCCTCTTTTTAAATATTTTCAATGTAAATAGCCAAGCGCAAAGACGCGAAACGCGATATAGTGAGTGTAGTGTGTACAGCAGGGGTGTAAAACTAGATTTTCTAAAGGGCTGTTTACAAAATTTTCTGAGTGTTAACGGGCCAGATTCAAAATGACTATACGTATACTGAATTGTTAGCACATTTATTTAGTTAAGTACATTTTTAATCCTTGCACTAGGTAACTATGTCTAATATCGATATTCTATATAATACAATAATTCATTATTTTGTAGATTGACTTATTTTGACTATTGATTCGACTTATTTTGTTCTTCATAATCTGGCTGATGTCGGGCGTCGTATTCGTAGTAGTTATTTTCAGAATAGATTAGAGATGTCATCAGTCAACCTTGAGTGATGTTTGTTTTTATTAATTATCATAATAGAAAACATCTGATCGCATAAATATAAACTACACAGGATTCGTGCTGCATGTTTTTTTAAAATATTTGGATGATTATCCAAATTCTTGAAATATTGTGTATAAAAGGAGGTAATGTTTATCCCTTTCAATCTGTCCTTTGAAACACTGCCAGTGATCTACCTAGATCTACCACTTCAATTTGTAAATAAATAGATGCCTGTGCAACTAAAAAGGTGAATGGATTGTTGAAAATTGGAAACTCCACCTTATTCAGTTCTCAAAATCTAACCCCGTAAATATGTCATTTTCGAAGTCTGGTCGCGGGCCGGACCATTCTGGTCCGCGGGCCGTATGTTTGACATCACTGGTGTACAGCAAATGTTCAAAATTCGCGCGCTACCACCCCCCCCCCCCCCCTTGTAATCTGCGTAGTAACAGCAGTTTGAAACCTACCTGCAAAACAACAACGGATGACGACTGACCGAACCGAACTTCAGTCTACCCTGGACTACTACGAATGCAACATCGTCAAAACTGTGGGTGCCACAAACTTCATGTGGTAGATCCGTTTTAGTCTCGATTATAATGTCAAACAAAAGCGATAACCTTCCATTTAAAAATTAATTTATGTGGTGAGTCTACGTATGTCCTGAAAGATCAACAGTTTTTCAGTGGGTGTTGGAATGTAGTTAGAATTATCATTCATTTGATATTCATAACATATTAATCAGCTTCGTTCATGTTGTCATCTCTTGCTTCAAAATTATTAAGTTAATAATAATATACACGTAATATATGGGCATTTGTTATTATTATATTGATAAAGTCGGTATGAAATTTGCTGCCTCCATTCAAGAAGTTGAAGTTTCTGTAAGTCGCAAGAATGTCTAAATGAATATGGCTGTTTAGCCCCTAATAGTTCGAGACCTCCTAACAATTCGTAGAAATAAAAAAATCGGTTGTGTCATCTCAACCCTTGCCCGGCAAACATACACCCCCTTCGCCTCACCCCCTCCCCCCCCCCCGTGAAAATTTTACAATGTGGGGTCGGCCCAACGACCCATTTGTGTACCGAATTTCTACCAAGTCTCCAAGTCCAATATTTCGAGATTGATGTGTGATTAGCGCGCCCCTGGTGGACCAATTTCAACCACAATCTTTTCAACTCTTGCCATGCCTGCATGCCAAATTTCAGCCTAATTGGATTAAGCGTTTGGACGCCGTCGTGGAGGAATACACACACACACACACGCGCGCGCACGCACGCCCGCACGCACGCACGCTCGCACGCACGCACGCACACACACATACACACACACACATACACAGAGAGAGAGTGAGAGAGAGAGAGAGAAGTGCGTTCACAATACTTTCCATCTGCCGGGAAAGTAAAAACCGAGTCAAAGTCGCTGGAAAATCAAGGTTATGCTGACAGTTTTCTTAAATTACCGCGGTCGAGTGCACTTTGAAATCCTTCCAGAAAGACAAACGGTAAATAAAGAATATTGTGCAGGCGTCATGGGGCGTCTGCGTGAGAATATCGGCCGAAAACCAGCAACATTTGAGGAAGGACAATTCATGAAGTTTGCACAACGATAAGGCCCCCGTCTGATTTTTCCTGTTTTCGAAGCTAAAATTATCACTTTGAGGAAGACGTTTTGTTTTCCATGCGACATTTTAAAGAATACATACTTTTTCTTAAATTTTAAAAATACATACTTTTTTTTTGTTTTACTGAACGATTACGTACACTTGTTACACTGAATGTATCACCGTTGGCAATTTTACAATGTCAGCGTCTGTTTCTTTGCTATTTGAATACGTCATTCGACGGCATCTGTGACGTGCTTTAAATTCCGTTATAAATCAATTTAACTAAAAAACTGTCTCCAAATATAAACAAAATGACTTCACAATGATTACAAGAGCGGCTCCAAGAGTTTGAAATAAAAATAAATCTCACCATTTATGTCAGCGACCATACTGCATTCCAGATAAAAAAACATAAAATAGTATGTATATTTGTTAGAGCAAGGCGGCCCCCGAAGATGTCTAAACGTCGACTGTGGGACTACATAGAAAAACATCGACTTTGGCCCCAGTCGGGTGTATCATACGAGACGAGCCTTGACATTGCGAAACGCGTACAAGCAATATATCCAAAAGCGTTATCTAATCTGATAATAATATAAAAGACGAATAGCACGATTGACGCGATACCTAAGCTAATACGTCAACCATTCATTAGAAAAGAAAACAATGATTTTTTAAAGTTAGATTAATATAAATAACGAACAATGGGGGATTGCCATAAAAACGTTTCAACTATAAATTTATTTATTTATTTATTACGAACACTACAATTTATAACAGTTATGATATTCGATCAACATTATTTTATCACGTGCAGGAGAATCAAATTTATAACCGTTGGCTCATCGCATATTTAACTAAGAAAAACGCCCGTATCTAGGGATGCTTATAGTTTACTTAACATATTGTTTTTTTGCGAGCTGACTGGTATTACGTTCGGTTATATGAAAAAAAGTTGTAAACATTCACACTTTCATATTTTTAAAATTATAGGCAAAAAAAAACGAAAAAATCATCACCCTGTGATGGTGTTTTTTTACTCTCGTTACTACAAACTTTCCTTTTTAAAATTTCATTTTTATTATGAAATTCTAAATAGTGCATCTGTAAATTGTTGCCTAAAATTTAAAGCTAACTGCTCCAGCTTGGAAAAATTACACTTTTTGTCAAACCAAGTATTCAAAATTAATACTTCGCCCAATTTTAACTGACTGTACCGAAAATAAAATGTACTACGCTAAATTGGCAAGTAACATTAAACGTTGGCGCATTTAACAAGGATTCCAAAATGGTATGACACTTGCTGGATTATTTCTTAAATTATGGATTTTTTTCTAAATAAACCCAGTTTTGAACATTTTTTCTGAAAGAACGTTTTTGGTTTTAAGAAAAGCTTTGAATTGAAGATCAATTTTTGGATTCTAAGATTTATTACATTTACAACAAAAGTTCAAATAGCCTTCCTTCAGCCGCAATACAAGCTCGGCATCTTCTTAAAAATTATAGGGTTATCAGGCGGGCGAATCTTCCTTTAGTAACAAATTCATTTTTTTTTTCGTTTGTAAAGTGTTTGAAGACGGTAAGTGGATAAAACAGCATTTTAAAATGCTTTTAAAAATGTACCTACTTGATCAATTAAAAGTAAATTACAAAATCTCTAACTCTTTGGATTATTTCACAGATCCTAATCTTCAGACAGCAGTGACTGTAATAACAGTATTTAAGAGAAAAAATATATTTAAGAATGCTATCGCGGTTGTTTGACATTATAAATAGGATAGTAAACGAATTTACCGCGTGAAATTTGTAGCACCCGACGTTTCGGTGACGTTGCAGCCGCCGTTGTCCAGGGTAGACTGAAGAGCTGTCAATCCGTTGTTTTGCGGGTAGGCCGCATACCGCTGCCGCCATTGCGTAGGTTATAACGGTGGTGGGGGTGCGGGCTCGGAGCGCGCGAATTTTGAAAATCCGTCTTGCACACAATACTCACTGTATCCTGTCTTACGTCTTTGCGTTCGGCGGCGGGAACATTTTAAGAAGAGGGTTCCACGTAGAAGAGAGTTTGTAACCGTCTTCTCTATTGAAGTTCGGGGTTCTTCTTATTTCAATGGCTTCCCGGATCACGCGGGGAAAGTAGAATGGTTCCTTGGATAGCACAATGGGATTTTGAAACTGCATCCAGTGGTTAATTCCGCTATCTAATATATGTTCGCAGATCGCCGATTTTCTCGCTGAACGTTTTTAACAGCTTTGATGTGTTATATCAGTCGCGTGGCGTGTGGGTGCTACAAATTTCACGCGGTAAATTCCTTTTCTATCCTATTTATAATTTAAGAATGCATTTAAAAATGCACATTTAATGTGCAGGTTTTAGACCAAAAAGATGCGATGCGGTGACCAAAGTTGATTATGTAATCAGGATGGGCACCCCCCCCCCCCCCACGTATTCAAGCGTAGACCTCAGATCCACCCCCCCCCCCCCTCCCCTCGGTGATTACGTAATATGTGGACGGCCCCTAAAGAATAAATAGTGGCCACAAGAAAACAACCCTCAATAACACGAATTAATTTGTATTTTACTCTATATTCTCCTACGCGTATTAGCGTAACTATAAAGGCCTCGCCAAACAGAACGCGTATTTAATGCGCGTCAGAGCGCTACAGTGTAAGTCCTGACGCCGCGCTATAGGCGCTATAGCGCGGCGTCAGGATTTACGCTGTAGCGCTCTGATACGCGTTCTGTTTTGGCGAGGCCTTTAAGGATGCGTTTGTTTGTGTGTCTCAATTGATAAAATGATATGATAACAGGGATCAGAGATATGTCGACTTTTACCGCTGCAAGAATTCATAAAAGTAATCAGAATGACTATGAAAATTTTCGATAATAAATGCTAGTAAAGTCGTAAGTGACATTTATTATTCTATCGTAAACATGAGCTATTTGTTATTGTTATAGGTTGATGGACGAAAAACAACTTGCTGATATCCATATCCATTGACTGTTTGTTAAAAACTGTCGTAATTGTTTTTGAACTTATTTACACACTGTTCACACGTTTACGCCAGTCCTTTCTAGTAATCCATTATACGCTTCCCAAAAAGTCCGACATCAGAAGTTTCGCAGGTGAGTGTTGGCACTTATAGCTGGGGATTTAGTGCAACAGTTTGTATGGGCACCCTGCATTTTGTGATTAAAGGCTCATATTTGGCACAATTGTTCCTTAGGTGGTCCTGAGTGGTTTTAAACCGGGAGCCATCGGGGGCCACCCCGCGGGTGGCGGGGGGAGGGGGTGGGAGTTTGATTCCACCGCGCGCCACTTTGAGCCCGATATCTCTCGGAATATAGGTACTAGGGCAAATGGAATATCATTTTCGGGTAACTCAATGATAACGAATTCATTTTTGGAAGAAAAAAAATACCGGTCCATAGAAAAAATATGAAATAATCGGTAACATCCAAAAATCATTCACATCTTATTTTTACTTAATCAAAGTTTACTTTTTAACCATAAGAGTTATCGGTATTTTAAAAATATATTCCGAAAGCCACACTTATCTTAATTATACCAGTATATATTTTATTGGACTTTTCGTAGTAAAAAGTGAGTGAAAAAAATATAATTCATCGCACGGCAGACCGGTGTATTACGCCTGCTAAGTAGATACGGGCATCGAGCGAAGTTAGATAAGTACTTATAGGATTATTTAGTTGCTGCGATAGGTTAGTGTGTTAAAAATAACAAGTACAATAGTAATAATTAGTATGATAATTATATATTTATTGTTTTTTTCTATTTAATAAAAATAATTCATCATTCACACACCGTACCTAACTGAGTGGGTAAATCTTTTGGTCGACCCACTCAGTTCAGTAGTAAACAGTGAAAGAATTTATCTGCCGCGCAGAGAATTAATAAAGCATTTTGAAAATGTGTAATTTCTGGATCGAAAAAGTTATCGCAAATTTACGGGGATGGCTAAGGACCAAGCACATGAGCAAATGAATGCCATATTAAAGGGAGATGTAGGTAGGACATATTTTTACTCTTGCATTCATCTTTACGCTAAATAGTTTGTGATTACTTCTTCATTATACAACATAATATTATTTTACACATCACAGAATAGAAAGATAAGAAAAAGCGGCAAAGAGTTATTGATCTTATAAAGCTATTGCTCTTAAATACATAACATTTGTGAAGGAAGATTACACACAAACTCTTAAAATATTTACTGGATCCAACCAAACTTAGTAATATCTCCTTATACAACAAGTATATACACAATATAAATATACAAGTTATTAAAACACATAAAAAAGAGTGAGAGCAAAACGAAAGCAAAGATAAGAGGCCTTGAGAATGACTACAGTCTATTCAGCAAACTTTATTTTGCAACCTGTGAGCACAGAGTAGAAGATCTCAATTTATTCTTGTCGCAAGAAAACCAAGCCAGTCCTCTAGCACTTTCTTCAATGGGTAAATTGCGATCTGGAAGAAGGTCAGACCTACTAAAATCGATTAACAGTATTTTTGGAACTGCAACCGTTCCAAACGCCCCACAAGTCTCAGCGAAAATTCTAGATGGATCTGTATTAGTACACATACTGAGTTTTGGCCATAGAAAGACTTTGGAGAATAGGTACACCAGTATGTATACCATTTCTTTGCAAAGAACTTACAGGGTTTCAAAATTAAATATGGTTTGGGACATAACAACGAAAGCATAAAAAATATTAACAGAGGAAAACGTTCAAAGAAAACGGGTCACTGCTACGACGAAACTACCCAAAGTTTAGGCCAATTGGATGATGAACAATTGCTTAAGGAAGGATTGTTTGCTCTGATAACGGCAAGGAAGTTTGCAACATAGGTGGACCAAATACTTAACCAATATCACACGTGACACAACGCGTACGTTTCTTCGTAGTTACGTGATACGTAACCACGATGAATGGTGGTGCGTGTATCTGACACTGTCGCTCATGGCTTGACGAAAATTATGCTACTGACTGTGGATACTGAGTTCGCAGACCAGCAGCAGAAGTGCAAATTACCACAATTACACAGCTTGAGGAGCTGTGGGTGCACAAAGGTTCTGGGAAACGCCACCAGTATCTCTCTGCTGTCATGATATTGCGACTACCTAAGGTAAAAACTATAATGTTTGTTTTATATTTAGTAAGTATAGATAGAATATATTAAGTCTATAACATACATAACATTTACGTCGTGTCCAATTGGTGGCTAAAAATCGCTCTTGAACGTGGCAAAATATTTGTATTAGGTAGTCTAATTACTTCTCTAATCTTTACTTAACGTAGATATGTAGGTTGTTAAGAATTTAGCTATTAGATTGGAAAAATAGTATCTCAGAAACTTTGGAACCTACTAAAAGCTATTTATTGTAAAATCTTATTACAAAACAAAATGAACGCTTATTTATTAAAAGAGTTAATAATTTGAATGGGTACCTACTAAGAGTTACTTACTCAACAGACTAACTAAAATCGTCAGTAAAAAGTT
This sequence comes from Micropterix aruncella, assembly GCA_944548615.1. Taxonomy (NCBI): domain Eukaryota; kingdom Metazoa; phylum Arthropoda; class Insecta; order Lepidoptera; family Micropterigidae; genus Micropterix; species Micropterix aruncella. The sequence goes on from OX155956.1 coordinate 11,900,525, forward strand.
AAATAATCAACATAGACGCCTAATAATTGAAATAGTCAATAATTCGAGTAGGTTCGAAAACGTACTAAAAGTTTTTGATAGTAGGTAATATACAAAGTAGTCAGTAAAGTGTTAAATAATAAGATTAAAGTTAATCATACATTTAAAAGCTAAAAGTACAAATTCATCATCTAAATTGGTATAAAATTTGTAGTCTAGCCCATAATTTTTTCAGTTATAGGGCCACGAAGAGCGAGGGTGTTGCGCCTGTTTCACCTAAAATGAAATGAGAAATTTGAAAATGGGCATTCAAAAGAATAGCCTTTTTTCAGTGTTTTAATAGTTTCTTCTAGCAATTAAGTAAGTATGGGTAGGTATGTTCTTGTATCATATATACTACTAATTATTATTTTTTCAACGAAGTGGTAGGGATTGCAGACAAATTAATACTTATTAGGTATTTAAGGTATGTAAGCACAAATATCAGTTAGGTACGGTGTGTGAATGATGAATTATTTTGAAAAAACAATAATAATATAGTTATAATAATAATAATAACGATTTTACTTCTTGTTTTTAACTCACTGGCCTGTCGCAGAAACTAAATAATCCGATAAGTACTTATCTAACTTAGATCGATGCCCGTCTCTGCGTAACGGACGTAATACGCCGGTCTGCCGTGCGATGAATTATATTTTTTTCCCTCACATTTTGCAATACCAGTCCAATAAAAAGTATATGTCTATAATTTAGAAAAGTGTGGCTTTCAGAATATATTTTTTGCATACCGATACCTCTTACGGTTAAAAAGTAAACTTCGTATAAGTAAAAAAAAGATGGCAACGATTTTTGGATTTTACCAATTATTTCATATTTTTTCTATGGATAGGTATTTTTTTTCTTCTCGAAATGAATTTGTCATTACTGAATTATCCGAAAATGATATTCTACTTTCCCTGGTACCTATAGTCTGAGAGATATAGGGCTCAAAGTGACGCGCGGCGGAATCAAATTTCCACCCCCTCCCCCCGCCACCCCCGGGGTGGTCACCGATGGCTCCCGGTCTAAATCCACTCAGGATCACCTATGGAACAATTGTGCCAAGTATGAGCCTTTAATCACAAAATGCAGGGTACATCGCACTAAATCCCCAGCTATTAGGGTAAATACATATTTGGGGTATGGCTGAACAACTGTAATAATTTGAAATCAAAGACTATCGCGATTGTTTGACATTATAAATAGACATTATAATATTTGCCTATTCCCCTTCCACGGCGATACACTTTTCCCAGCGGAACTCTTAACTTTTTTAAGCCATGAGAATAATACGATTTCGGGAACTCTGTAAAATATGCATTCGTGGCGGCTATGACCTCCTCATTTGACGTGAAATGCCTGCCACCGAGCCGAGTCGTTATGTTTAAATCAAAAAGTAGGCACAAGGGGCCAGGTCTGGTGAGTGCGGGAGATGCGGCAATAGCTAGTAGCCCAATTCAACCAATTTGGCCGTGGTGATTAGTGATGAATGGACCAGGGCGTTGCGTGGTGGAAGAGCACTTTTCCCCTGCAAACGAGGCCGTTTCTCCTTCAATAAGCCGCCGAAATGACCCAATGAATCAATGTAGTATTGCCCCGTGATCGTTCTCCCGTCTGCAAAAAGTCGATGTGGATCACATCTTGCGAATCCCAAAAAACGGTGGTCATGACCCTTTCGTGCCATCTCTTGCCCATTCCGGAAACTTTTCAATATTTTTATTTTTATTTATTTTAAACAACATGGTTTACAGACGAATGGCTATGATATTCGGTATACAGTACAATAAAACGTGCAGGAAAAAGAAAATGAACCCATAGCCGTCGGCTAATTGCATACCTAACTGAGCAAGAACGCCCGTATCTAGGGATGCTGATATTTGACTTAGCATATTACGAGCTGACATGTATGACGTTCGGTTATATAATTATTATTGGTATAAAGTTCAAAACATTCATTCTTGCATAATACAAATACACAAGCATTACATTTAGATTACTTTTTCGTCGTGTCCAATTGACAGCTAAAGACCGCTCTTGGACGTGTCAAAATAATTGGGTTATGTAGTAAGTTTCGTTACTACTCTTTACTGAACATACATAGGTAGTCAAGAATTAACTACTAGATTGTCAAACTATAAATATAAATAATTAAAATAGAAGCTTAATATTTGAAGTAGTTAGTAATTCGAAAAGATACGTAGTAAAATTATTTATCGTAATATTCAAATTGTCAGTAAAATGTTAAATAATCATATTAAGTCTACGTTATGCATTTTAAACTAAAAGTACAGATATAAAACCATATAAAATAATCAGACAATAAGGCTCTACTTTTTTTAATAATTTAAATGGGCACAATATTTGAAAAATCATGGCCCTCAAATTCGGCCAAATTATAGAAAGGGTGGCCTATCAGCATCTCCTTGATGTTTTTTTTTAATTTTATGTCCTCTAGCTGTTTAAATTTTGTAGGGAGTAGATTATAGAAATTAATGCTAAGGTACAAGTAGCTTTTCTGTACTTTTGCCAGTCGTATTCACAAAGAGTTATACAAACATACAAAAAAAAAGTTATAGTAGTAAGAAATTATTATTAAACCCAACACCAATATATAGTAATACATAAATACAATAAATACATATTTAAAATAAATATACATACTAATATAAAATACTAATATACACAAAATGTACACAAATAAATTAAATTGAAATACCTCTAGTCTTAAACCTCACATATACGTCTATTATATTTATAAATAATAAAAAAATAAAAAAACTAAGTATTTGCTATTTATTTATTAATTTTACCTAATCAAAAATTCTGTTAAATTACTTTTTGTCATAGAGTGGTCCTTTAACAATCAAGCACTTTATTATTGCTTTTTTAAATGCTACCATGTTAACTAAATTTTGGATCCAAATTTCTATATTATTATAGAGCCTTGGAGCTAAGTATTTAAAGTATCTTTGTGCGAATGAAGTTCTCACAAGCGGTACTAAAAACTGCCCCGCACCAGAACTTCTAGTAGATTTTACTTGTTGGTCCATAGGCTGTAAGTGTTTGAATTTATGAAATAACAATAACACTTACTTCACATACAATTGGCGTACATCAAACACGCACTATTCTCGAAATAACTGTAAAGAGGGATATCTAGGGGGCTTTTTATTTATAACCCGTAGGATCAACTTCTAAGATTTGATTAAAGGTTCAATCACTTGTTTGGTGCACCCACCCCAAGCATATACTCTCGTACATCCATAGGAAAAGCTGATTATGTTTTTTTAAATACAATAACGAATTTTTAACCTCCATACAGTTTGTTTATTAATTATTTTTCCCGCTTTAGTGAGAAATTTTAATACAATTTCGAGATCTTATTCAGGTCGATTATAAAACGCGCGATGAAATGTGCTATTTTTTCCACAATCGGTCGTCGTTATCGGCCACTTTGCCGGATAGAGATACGAGACGCGGCGTTGGAACCGGCTTTGTCATAAATGTTGTATTGTAAGCATGACACAGCAACTATTGCCATATCAACAGAGAGAAGGCGTCGCGTTGTTGGCAATAAAATCGTTATGGCAATAAAATCGTCGCCGTCTCACGATGGAGGACGAAACCAGCCATGCACTGACTTTTGCAAACGCCTAATTTTTATTATTTATTCTATGATTTTAGATTTCACTGCAGCGCTGGCAACGGTACCTATGAAATTACCTTATTAAAAAAAATGTGGCAAGATTGGACGTGTGTATGGTGTGTGTATGTAAGAGTGTATGTTTCCCATCCTCAATAATTATGCGAGTTTTGTCCCAGAAGACCTTATAAAGTAAAAAATCCAACTCCCTCTATGTGTTCTTAACTTGTTATCCCTCAACTCTCTTAAAATATATTTAATATAATTTCCCGCTTGTGTCATCCTTCATAACCATGTTTCATGCTATACAGAATGAGTTTTAACCTGGCAACCTTACAGGAGTTAAATCAATACGATCATATAAGCAACTTTTGATGAAACATTGTGAAAACAAATACATATAATAAACTTGTTTTTTTTTTATTAAAAAAAATATAAAAAGCGATGAGCACGATGCGCTATCTATCGGTAGGTAAAATATCGCGAATTTTGTTAATAAGCAATAATTTACTTACTTTATACCTACCGCCAGATGGCGCAGCGCGCTGAAACCCTTATCAAACTTTTATTTAACAGTCAAGTAGGTACTTCAAATTTCCAAATAAAAAAAATATTTTTTTTCCCTTTTTTAAATTCATGCTAATTCACCCCCTTGAAGGATGCCGTTTAATTAAAGCTCATACTGTATGTCAACATACCTACATTTGTATAAATAAATCTTTTCCTTGTTTCTTGTTTCAGTATTGTGTCGTCTTGTACTAACAAACTAACTTCTTCCTCCGAAAACGACCTGGCAGAATGGCATCGTCTATAATAATAATCAAATAAAATAACAAAAGAAGAAGAAGAAGATTGTATGTAATACTTTGTACGATTCTATCATTGCATTTTGAGGTTGATTTGACGCTGCACATTTAGTTATTTAAGCCCATAAAACATTATTTTTTATTTTATTTTATTTTATTCTGGAACCAAACAGAACTACATACAATGCAATAAAAACCTATTTAAAAGCGACAAAAATCCATTAATGTGATTCCGAATATAAAGTATACAAAATGAACGCAATATAATTTTATATTGTTTCCGCTTGAGAATAAGGGGAAACAGGATGGGAAGTGAGGTGAAAGGGAGAGACAAAATAGATAAAAATATATTATCTATGTATATAAATATATTTATATTTAATTTTAGGTATGATATATAGTTATTATAATGAATATACTTGAGATAAAATTATGTCCTTGAACTAAATTAAATGAAATATAATATGTATAAATGTTTTGTGATCATCTAGATAGACTCTAGAATTTTTTTTATTGAGTTCTTATAAGAGGTTTTTGATGAGTGTAATATGTCCACACTTAAAAGTCTGTATTATATCTATGACACGCTCTGTATAGAAATGCATTTTGAGATGCGTTGGTTTTCACCACAGGGAGATGACATAGTCGATGCGATCGAACAGGGCGGGGAGGAACATAACATTCAATGCGCTTCAAAATCGCGTTCGCATCGATGGAATTATTTACCAAACCATGCAAGAATACGGCATCGATCAACACTCTACGGCTCTCCAATGACATTAAATTGTGGGCTTTTAAGGATTCCTCATAGGAGCTGGGCTTAGTGAAAGAAGTGAAATTTAATCGCTTCACAAATCTTTTTTGTATCGATTCGATCCGCGATATGTAAGTCAAATATTGGGGATTCCAGACCACTGATGCAAATTCCAACTGACTTCTTACATAGGAATTATATAGGGTTTTAAGCGTGTCAGTGGATTTGAATACCGATGATACCCTTAGAATAAAACCTAGTAATTTATATGCTTTTCTAATAATATTATCGATGTGTTCAGCGGATAGCATTTTCGTGTCAAGTGTAATCCCAAGATCTCGCACCGCTGATTCTCTTCCAACTATAGCGCCATTCAAGTTGTAGTCAAACATTATATTAGTATTTTTTCTGGAGTATGAGATTATGTGACATTTGCTTACGTTAACGAAGAGACAGTTATCTGAACAATATTTCATAAGGCGGTTTATATCCGCCTGCAAATTAAGGCATTAATTGATCGGATCTCACTAAAAATCTTCGTGTCATCCGCATATATGACTATATTGGAATGTAGCATGCAATTGGTGATATCGTTGAGGTATAGAAGGAAAAGAAGTGGTCCTAAGTGGGAGCCTTGCGGTACCCCTGAAGAAATTTCAGAAAACTCGGATTGATAACCCTGAACAACTAACGCTTGAGTCCGATATGCGATATACGAGGAAATCCAGCGATACAAGTCACCCCTAATCCCCAAAGCCCATAACTTTTTTAAAAGTAAGTTATGATTTATTTTATCAAATGCCATTACATTTAATTACAATCAAAAACATTATCTTAGCCTAATAATTAATAATTAACATTTATTTTTGTTGGCCAAGTCGGAAAGAGATCCAGATAGTTTATGGTTTACCACCTCTCTACTAAGTAGCGGGAGTGGATGTTGACCTGTCATCCACCACTCTTGAATTGACCATTAGGCTACGTGATCCTGAATTCAGAGCCGGGCAAAAGATGCATTTGGTCCGAGATAGATTCAAACTGAATCACCGCTGAATTACGGCAGGTGGAGGTCGCGTGATCGACTTCGGTCCCGTAACCAGTCGGGAGGAGGGAGGTATTCTGAAAGTTAATTTCAGACGGAGATATCCTACCAAAACTGGTAGCCAGGAGGCGAGGTAGCTCCACTGGGTTACCTTTCTGGTGCCTCGCCGTAAGGAGTTGGACTCTGGCGGGCTTGTGGCTTTGATGGACGGTAGGTTTGTGCCGTCCCAAAGTCTTCTACGCTCATCCCACGGGTGAAAGAACGTTCATCATTATACCAGCCCGGGGTGACGGGTTCGCCCGCTGTAGTCGACACCGTCCAACTGATATTGTATCGGTTCCTATATGTTCTAATAGTCCTTTTTCTTTCTCTCTCAGGACGACCAACGTTGTCGCTAAGCTCGTTGTATTGTTTAATAATTAAGAAACTAACTGACGACTGACGCCAAAATTGTCTTTTATGTAACACTACCTATTCCAGATGCATATAAAGCTATTATTTTCTGCTGGATCCCTAGTCATTCGGGGATTAGGGGAAACGAGACGGTGGACGAGCTGGCGAATTCGGCTCGCACTTTCGGCTCCGAAGTCGATTGCCGTCTGCCTGTCTCCGACTTCTTCTCCTCGATAGATAATAAACTTTTTAAAAATTGGACTCAGCGATGGCGCACTTCCTCTAACACAAAGGGCAAGAGGTTCTCACTTATCCAGGCCGTAATCCCTTTGAAGCCATGGTACCACCACCAGCCATTTAGTCGGAAAGAGATTTCGATAATCTGCCTCATGAGGATCGGACATTGCTCCACCCCATCGCACCTCCACCGCATTAATGATCTCGGGTCTCCGCAATGCGATTGTGGACACGGGGATTGCACGCTGGACCATCTATTCTTTAACTGTCCCATCCTCAATAATTATCCGAGTTTTATCCCAGACCTTATAAAGTATAACATCCAACTCCCTCTGTGCGTTCTCCACTTGTTATCCCTCAACTCTCCCAAAATATATAAAGTAATATGTAAATTTATTTCCCTTAATAATATTTCTGTATAGTGTAATAGCATATTTCACATTCGTTCCTTGTTTGTATCATCCCCAATAACCATGTTTTATGCTATATGTACCTACATTTCCATAAATAAGTATCCCTTGTTTCAGTATTGTGCCGTCTTATACATAACAAACTAACTTAGATGCCCTCCGAAAACGACTTGGCAGAAAAGCACCGACTATCGGTGATTGCCATAAAGTAACAAGAAGAAGAATAGCGAAAACAATTGAAGGATTAACCGATGGAATGCTAATACCACCGATCGGTGTTTTTTCCGTTGCGACAACTCGCGGGCGGCCGATATCCCTATTTATGCAATTATGTTTTTATATGCGAAAAAAAGCCTTCATTGAATAATCCACCATTAATCATCAGTATGCGTGCACTAACACCCCCTACAATGAAATTTTCAAGGGTTGAAAACATGCAGCCGTGAGTTTCATTCCCATGACTAGCATTCTAAGGGTTAAAGGGGAAAACGATGTAATTTTTTTATGAAAATGAAATACTTTTTTGAGGTACAATTTTAAGTAAAATGGAAAACAAAATATATTTGGTTTGGAAAACAAAATAAATTTACATCTTTCCGAGAGAAAATATAATATATTGCTATCTACTGTGAATGCAACACATCACAGTGATTGTTTTTCTAGCCTGTACTTGTTAAAATGAACAAAAAGTCATTATATACCCCCATAATATTATTGATAATAATATAATGGCAGAGGTAAATCTGCAGAAATTATTAAAAATGACTCTAAATAGTAATGTAAAATTAGTAAATATAGGACAAATTAAGTCTTTAACATTAATTCGTAAATGGGGAGTCGACGGAAGTTCTGGCCATAGTATTTATAACCAAAAATTTTACTAAATCAGAGACTAACACGGACAAATTTTGGTTTTTGATAGCCTTCTCACCTGTTAAACTTGTTGATAGAATTGTGGTAGGGAACTTTGGACCAATCTGGGTTCTTTAATTACATTATTCAGTTAGAATTTAAGAAGAATTTGGGTCTTATAATTGTTAAGCTTAAGACAGGTTATGACTTTTCAAACGATGGCAATACAGCTAGCAGATTTTTTAGCAATTCTGATTTAGCTGCGGAATTAATTGAAATTGATAAAGAAATGATTAAACAATTTTTATTAATTTTAATATTATTGAGAATTGGAATCGGATTAAACCCTTCGAGTAGCGGCATAATTTCATGGCAGACCGCGGCAATTTATTGGAATTTCTTGCAATATCGCCGCGCTCGACAAAAAAGTACTATAACTATGGAACTACTATAGCAATCATAAAAAGTATAACTATACAATGATCGCATTGAAATTTCGTATATAGAATATTGAAATATGATTTTGTAAAACAATTAGATAATTATGAATAAATATGAAAAAGTCGAAAAAGTGAAAAAAACTCGGCATTTCTAACTTGTACTTGTTTTACAGAAAAATACGGAACCCTATTTATAAATTGTAAATACTATCGTGATCTTTATTATATTCTCTATCAAAGGCAATATTTCGTTTTGCTTATTTACATACAAAAATATTTAGATATTAGCTCATAAAAACCAATAAAAATTTTGATGATTTCTCGAAAAAAAAAACATGATGATGTTTGACAATGGAATTTTACCAGAAATATCAGCGAAATGACGCGCGCAATTATTTTAGCGGCCGTCTATGTATCCATGGTAATAATGAGGTATGGATGCGTTCGAATTAGAAAATAATATTACTGTGCGCTCCAGGAGCAAGCCGCCAATATTGGTCGTTACGCAGTCAACGGTGTTCTGATGTGCAACCAAGTTTGGTCGTTACGTAGCCGAAAAGTTAATAAATATAGGAATCGGATTAAATAGAATCAATTAATTGGTTGTAAGTGTAATCTAAAATTGTCTGCAATGTTAACTAATATGGAACTACTTATTTTACACGTCATATTTACCTAAAAAAATAAATAATAATGGGCGATGGCTTTTGTAAGTTTGTGTTCCATTAACTAAACTAATGTCGGTTAATGTGTCAGTGAGCCATTCTGTAATATTTTGGGTATTTTTGGTTCATTATAATTAAAGTTTTCCTTTTTTGCCCAATTATGATTTTTATTGTGCGTAAAAATAAAATTAAAATTGAGTTTTATTTGCAGCTTATTTATTAAAGTTAGGTTTATGAGATTTTTAATATATAAAATCAATATTTTTACCGGTTAATTCTGTTTTATCATTTTAATAGCATTATTTTAAATATATTTTTTTGGTATTTTCATTTAGATCATTTGTGCAGAAATGTTGTAGTCATGATTTTTGTCACATCTCCTCCTTATATTTGAAGCACTGTGCGCTGGTTCCGAAACTGCAATAATCTTTCTTCGGCTTGAATAAATCAGCGCGATATATGCATTTGAAGAAGCGTCAAAAACGGTAGGTTGTTAGTTTTTGTTTAAAAATGATTCATTAACACCTACATGGCGGTAGCTTAAGCTAGTTTTATTTTAAAAAAATATCTTAAAAACAAACCAAAAAAATCCACACGTGTTAAGTATGTAAATTTTATAATTTTAGGTCTCGAGAAATATTGCGTGTACGAGGCTACTTCCAATCAGATTTAACATTATAATGATCGAATCTAGAAGTTTTTTTTTGATAAATAAAAAAGGTTCCGATAATACATAAATTCCGAATAATTACCTGTTTCTAAAGGACATAGCCTGTTGATTTCCGGTCTTCTCGTCCAGTGGACCACAGTCTCGGCAGTGGAAGTCAAGTAAGCAGCGGCATTAACAAAGTGGAAATGCATTTTGAACACAAACCGTCGCGGTATCTCACACTTCTCATCGTGACGGACGCCGATTAACTGATAGGGCGATAAACTCTCTTTTTTTGATAAATCAAGTTAGGCATTACGAAAGCGGGTAGACGGGAAGCAGGTGAATTTCATTCCAGTGATGAGATAGATAACCCGCAAAAAATATTTAGACACCAAACGATTTCGACTTTGACTTGCAATTCAACTTCGACTCGAAAGAACTGTGTAATTCTTTGATTTTTCTAAAGATTTATAACCGATTTCTAACAACAGTATTTATAACCGATTTAATTTATTTATTACATAGTGAGTTAATATTTAAAAAATGCTGCATAATCTCACACTACAAACTGCAAATAAGGTGAATCCTCACGTAAAAGCCTGATAATAAAGAGTCATCTCTTCGTATGGTGGAAAAAAGTAAATAGTTAATATTATAACGATAATTAATATAATAATAGTTAATATTGTAATTTGCGCGACTGGTTATGGGTTAGAGTGCTTTACAAGGTTCTCTCCCTTACGTAGCGGTGATTCTGGTGTCTACCGAATCTATCGTGGACCACGGCGTCCTTTGATTCAGATTCAGATTCATTTTATTGGTATACTGGTATACAAGTCATACATACAGTCAAGCAAATATTTTTTCTATCATAATGGAAACGTTACAAAACATTAAAATACACAAGAAAATAAAAATAAAAGAGAAAACGAAAGAAAATAAAAGAATAATGTAAAAGAGAAAATACAAGAGAAATGCAAAGAGATATTTTACAAAATTACAAGGCCAAATCATTAACACTTTAGTCACCAAGCATTTTAGTCTTCAATCGAGTAATATTACTCCAGTGAGTAAAACGTCTTATCTGTGAGGTACTTCTGAAGGCGGCTCTGCTCGGCCTTATCTGTGAGGTAGTTCTTAAGCCAGCTTTGCCCGGCTGTACACCCGGTATCGGGTAGCCGATTGGTCGTTTCAAGAGTGGTTGCCGTAAGGTTAACAACCACCTAATATAAGACGTGAAAAGTACCAAACAGAGTAGGACATAGTATGGATCCCTGTGTTCCTGTCACATATTTAAGTATGTACCAATATTAATTTCAGGGGGTAACTCTGTACGGACACTGAACAAGAAACTGAAAAAATTGGAACTTACAATTTTTCTTCCTGTTTTATCACCGCGAATTTTAAATATTAATATCTCTGAAAGTATAACTAATTTTGGCACGGTTATCTGACAAAAGGTGTTCAGAATATCAAGCACATTAAGCAGGTATTTTTTTAAAAATCAAAATCAAAATAAAATAAAATTCTTTTTTGGGAAAATGTCATCTATAATTGATATAGAAGCTCCCCTAGGAATATTAGTCACAAGTTATGTTAGACCTTATATAAATGATAGAAAGTATGAATTAATAATTTTAATACGAATTTAGTAACAATTTTAGCGATTTTAGCGACTTAATTTTAAGCCGCCGAAGAAACGCGATCGGTCCATTAATTAAAACACAGGAGCGCGTGAATTTTCGTGCGCGTATAGTCGGAGCGCACCGCGCGCGAGCACACGCAAGAAATATCCCAACGGCGAGGTAGACAAGAGATCTAATTTTTAAATTTACTTATAAGCTGAACAAAAAATGCTTACTAATGGCGAAAAAAAGACCGGTGTCATCCCACGCTGACGCAACTTCCTAATCATGCGATAATGGGGATAATTATTCGGACGATCGTCGGAATCGAACTAAAAAAATGGCGAGGGCGACTGATAACGTAGTGACTTTAAAATGTATTTTTTTGTGCCGCAATCGAAAGTATTTTAAATACAGTTTCCTTTTATACTTTGACCAGCGATTAAACAGAAAAGTTCGCCTGCACGACAGTAAAAACCACAGACTAATGTGAATAAGCTGGAACATCTCTTCTTTAATTGTCCCATTGTTAATAACTATCCTAACTTCATTTCGGACCTCTTAAATCTCAAAATTCAGCTCCCTATTAGTATAGACTTTTTATTATCTCTCAACACCCCCAATGTCTACAAAATCATCTGTAAATTTATTAAACTCAACAGTATGTCCCTTTAATAATAATTAATGAATGTTCCTCCATAGAGTGTTTGTGTGTTAAACGTATATATGTATTTCACTATATCTATTATTATTCGATTTTGTGTTCCCGACGGAGTGATGTCTTAATTGTTTCAGTGACGACCACTAACACAAAAAAGTTTCCTGCTATTTCAACGGCACACTTGGCAGAAATCACCCTCTTTGGGTGGAGCCATCAAAAATGAGAAGAATGTGAATAAGGGGCTCTCTAGACGATCGAGCATGCTTGTCAAGTATCGCGTCGCGGGCTGGAAAGGGATCGTAAACCGCAGGAAATATGCAAATATTTTTTTAAATATTTACCAAAAACGCCTTTTATTGTTTATACCAGGGATTCACGATAATTAGACGTAGTTGATTGATGAATGACGTGACTCCCTGGTATAAAACTACAAAATTAGGCATTTTTGGTAAATATTTAATAAAATATTTGCATATTTCCTGCGGTTTACGATCCCCTCCCAGCCCGCGACGCGATGCTTGATCGTCTAGAGAAGAGAGCCCCTTACACGTTATAACAAGTTAATAATAAAGGAATAAAAAACACGACTGCCGTTACTAAAAGTGAACTACTGTATTAATAATTATTTTTATTATGGTTTATTTATGAAATAGTTGTGGTTTCTGTATCCATCCATATATTTCCATATATATCCATATATCCATTATTTCCATATATTTTCGGACTGTACTCAATCAGACCTTTCATTTGACACTAAACACGATATATTTATATAAATTTAATGGCATTGGAGATTTTGACATTTCGACCACTATTTACTAGACATTTGGACAGTTTATGACACTCGGGACGGGATGACATAGCAATTTTAACAATACTGCATTTTTCTAAATCGGTTTAAGCGTTTAGAAGTTATGGTGGAATAAAGAAACGGAAAACATACAAAGATGAACTCTGAAAACACTCCTTTATTGTTGGGCAGTCGTGTAAAAAAACACCATGTTTGTCTGCGCACCGTAAACACGGGGATCTATAGCAGAGTAAAATAAGAACACTATAACATCTCCATAGTATGCACCGATTTTGCACTCATACAAGCGCCTATTGTTCGTACGCTACCACTACATAGATTCTCGGGCGCCTCGGTGCTAACCAGTCAGGGCTGTCGCGCGATAGCTAAGTATACAAAAGTGGAATGTTTTCTGTACAGGCTATAATGCAACCTATCAGAAATTACATTTATGAGTATTTACATTTACGTTACGAAATTACATTTACGAGGTAACGTTTATTGTTCATTTGCGTAGGTAAGTATGTGTCTAGGTAGGTAGGTGCATAGGTATGTAAGTGCGTAGGTAGGTAGGTAGATGCGTTTTTGTTAAGTACCTACTTTAACTTACTAAAGTGTAGGTATTTTGAACACATCCAACAAGTGATGAATTTTGGGAACAGTACAATTTTGGGAACCGACTCTTGATCTATAAACCAAAAATACATAAACGTACATAACAATTATAAAGAATTGCATTTCTGCTTTAATGGGATCACAACTTGTCAATTGTGTATTTGTTGTGGCAACCCTTGGTGGTTCGGCGAAGCGCAGGTTCAGGTACCTATTTTGAAAATGGGCTTGAGATGTCCTAATGATGTTATTTTACTATGTTTATAGTCTTCGAGGGCAATATTTTTATTTGCTAACGCGTCTATAGTATAATTAGTTTTGTTTACGTTGGGTGCTACGATCGATACACTAATATATTTTTTTTAAAACTTGTTAAAAGTATTGATGTACCTACTCTAATAAATACAGGGTTAGTTTTTATCAGAGAGCACCCGTCCAATGGATAATTAATTATGTACATAATCAAGACAATATAAAAGTATGTTAATTTTATTTTTTGTATTTTATTGGTATTTGATGTTTTGTTTTCATAGAAATAAATTCTGAACAAATTTGTTTGATTTAGGACTTTGTTATAGAAGAAAAGAATCTTTTATATTCAATTTTCCGATATTTTCTCAGTAACAAAGGCCTACATAAAACTTGAATATGATTTTCAACTTAGTCTTATTATGAAGAATAATTGCGAAATAAACCAAAACTAGCGTTTAAAAAAATAAAACTAATTAAAAAAATTGAGATTCAACAAAAAAATGTTTTATGAGTAGAATCACCCACTTGTCTAATTATTATTGTCTAGAATTTATTATTAATAGTGAATTCATATGGAGATCTTTCAATTGGTATTCATATTATCGAAAACATTCAGGCTAAGATATCTAAAGTATTACGCTTATTGAAGACAGGTCGAATCCACATTCTCGTCTTTTCTTGTCGTTTTAAATTTTCGTTTTAAAGCCGCTGCGACACGTATGATTTCGTCGGCCATTGTTGCCCGATTGTGTAGCCCGTTTACAAGTCAAAATGACGGGCCATACTTTTGCAGAAATTTTGCCGAGAATGGCCGGGCTATATATTTTCCAGCCATATGCTGCAATAAAATGTTGCAGTGTTTTTATAATTACAACATATGTTTTTCTATCATTTAAGATATTCTGCGAAAACAGTTATTAAAAATACAATGCCTGGATATGTTAGGTGCCCTCATATACGTTTGTTGCGTGCGCGCAAAATATCCATGTAGACACTCGGTGGAAGGGAGGTGGGGAAGAGAGGCTACTGTGTAGAAAGTACAAATGTACAAAAAACCAGTACCTGAATGTACAAAAAACTAACATCGGAATATCAGGTATTTAGCCATATTTAAGAGGATATAACTCCGAAACGGCTCCAAAAATAAATGGTCTACATTAAGAGATCTTTCCATTGGTATATGATTTATAGCTATTGGAGAGATTGAAGGGTGGGCCCAAAATGCCCATTCCCTTTTACTATTTTCACCCTTTGAGCCTTGGACAACCCACTAAATAAATTCATGCGGCTAAAACTATGTAAATTATTTAACACTATTTGAGTTAAGTAAAATTTCTCAAATGTAATGGCCAGCTCGGCCCACGGGTAGTATTACAATAAATTTTTATGCTAAATACGCATCTGAGTCACTAGTGATGTGTTCTTTATAATTTCTGTCAATAAAAGATTATTCGTTTTAAATCACCTGTGGCACTAAAGCAGGATCGCAAGATGTTTCAAAAGTCGATCATTGACTTTGTAAGTGTGGGTATAGTAGTTGCGCTACGAGCCCAAAGAACGATTCTCTTGTTTCACATGTAACCTGCTTGTTTTTTAACCATTTTTCATATAAACGGTAGTAAAATGAAAATAATAGATCAAAGTAGTTGAATATTACGATAAAATATTTTTTATTTATTCATTATGGACCTGAAACCAGGTGTAATATCATGTTAGTTACTTTGAAGATGCAACGAAACTGTTTGCAAATCCTATAGTAGCAAATCTCAGCAAAGGGCTGGATAAAATTCTCGAATAATTTACAACATCGATGAAGAAGCTAAATGCTGACAAATGCACTGTCCTTCACATCGGCAAAAACAACCCCTATCGGTACAGTCTAGGACCAGTGCCATTACAAAGTGTCAAGAAGAAAAAGGACCTGTACATCAGGATAGTGGGCGATCTGAAGTGGAGTGAGCATATTACACAGATAGTAAAAACGACAACTGAGATAAGTATACTTAAGTAATCCACAAATCATTCCACTACATCACACCAACCATATTGTTGATATTCTATCAAATTTAGATCAATCAATTTTAGAGTTTGGTTTGCAGATCTGGAACCCTTATTTTGTGAAAGACGAGGATCTCCCCGAGAAAGTCCAGCGCAGAGCGTCCAGGATGTCAATAGGTTTAAAAAAAGTGGAATATCCAGAAAGACTAAAGATTGCAACCTCCCGCACTCAATCGTCGACTTAGAGGTCACCTCGTCAAAACCTATAAGATTATTAACGGATGTCATAATGCCACACGTTGTCTTCAATCTTTATGCGGAACCACATGCTTCACCTGCGAGCACTTGACTGCAAACAAGACAACACGATGCTACACCGATCCCAGAAAACCCTCTAAACCAACCAGATTGTGGACCAGTGGATCAGTTTACCTGTTTAAATGGTTGAACCAAATATTGTCAACGCATTTAAAATTAGACTAGAAATATATTTTTTAAATACTATAAATAAGCCCAGTGTTAAATTTAGCAATCATACTGTCTGTCAACTACAAATAATAATAATAAACTGAACAAAAGTGTACTTCAACCTTTGAGACCTGTTAAAGAGTTTTTTTTTTTTTTACCTACAAGCCATATGCTTTTTTGTGGAACCCGCCTTGATGCCTATTGGCACCATCTTCTTGGTGGGCATTTGTAGCATCATGCAGTCAAACACTCAGGTGGTCACCCATCCCAGTATTGACCACGCCCGCCACTGCTTAACTTCGGTAACAACGAGGAGAACCGGTGTCAATGGGGCTACGAACGCTACAATGTGACACTGCTACAGACCTTGTGTAAAATAAAATCCAATGCAGTTGTGAGTTACATTGGACAAATTGTCCGTTCCGAGTGCTTTATGATGCCCTTGTCGAGAGCTGGAAATAGAATACATTGTATGGAATCTTCATGAAAAATCATGAACGATAACCAATCAATTCCTTTTTCTCGATTTATAGATTGCAATGCTCGATTTATAGATATTGAATAACTCTAGGTCACCGCATACGATTTTAAGATTAAGATATATGAGGAGAGACAGAAGGTTACCAAAATATAAACACAGAAAGGAGGATGCGCAAAAATATATGGGATGCGACCCCACCGACAATAATGACCAGACATATGTCCTTGGAACGCTCTTTTCAGGACTGTCATTTGTTAATATGGTGCTCAGTCTCAAATAATTTTGGGAAAAAAGTTACAACTAAAAGAAAAACCTGTGTCATTATATGAAAAATCATCGCTTGTCACCGGTTGGGTATGCGGAACCACACCACGCTACCACGTTATGCGTCGCCATGACCTTTTTTTGTAAAGGAATCGCCAAAGTAACAATTGTGATGCATTATCGTTGCATTATCAGTTTTATTATATGACGATTAGTTTTTTTTCTGAAACTAAGACATAATAACGATGATTTACTGTATTAAACAATATTTTACATACAATCACATAAGTAGGTTTTTGTTTCAGCTGCAACTTTTTCCCACAATGATTTGAGACTGACCGCGATAGTGGTCAGTCTCAAATCTGTGATAAGCGAGCTAAGGGGCCCTTCCAGAGTTGGCCACGAAGACCCAGTCTGTTCAGGGTCGGTCACACTCACGGGTCAACACCCATCCGACGGCCTCCACGCATGAAGTGCGAGCCTGGGTAGGACTCTGGCCTTATGGTTAATTTCCCTTAGGAATCAATCTTCTGGCGCTCCTGGACGGTCTGGATTGCACACTGCGCACTCTGACTAACAGTCGGGGGAGTCTGGAAGCAGTACTGTTACCCGACCCTGGGTGAACAGCCGGGCAAAGGATGCCGTGGTCCACGATAGATTCGGTATACACCGTTTCACCGCTTCGTAAGGGAGAGGACCGCGCAAGCGACCTCAACTCGTAACCAATCGAGAGACTGGAGTAATCTGGTTGCAATTGGAAGTAAGGGAGTGAGTGTAGGCCCGCTGGGTAGCATTCCTGGCTATCTCGCGGTTAAGGGGTTGGTCTCTTACGGGCTTGTGGCGGAGCTTGATGATGGACTGTTTTTGTCCAAGTCTTCTGCGCTCACTTCAGGGAGACAGAATGACTAATCGTTAAAACTTCCTGAGGTGACGGGCTCGCCCGCTGTAGTTGGCAACTCTAGTTGACCGCGATAGTAACAAATGACATCCATGAATTGCTAGAATTCTCGCATTCTCTATAACTAACTCTCAGTGTTTGAACCCGGTTTCCAGGTTTCATCCCCGTGGGTTCCGGTGGAGTTATGTATGAAGGTGGGTATCCATTAGGTTCGCGCATCAACTCTTTATTTAAGCAGTTTCAGATGCGCGGAGCAGAGTTAATGCCCGAACCTAATGGATGCATACCTTTAGACACCTCTGTTATGACAAAAAACTACAATTTGAAAATGGCTGTTTCGAGTAAATAAGATTTGAAGCGTTTTGACAACGTATTCATATATATATAGTCTGTTCCATAAGGAGAAATAAAAGAAGTAACCAATGCCACCCAGCCAACCATCCGCCATACGACATTGGGCGGTTTCTGTTTGATATTTTGAGGCAGATATTTGAAACAGACATACCTAGTAGATTCGTTTAAACTCTATTACCACAAAGCACTGTATGGCATGACAAACATGACAGGACAGACATCGAAAAATAACTAAACAACATATCAAAAGTTGTTAAATTGTATTGGCAACATAACATCATATCTAAGGCAATTCAATAATATCTACAACTTTTATAATTAATTAAATATGCTTACCGGGTCGTTATATCGCAGATCACGCACCGATTATACACATTATTCAAGTAAACAGAGTTATGTCTTGTGTTCACTGTGTAACTTTTTGTGCACAAAAAGCATCAAACAACAATCACCCATATATCACATAATGGCGAAATCCACACAAAATGCACAGCAAGCGAGCGCTCCGACTTAATAAACTTAAATTAAGTATTTTACGGTGTCAAGTGCTCGCGCCCAAAGTAATTTAATAATGCTTGCGCCTGACGTCTGACACACAGTCTGACATTCAAGTGATTTGTTGACAGCAAAAATTCAACCATAGGGTTTGTTCGCGCTCATCGGTACAGAGCAGAACAGAACTGACTACGCAAGCGTACAAAGATATTTTCATATAAAATAAAAACTTTACATTTGCCTTATTGTATGAAAATATTCTGCGCATGCGTCGTCGGCAATGTTCTGTTCCATTCCAATATTCGTGAACAAACCTCCAGTAGAGAAACTAGTAAAAGGCTAGCGCCACACTTGTCCCACGTACTCTAATTTTACGCAACGCATTGTGATTTGTGACGACTGGACCATTAAATTTGCATGCTTAAGCCGGGTCTCCTGCGCGTGTTTTTTCGAAACAATACACAAAGAACATTACACAAAAACAATTGTTTTAATATACAAGCGTATAGAAATGCGTATAGAAATGTTTCATGTTAAAACAAATATTTTGTGTAGATATCAAAATGAGTTTCGACAAGGAAGACGTACTTTTAGTTTTAGAAATTATAGACGTAATATCGAGCAGAAGAAACAACTCGAATCCATTGTCAATGGATTCGAGTTGTTTCACCAGTGATCTATCACAAAGTTATAACAAGGCAATATTATATAACCCAAAAAACCATATTGACTGACAGTTCTGCGCATGCGCGCAGCGGCAGCGCAGGTCTTCTAATGTCTTGTATATAATACACGTTCTATTTTACAGAAAAGGTTCAAATTAAAAAATACATATTTTATTGTTCAGATTCAAGTATAGAGTTACCTCTTGAAAGAATTATCGTACTTTTGCTGCATTTTGTGTCGTCTCCGCCATGACTGCAATTCAGCGAAATCACCGTCGTTATATTAGACGCAGCCGCGAGCCAGCCAAAGGTGCGAGGAGCAAAGCAATGAATACTATGTTTTTATCATGATGTAGCCGGATTTAAGGCAATTTCGTATTAACTGCAATTGCTTTTTAAAAGAATCTAAAGATAAAAGTATTAAAAAATATAGGAATTTATTGATGAAGATCACCATATAATATTGAAAACCTCATGTGTGTAATAAAATGGGCAAATAGAATCTTCTATTTTATATATGCTCAATATTCATAATATTATATTCTATTGCTTATTACTTACAAATATTGTATTGAAGAGTAGATAATCCCGTATTCGTATAAAAAATATATGTAAACCTTTAATATAGCAAAACCTTTAATGTAGCAAACCTTTAATACAGCATCAGTGTACTCTTAAAGCTCCATATTAACCAAATTTGTGTGAAAATGTAATACAACTGGACGGATTAAGGCCAGTGGCACACTGGTCCCACATACGCAACGTGTTATGACATCTGGACTGTTGAATTTATATGTAAACAGATAATTTAGAGATACATCTATCATACGCATTTTTACATAGGCTAAGCGGGTCTAAGTCATCTGTTTTCATACGACTTTAAGAGTCCAGCCGTCGTAATGCGTTGCGCACATTGCGTTATTGAGATAAGTGTGGCGCTACCCTTAGGTGCTTTTGGAACTCTAGATTGTAGGTTTTGACAGCTCGACATTCATCGGCGGCGAATATGTTTTTGAGCGCTACGGATTATTACATTCAGGAGATTCCGCTGAACGCATGGATTATTTTTTTTAATCTTCAGTGATCATAACCTCAAACTTCGACGTTTGTCTTTCAACGCACGAAGTTTGGGGACTTAAGATGATTTAATTTATCAACAGTATTCACAATGTGGAGGATAACAGTAACTAGAACTATTACAAGGCTAGGTCCTCCTGCCTTCGGCCTTCTACCATGGACGATGTACGATACCAAAGTGGACGTTCCTTACGAATCTGTTGATAAACCAATAAAATCCACAGAAACCGGTATGGAAAGACTCAAAAACGTATTCCAAGTCAAGTTAGTAACTATTTTTTTATTATACACAAAGAATTATCATCGTTAAATTGCATTATAGCGTGACCAGCCTGTGGCTATAGTAACATTTTGTCGAAGTTCTCGCCCTTAAGGGAACCCCCGGCTACCACCCTCTCCCCTCCAGGGGCGGTAAGGTTTGTTAGTTCTTTTTTGTTTCGATTTGGTTTCCTGCCTTTTCTTGTTGTAGATTCTGGGTATTAATGTATAATTGGGACCTATTCTACATTGTCGATTTTTTAACGTCACCCGACACCTGTAATAATCTTTATTCGGCCTCAATGAATAAGGGAGATATAGGCATTTAAAAGAGCATTAAACATCTACATCTTGGTAGGTTGTTTTTTTAAGAATTAATAAACACCTTATATGGTGGTATTTTTTTATTTTTTTTAATTTGTTGTGTGGGGCATTTCTAAGGTCTTTATGAGCCTTGTAACACTGCGACCATTGCTGATCTATTGTGTTCGCCACCTACTATAGTTCTGCACTAAGCCTCAGCAGGCTTAGTGCAGAACTATACGACTAACCGCAACAGGCTTTTGGTGCCAGATTGTTTTACCTCCTCAGGTTGGAGGTAATGACCACCCAAGTGGGTGTATCTTTTACGTATCAGCGGGCCACACTCGCACATGAGGTGCAAGGGAGTTTCCTCTGCCCCTTGGCAGAAACTGCATATTTTTGTGTCTCGGAGCTTGAGGTTGAACATGTGTTTGTTCAAGCCACAATGCCCCGAGAGCGCCCTCACCAGTATGCATAGATTGTTCCTATTTAGCGATAAGGCCTCACGGGCTGTCTTACGGTCGTAAACCTTAATTAGCGCTTTGGAATGATTCAACCCTGGCGTGTTGTTTTAGTGGTTGATGGATTGTTTCAAACATATTTGTTTGAGCATTAGGTTTGCAAGGCTTTTTGGTACGCCACAGTAAGATTCAGGGCCGTATAACGTTCCCTTTGCTCCCGTCTTAGCAAGTTCGTCGGCTTTTTCATTTCCCTCGATTCCTGCATGACCGGGAACCCATCTTAGAATTACCCTGTTTTTTTCGCCCAGGGAATTGTGAGTGATATGCAATTTTGCACTAGCTTTTAAATAATGGTATTCGAGGCTAGTGCCATAAGAGCTGCCTTGCTATCCGAGTGGATATAGATACGATGGTTGGCGTAGTTCTTATGGAGGTTGATATTCAATAATGGCGTATACCTCTGCTTGGAATATGGAGGCGTATTTCTCCAAGTTTACACTTCTTTCGAAGTTTGGTCGCTCTCCATATATACGGCAGCCTACGTCAATTCCCGATTTGGACCCATCAGTATACCATTTAAGGCTACCGGCCTTCCAGTGCAGTTGGCATTTTAGCCAGTCATCTCTGGGCGGCAGTTCCACTGTAAAAAGTTTTTCAAAGTTTAGGAGTGGAAGCATGGTGTCTGATAACATGTTAAGGGTTGGAGTTTCACTGACTGAGTCAAGAACTGATCTTAGTGCTTGTGAGATCCAGTTTACCTTCTCCCGGGCAGACAGCCTGTACATGCTGGCTTTTGCCACCTTTTGCAAGTGAATGTGTAAGGGCGGTAAGTTCAGCAGTGCATCTAGAGCTGTTCCAGGAGTGGAGGACATTGCACCAGTTGTCATGAGGCACTCCGTCCTTTGGATATTGTTTAGTTTGGTAATCACAGTTTTCTGGTTGGCTTTGTTGCACCATACCACCGAGGCGTACGTGATTATCCGCCTCACAATGGCAGTGTATAGCCAGTGGGAGATCTTGGGGTTAAGGCCCCAATTTTCCCTGCCAGTCTTCTGCTTATACCCAAAGCACTTTTAGGTTTTTGAATTGTTTTGTCTAGGTGGCTGTTCCAAGTGAGTCTCTGGTCGAGCGTGACTCACAGATACTTTTTTTCCTTTGAGAAAGGAATCTGCCTGTGGTTTAGAATTGGCATTTTTAGTCCACCTAGTTGACGTTTGTTGGTAAATGGCACGAGGACGGTCTTATCAGCGTTGACCGATAATTCGTTCTCTCTGCACCAATTGCCAATCATGTTTAACGCTTTTTGCATCACGAGTGAGATTGTGTTTTGGCAGAAGCCCCGGACAATGACTACTAGGTCATCAGCATAGCCCTGTGTGTCTATCCTGGTCTCTACCATCCTATGCAGGAGCTGATCTATTGCAAGAGTCAATAGTAGGGGCGAGAGTATGCCTCCCTGCAGACAGCCTCTTGTGGTGGTGACTTCGAGGTTTGTTCCGTGAAGAGCTACCTTGGCCGTGCGGTTTGAGAGCATCGCTTTCACCCATCTGGTTGTGGTGGAGTCAACCTGTTTTGACTCTAGCCTCTTCACCAGTGATTTAATTGGGGTTTTGTCGAAGGCGCTCTTAATGTCTAAAAATGCGCATAATGCGATTTGTTTGTCTTCCAACGCCTTTTCCACTCTGTCTACTAGGTAGAGAAAAGCGGTTTCCGTGGATTTGCCTCTGCGGTAGGCGAGTTGGTTACAGCTAATAGGGTTGACCGTTTTTCCTTGGATTTTTTCCCTAATATCCAGTATCTTTTCCATCGCTTTCAGTAGAAAGGATGTGAGGCTAATTGGCCTGAAGGACTTTGACAGTGCGTAGTCCTTCCTGCCAGCCTTAGGTATGAATAGCACTTTGACCTTGGTCCATTCTTTTGGTATATGTCCCCAGGCATAGCTTGCTCTGAAGACTTTAACCAGATATGGGGTTAGAATGTCAATACCCTGTTGCAAAAGCATGGGCATGATTCCGTCGTCCTCGCATGATTTGTATGGATTGAAGGATTTTACGACCCATTTAACTTGATATTCTTATACTTTTGATTTGCCATAATACATGAAATATTTGTTTGCAGTCATCTACGTTCAGTGATAAAAACATAATATTAATTTGATGCAACATAAGCTTGGTGAAAAGGGATGCAAAATTATTATCTTTTCACATGCTTTTAACTAAATGCATCACCACGAGCATTTGGTTTGGTTCGGGAGGTGGGGGGGGGGGGGGTTTTGTCTGCTTGTCTTGGGGTGACAACCCCAAGACTCCCGGCATTTGACATTTTCCAGCTAAGACAACCGATTTTTATTCATCTCATGAAAATAATGACATCTTTGCAAATACCTGTATACCTAAATAATTCGGTAATAATATTATTTTGCTGTTCTGTTATATTTCAGTGAATATGGAGGATTGTCGAAAGAATTGCTAATAGCTCTTCAGGCCAGCTACTTCGGCAGTTTTATTGGCCTCATGTATGGCGGTTACTTCAGCGGCGTAGATTCATACAGGAGATATATGCGAGACAATACCGAAACTATTTTCAGAAATCATATAGAAGCCAAAGTAAGTATATTTTTGATATTATTTACATAAAAAAGTAATCATTGCTAAGACCAGAAGACAATGCATTCGCCTTTCTGCATAAAATTACGTTTTTTTTTATTCAGCCCAGATGTTAATCCTGCAGTAATCAAAATTGTGAAATTACAATCCGCAATTTTAAATATTGATATATTTTCGAGTCTTAAGGAGGGGTACCACTCTAAACATCACATTGTATAATCAAAATAAAAGGTATAATTACACATGTTTTAAGTGCAAATGTTATACGAATGGTTAGATAGAGATCTAAAGTTACATAAGTTTCGTGTGATTAAAAAGTTTTATTTTATAATATTTTATATCTTACGAGAAATATGCCGAGAAATATCCATAAAAATGAGCCAAAATAGCAATAATGATATTCATATACTGATTTTTAAAATACCATTTTAATTTTTAAAATAATACATCGATGAATCATCTAAAGGGATTGGAAATTAATCAAAACTAATAAATTTTTCAGCAACATAGCTACCAACATTTTTTTTGCGGAATTTCAGTAAAAACCTATAAATTCCGAGAGGCTTCTTAATTTGTTTCGAGTGTTCTGCAACTCTTTGGCTCAGAGATTAACGAAAGATTTTTTATTTTATAACTACGGCCTTTTGAGCATCTTTACTGAATTTCGTCCATGAATTTCTCTTTACCTGTATTGCTATATAAATGTTTCTTTACATTGTATCTTGGGGTCTTTGGCTAGTTATACATATATATAATTTGCAGCAGAATCACCTCTACGGCAAGTGTCTTTTAATTATTGCAGGCCTTAGCAACATGCTCCTGTCTATCCTGGAATTCCCCTTTGTGGACGTCACAAGAATGGCTTAACCCCTAGAGCCCCAATTGGCCAATATCGGCCACGACACGATACAGCGTGACGGCCTCGTTTTAATTTAATTTTAATTTAATTTGTTTTATTTCATTATGTTTTATTATGTTAATATGTTCTATTTTAATTATGGGTACAGTGGTTTGGCAGTAATTATTCTTTTGGTGAGACAGTGTCATAATTATTTTTTTTTACTGATTTTTACAAAAACTTTTTTGGGACATCAACTTGTCAATCGGCTGAGGGGCCGAGGCCTGAAGGGTTAATTACTTGCATGGTAGATTTCACAGAAGATCGTCATTATTAGGGAGTTTGAGTCTACACATTTTATAGGAATTTATACTATGCAGAAAGCTATGAAAAATATACTTTATTAGAATATGGCTATGCTTTAATGTATTCAGAAACTAGAAAGATTTAGAAAGGGAATTCAGAAAAGAAAAAGCAAATAAATTTTATTTCAAGAATATTGAGAGATGATTGGACCTTTAAGGGCCGATTTCTATGTGAGACCTGTGAGTAAAAGTAAAAGTATGAGTAAAACCGTTGGTTTGCTCAATTTGCAATACATTTTGCGTTTCAATATGTAACCGATATCGTTGGATCGAACAACTTACCGACAACAGTCGGTTTCCTTCATACAAAATTCGATATCAATGTAACCGGTCCAAATCGGGCGTTTACTGGGGGGGGGGGGGTTATCTGGAGTTGCCAGGGGGATTCATTCGCCATGCTGACGCCGGATTGCTGGCACTGACTTGGCACCACGACGCTGTCACCAGGTGCTGGTACTGGTGTTACACCAGGATGATGGTACTAGTTTGGATCCAGGATGCTACTACCAGGCCGCACGTTAACACCAGGATGCTGGCACTGGGCTGACACTAGGATGCTGATACCCATCCCCTCCAGGATGCTGACATCAGTTTGCACCAGGATGCCGGTACCAGAATGGCTCTAGAATGCTGGTAACACCAGGGTGCTGGTACCGGGCTGACACCAGGATACCGGTACTGATTCCCACTATGATGTTGGCACCAGAATGCTGGTACTAGGTTGGTTCCAGGATTCTAGAACCAGTTTATCACCAGGATGCCTGTACCGGGCCAACACCAGGATGCCAGTACCGGTCACCACCAGGATGCTGGCACCAGTTTGGCATCAGGATGCTGGTAGCAGGCTGGCTCCATCGTGGATCATTACCTCAAATTTTGGCTTGGCAGCATTTAAGCAGAACAACTTTCAAAATGCAATTATTTCAGTCGTAAAATTGTATGAAATAGCCCTCTGTTTATTTTTCAGAGATTGCTGCAAGACAAAGTGTTCCTTTCTTTTGCAAGAGGAGGAGTAAGCTGGGCCTGGAGAATAGGAATTTTCACTTTCGGTTTGGTGTGAGTTTTTTTTAATTTTAACTTCCAGCGAAGGCCAGTTCCGAGTTTATCCTAGTCAACGGGTACCAGAGCTGGACATTAACAATTTAACTTTTAAGTTAACTTTTAAAATCATTATCGGACTCTCAACTTCCGCTACATTTATTTTCCATTATTCTGAAGTCCGTTGAATATTTAAACAAATAATTTTAATATGTAGATGCCACTGGCAAAAAATACATAATAATACTGAGCGCCACTCATCGAGCGACAATCATCAAGGGTCACTGCGAAATAAATACTGCATCCAAAGGTTTTGCACGCGTTTGGAATCTTTTGTCTGTATGAGCGATCTCCGGGACCGCCCGCAGGTCTGAACTCTTTGTCTTTTGTCTGTCCGCAATTTCTCGCTTAAAGTCCTTTTTGGACCTGCGCTAAAATGCTCTTTATTTTACCCAGGAACAGATGTTTTAGCAATAAATGGAGTCAAATGTCGCATCTGACATAGCTGTAACCTTCGATTGGTTCCATTCGAAGAAATTCCCACAAACTGGGTAATTCAGAGAAGCATAAAATTGTATACACGAATTAATCATAAGCCGTCGAAATCATCAGTTTGTTGCTACGATTCACCACAACCGCTATTTATTGTCGTAGAATGCAAAATTTCTTAGAAGTTTGTATTTTCATTTATTGTTGTTCTTCATTTACTGTACCGATCTAATATAATTATTATTTTGTTAAACTTTTCTCGTGTTGGGCGGTAAATCCTTTAAAATCATACAATAATTGAAGCAAAGTATAAATTCTGTGATTAACTAGACTTTTAATACTCTGAAACGCTTAATTAAATAATTAATGAAGTAGGACATTTTATCAGCTTTAGCGCTTTTAACTTTTTAACTTTATAACTTTATTTCAATTTTAAATTAACATTCTGTCCACCTCCATTTTATAAAGATACCATTATGTTACTTTTAACAGATGTAGTAGGTAAAACCATATTTTGATTTTATTTATAGGTTTTATAATTTTGATTTATAGGTTTGTAAGCAATTGTGTCTCGGCATTTAGAGGAACTAATTCTATAATTGAATACACCTGCGGCGGTTTGGTGGCTGGAATGATCTACAGAGCTAATTTAGGATTAGTGGCAAGTCTCGTCTGCGGCGTTTTGGGTTAGTAACACTAACATTTTGTAATCTATGGTAACGATTTTCAATTTCTGTTTTACTTCTCTTACCTGTACATTTGTCCTGGTGCAGAATGCGAAAACCTGTTGCCTGCTTTATTATTGTAAAAGCCTGTTATGCTGTAGATAAAATACAGCCGATCACAAATCATATGTTTTCTAATGAGCCAAAAAGGGCTTTCCGTTGTTGATATACAGTACAACCAGTGTTGCCAAGTGCTAGGCTTGAATAGTCGCCGATATCAGCAGAAAAGATAGCCTAAAGTAGCCGTTTTGCAAAAAGCCATTTTTTTGCCAATGAAAAGAATTGCAGGCCACAGGTTTAAATTAAAGAATTTAAATCATTCTAGGCCGTTATAGATATTTTTTAAAAAATGCCAAGATTAGTAGATAAAAAAAACAAACATTGGATGGAATAAGATTGTATGATTAAGTAGAACCAAATTACCTAGATACCAAGATTACTATATTTTTGAACATGGTACCACGAACCATACATAAAGGTACAATGTAATATGACCAATTTTATAATCATGGTAGCAATTAAATATCATAACTACATTATGAAAAAAAAACAAATTTTTATAACTACTTTGAACTTGTGAGAGTGGCCACCCTTCACTAGACTCCAATTGATTGCGAGCGAAGGGTGGTTCTCATCAAGTTGTTTTCTCCGCTATTGAAAGTCGTTGCAGTTGAAGTTGAAGTGTTTATTCAGAAGGTCTGTAGTAGGTTGCCAGTTCGTAACGCCTTGGTCGGTATTTCGCCGGTGTGTAGGTAGTGTGAGCGCGAGGTGAAGTCGTGGTTGTGTGTCCGAAGTGTGAAGCGCCGCGATAGATCCGAAGATAATGAGGATCGCGTATACTATGCTCAGGTTGGTTGACTCGAAGGTAATGAAAAGCGCGAGTACTTGCAGAAGAGCGGTTACTGTCCGCCAGGGAATGATATTGATCGATCGAAATGTACTGCGTTTTATATGGTATGCAGTGACGCAATAGTTATAAGTGGGGTGAGAAATAAGCGTGTTAAATCGTATCGATCAGGAGAAATGACATTAGTCATCGTTTGACTGTGCATAAAATGCCGAATTTAGTTGGAAATCAATTGCAGCTGACTCGTGTATATTCGAGCGAATTTGCGGTTTCGATTCTGTAGAAATTGCTTTTTTGTTGTGGATATGTTGGACTGAGGCTCCAACAAACTTTTACACAGAAAGTTTTCAAAAATCAATTACATACTTACATAATCAATTACACCTTGCAAAAAACAATTACATAATATCAAACTCAACCATACCAACTTAAGGTTAACAAAGGGGAAATTATTTATTTTAAAAACATTACAAGTTACCCTATGTCCGGCACCATTATGTTAGAAATAAATAAAATCGTTGTCGCAGTACAAATTAAAATTGAACAACTGGTGTAGCCTAAATCGGCGAGAGGCGATTTTTGTTATTTTTTGGTCGCCGGTAACCCATTCGAGGTAGCCTAAATGGCGACATATCGCCTAAGTTGGCAACACTGAGTACAACCCCAGTTAACCGCAGTAAAGGAGGGGAAGCCATTTAGTATAATGATTTTGTCAGTTAAGCCATGAAGTTCTAATACTACCGTATTGTATTGTAATTACGGTACATATTTTTGAGAGGTTTTGAAGGTCAAACAAATTCAAAAGTCTGTTTGTAGGCTACACTTATGTCCTTTATTAAAGTTTGTAATTGTAATAATGTAATTTTCATTTTTAGGATTACAGTAAACCAATATACAGTATACTGTACTTATTAATTTGTAGCATATGAATTACTCATTGTCAAACTAATTTTTGTTTGTTTCTTGCGTCGCTTGAAATATTTTCGAGCATTTTCGAAACATTTTTATTTTCTTTTCATGAGAAGGACGTCAGCCGGCGTTTGAATTGTTCAACAAAGCTAAAATAACAACAACACATGTACCGTAATATTTGTGTTATACTATACCCATTAGGTTTTTGAAAGATAACGAAATCTTTAGATTCTATTTAAACTGGACTTGAAGGGTCGAGTGAATAAAGGTGACATGTAAAATTTTTCGAGTTCTGAGTAAACTGAATTCAAAGTTTTACATTGGCACATTTTTTCCAAGGCGTTTCGGATAACCCGGGTTTTGGTTAATCCGAGTTCAATTAACCGGGGTTCTACTGCATATAACAAACTGCATTTGGAGATAAACTTTTTTTATTATGATGTCGTAAACATGTTATCCGTGGGCTACGATATATACGAGGGGTGTCTAAAAAGTATCTGACCTTTGGCCGGGAAAAATATATTACTTACATGAAGGGATTGGGACCCTAATCTCCTTCTAAAAAAGGCCCCTTGCACCTCCACACACTTAGCCCACTATTCTTTCCACCGCCGAAAACACTTCTGAAAGGCTTTTTTTGGAAGGTTGTTCAACTCCCCCGACCTTTTCTTCCATTGCGGAAACACCCCTGGAAAGCTTCTTTTGAAATGGTTTTTAACTCCGCCGTCATGTTCTGCATTGTCTCTTCTCTGCTCTGAAAACGGGATCCATTCAATGTTGTTTTTAATTTCGGAAACAACCAGAAGTCGCAAAGTTTCGCCGAATTCCATGTTTCGCCAAGAAAGTCTCAATCAGGTGCGATGAATGAGATGGAGCATTGTCATGATGCAAGTGCCAGTATTTTTCCGTCCAGAAGTCTCTTCTTTCGCATCACTGAGAACTTCTTTATAGTACTCTTTAGTCACTGTTCGTTCTTCCATCCAGAGTGTATTAGTGATGCAAAATCCTTAGTGTCACTACTGTGCGAGGGAAAATTCAGGGTCGGATACTTTTTAGACAAATCGTATATATATATATTGAGTAATTTAATGAAGTGTAAAAATAATAACTAGTAGTTAGTTAGTTAGTTAGTTAGTTTGTCTGGGCTTTTTTTCTCGCACTTGGCCTCTTGATTGGGCCGTTGTGCGTGGCTCATGTTTCTATTTGTGTTTCTGTTACTCCAGCCAACCCAGGCTGTCCCAGAAGGTTAGCAGCCTGTTTGGGTTGCTACAGGCCTCCGGGACAGATGCTGGAGATTATAGTATTTTTGCCCGTTGCTCTGCTACTCCCTTGCATTCCATGAGCACATGCTGTGGCGTTTCCTTCTTCCTCCATGCATCATCTGCATAGAGGGCTGTCTGTCACACCTATGGTAAACAGGTGTTCGTTTAGGGGACAGTGGCCTGTCATAGTACCTATGACTTTACCGATTGTGTCCCTTTTTAATCTGGTGAGGTTGCAGGCAAGTTTTTTAGACTCTTCCGGAATCGCGTTCTTTGTTTGCCTGCATCCTGCGTTTTTTTCCATTCTATAAGGTGGGTTTCATCGGTGTTCCTGCGTAGCCATGTTTTTATTTGGGCCATGTCCCTTGATGACCGATATGGGCATCAAGGGTTCCGGTCCATATACTATTTTCTTTGATCCCCTTCTGGCCAGTTCGTCTGCCGCGTCGTTGCCCAGTGAGTCGCTGTGCCCTTTAATCCATTGCAGGGTCACTTATTTGACCTTGCAATGGATTGAAGCGCATTGTGGCATTTCAGTACAAGGACAGAGGTTATAGTATTTTTTGCTACCGCTTGTAGCACGGAGGCACTGTCGGAGACAAATTTCAGACTTATGTCTCCGACATCTTTGGCTGCAACTGCCTGTGCTGCTCTGGTGATGCCAATGCATTCTGCTTGGAAGATCATATTAAAGTTGCCTAGGGTAGTTGATATTTTGATGTTTAGATCATTTGAGAAGACGCCGGCTCCGGTACCTTCAGTGGTTTTGGAGCCGTCTGTGTATATCCTTACGTCATTTGTACTGTACCAGAGTGATCTGCTGGTTCTGCAATGAGTTGGATATTGTATCTACGGTCAAAGACATGATGGCATATTATTCTGTCCATGGGTGCGTCCAGAAGAGGTATTTCTTCTAAAACCAGTTTCAGAATTTTTGAGTGTGTTGTTTCTGTGTTTTGTTTCCACAGTCCATTTGCTATAATAACTAGTATTCATAATGTGAAATTGTATATCTAAAATTTATAAAATTTAGTGGTAAAATGAAAATAATAGAAGACAATGAGGGTCCAAAAATAAATTTAAACTTAATAGAAAGTAATCGCACACAGAGAGCGGGGAATTACATCAGGTCAGGGTCATGCATACAGAATCCATCGGCCGTTTGAAATGCTTACACCAATTTAGTTCTGTATGGAATGCAGTGCTCCAAATGGCAACCGCTAGAATTTTAAACAGAGAATATGATGGACATTTATTATTTTTAGTATTTATTTATTTATTTATTTATTTCCCAAAACATAATTAACCTTACAGATGATTCCAAATCGTTAATTATTTTTCTAGGCTATTATTCTAGATTATAACTATTATTCTACTATAGACTATTATTATAATTCTACTGTTAATAATATTATTATATATAGTATATACGGTAGCAACAGACACCAGGATCCGCAAACTGACAACAGCCTTTTGCTTTTGGACACTGTATGGCTAAGGTCAAGATGCATCTTTTCGCATTTGACATCATTAAATTAGATTTTTAGAAGGATTTTTTCCATGGATTGCCTTTTAAAAAGTTTTTTTTTTTAATTTTAGGAGGTGTTCTAGGTACTGTTGCCGGTACGGCTATTTGGTTACTTTTAAAAATAACCGGTGAGGACGTTGAAGATATCTATGGAGCCCTCTCAAGACTTGCAGAAAGCAGGTATACCTTTTTACAACTAGTTGGATTTCTAGTAGAATGCCCATTTTTTTTGCCATTTTACAAGCATTTATTGACCTTGCAATGTTTGTTAGTATGTAAGTTTGGTTAGGTCAAATCTTGCAAGGTAAATTAGAACCACTTCCTCTTATCCTATGTAGTTGAAATTTAAATTGTTGGTTCAGTTCCGATGACAATGCATTTTATGGTGAGCATGACCTGATTCTACTTCACCCAGGATCGCTTCACCTACTTCACACAGATACACAATTTTGTATACTCATTCAATTATAATAGCTGGTTCTAAATTTCACCATGACATGGCTGCTGCACCTAGGGTTGGCTCCTGATGAGGGGACTCCT
The DNA here is from genome assembly GCA_944548615.1 of Micropterix aruncella. Taxonomy (NCBI): domain Eukaryota; kingdom Metazoa; phylum Arthropoda; class Insecta; order Lepidoptera; family Micropterigidae; genus Micropterix; species Micropterix aruncella. The sequence goes on from OX155956.1 coordinate 11,933,249, forward strand.
CAACAGTCATCAGCACAGAAACTAAATTTAGTATTGATATTATATATATTACATTTCAATTCAATTATGACAGCCTATTCGAAGTTTCACCACGACAGCGCTACTGCATCCAGGCTTGGCTTCCAATGAGGGAACTCCTCAACGATCAACAGCACAAACACGAAATTCTGTATAGCATTCAATTATTCCAGCCCGTTCTAAGTTCCACTATAACATGGCTACTGTACCCAGAGCGTTTTAATAAAAGCTTGTTTTTAAAAATGCATTTTTAATATTAACTTATTTTAACGATTTTACTTTAACTTGCAGGCACCAGAAAAGACAGGAGTTGATGGAGAATTATGCTGAACAAAAGGAAAGCGCACTCGAGGAAAAGCACGAAAGTATGGTCGGCAATAATAGAGATTTAACAAAATTAAATGAGCCATTGCTCGAAAACAAAAATGTTACTATACAATTGGTAAAAATAGAAAAAACTACAGATGCAGCTAAAAAATAGGAACCGTTCAAACATTGGTCTAGATTGGCCTATGGTATCTTTTTTCATTCTAGTGTAATGGAACATTTTGACAAATGTGTAAATAAAGAGTGTAATCAAAATAATTACCAATAAATTACATGGCTTTTTATTTATGCCGCTGCATGGTCTTTTATTAGGAAGTTCACTGGAGTGGGCATTGGAGTGGGGTTCAAAACTTAACGGGTCCCTAGTTGTGGAGTGGAACTCTGAAGTTGATGCGGTTTAACCCTTCAGGCCTCGGCCCCTCAGCCGATTGACAAGTTGATTATAAATAGGATAGAAAACGAATTTGCCGCCGTTGTGTGCACAACGACGGCTGCAACGTCACCGAAACGTCGGGTGCTACAAATTTCACGCGGTAAATTCGTTTTCTATCCTATTTATAATGTCAAACAGCCGCGATAGTCTTCGATTTTATATGACAAGTTGATGTCCCAAAAAATTTTAGTAAAAATTAGTAAAAAAATTGAATTATGACACTGTCTCACCAAAACATTAATTACTGCCATACCACTGTACCCATAATTAAAATAAAACCTAAGTAAAACATAATAAAATAAAACAAATTAAATTAAAATAAAATTAAAACGGCCGTGACGCTGAATCGTGTTGTGGCCGATATCGGCCAATTGGGGCTCTAGGGGTTAAAAGATTGCTCTTTGTGATTCAGTACAAGAAATATACTGATAAATAAAGGTTACAAGCACAAGCTCATTGGGCTTATTTATTAAATGTAGGGGGCTGGCACCCAATTCCGTATACATTTTCAGCGTTTTGAAAAAAGTATTTAGAAGACCTTTGTCAATAAAGTTTATTATGAATATCCATAAAATATAATACTTCGATTGCATCGATATAAAAGGCCTAGATTTGCTCTCAGGTACAAATGCGTTGGGTCATATCCGTTGCACGTAAAAACATGTGACAAGAGAGAGAGCAAAACACTGGACAGTATTCGAGAGAATAGCACGGCAATATTCATCGGGGGATTGCTCATATCGGGAAGTTCTGGCAGAACTACTACGGGCGGTATTGTTTTTGAAGTGGTTATTTTCGTGTGCGAAAGGCCTATCTAGGCCCTTATATATCGATGTTTGATTGAAATAAAATATGAATAATTTAGTAGGGAAATTATTAAAAGGTAAGTTGTTGTTATAGATTAATGGAATTTAAAGAAATTGCAGAAGTTCGATTGTATTGGAATGCGGTTGGTTGACTTGGTCCCCGTTAGCACAGTACACCAGACATTAGTTTCTCTTAAAAGAAAATGGAAATCAATACGACCTACGTCACGAGTCCTAAGTAAGGGCTCACATATGGCCGCCATATGTCCGCTACTCCGCCGATGCAGATATTCAAACATTCGAGAAATTTGCCAACCACCCGCGCTTAACGCCAACCAAATGCGTTCGCTGAGATTTATCCCTCTGCTCACTTCCTCGCATCCTATCCCCGCTTGCCTAGTCGCTCGAGAGTGAATCTACTGTTCTCTCAGTATACTTCCCATATTTAGCAGGGTGTCCCATATAGATGCCAATTTGTCCTGTATGGCATCGGAGGTGAAGCTGGGACAGGAAGTTGAGGGCATTGGCTACACATATTTCCCACAACAAAATCTTGATTGCTGCAGACATTTTGCTTTTCGACATTGAGTCAATTGTTGTACCAAAATACTTTAAATATTTTCTATAAAAAAACCACTTTCACGTTCGGGCCCCAAGTGGTTGTCACTTGCCGGCTTTATACACTATTAAAAATTTTTCATGGTCAATTGAACAGAAACGCTCCAAAAATATTAAAAATCATATTTATTAGTCACTCTTTGGGAGAGCTGTAATCCTCGTTTGTACACTCACTCTGTTATTCAATTTTCAAAATCTGATTAAGAAAATTTAAAAGGCTATGATAGATATGAATGCAAAATTGGTAAAGCGACCATATCCAAAGTCTAGAGCGTTCAAGAGAGACTGACCTCACTTACCTAGCCAAATCGATAATAAATAAAATACAAACGGAGCTTTCATGGAATTCACCGCCCGGAGTCAGGCCTATCATAAAACTATTATTACACTTCTGGGGGGTGAGCGGTGGATTCCGGACTAACGACCGGCTGTGGTAGGTTTAGGACAGCTGTCTTGGCACATGTGATCTTACCACCCATTCACTCCCCCGATCAGTGACTCCCCCTTTGAAGCCATAGAATTTGAGATGTGGAAATCGCAGTTTTAGAGAATTTTTCTAGGATATTTTTTCTGAAAAGACCAAGATTTTTAAAGAGGTGAAACAGAGATTTGGCTGGCAGACCACGAGCACCAACTTACACCGCGTGAAGATGCAGTAAAGCCGTTCCAGGTGACGGCAATTGCGAGATCATGGTATTTATTAAATTTGTACTCGTGGTCTTTTGAGATATTTGATTTCCATGGAAGTAATTCTACAATAATGCCACCTTCCGAGATAGAGTAAAGAGTTATATCTAGACGGTGGGCTGTGCATCCGAGACTTTCAGGGAATTTATACTGCTTAGAGACAGAATCGACCTCCAGAATCCAATCTTGAAGCTTTCTCGATTATTGAGAAAGGTTTTGTAGTCCTCAAATAGTTTTCATTAACCAATTGAATTATTAGACTTGTACTTAAGGATATATCAACCATACTATGCAACTTGGTGAGATTATTATAGCTGTACTGTTGTTTAGAAATTATTTTTTGTAAAACACCATTTCTAATCGCCGCTATGTGATCCAATAAAGAAATAAAATAAAAATCGGTGTTAGAAAATATGAAAAAAATTATCACAAAAGGAAAATAGTCCAATTATGTATATCTGAATTTAACCCAAAGAAATTCACTACTAAATTAACGCTGGTGTAACCTGTGTAAAAACCTTTGACAAGGAAGTGAGTTTTTTTTTGGATGCTGATTTGAGCATCCAAAAAAAAATAGCAATGGACAGCTTTATTTAAAACTTTAACTGGATAGTTTAAAATGTTGTTCCAAAATGGGAAGACAGTAAGAAAACCCCCCTGAATCAGGTAGAGGAAGGAAATTAGCACGCGAAATATCCTTATATAAATGAATCAATGCCACAAGAATAATAGAGGTTACATGGAAAAATCAGCAGAGGAAACACGGAAGGATAAGGGCACTCAGAAAAAATGGGTAATATTTTTTAACATGTTAATAAAAAAAGGCTTTCATTTTAACACCGATTTAACCCCTTGGCCTACCATATCAAATGCGGTGCGCTAGCCTGAACTGCGCACGTTAGCAACATTTGTTTAGTTTACATTTGGCCCGGTTGACTTACCACGGTCAGGCCTGTAGTAGTCAGTTTAGGCTCCACTGTTGTACTGCGGGTAGTGACACGGTATCGAATAGAAAGTATCCATACTGTACTCATGAGTAGTGGTTGGTTGTAGCACGTGATTGTAGGCGAAAGGGTTAAAGACCCTACTATCTGCTCCTCATTCTCACCCTGCTTAATAGTTTACATCACCGAAACTGTATTCACCAGTAACAACTTTCTGGGGAAAAGCCACCTGCGATGCTTCAAGGGTTGTTTGCTCCCTTTTTTGACAAGTGTCCCGTATCTGCCATAGTTTTTAGGCCAACCCTACCCTTATTAGTACACGCCAACATGATGGATTTAACTTCGATCTGCGAGTGCCATGGTCGTTCATTTTGTCTTAATTTCTAATTGTCATGTGTAAGGAAAAAAAAATTCTAAGATACACTTTATTCATCACAACTATTTAAAAAAGTGATTATAGTAAAAAACATTTAAAAAATATACAACAGTCAACCTATTTTGACAAATCTAAAATTACATTTCTTTTTAAATGTTTCCATCAGTTTACAAATTTTTGTTTCACGTAATATTGTCAGACTTACGACACACAAGCTACTGAGCAAAAGTATACAGACGAATTTGAAAATCATATTTTCGCACAAAGGAAGACTTTTAAAAATGCTGTATTCTACCTATTCGCATGCGGTAATAATACATATAATACTGGCAGATGCAGATTTGAGTAACACTTTAGAATATGTGCAGTTTAAGTTTTCGTAATCCTTCGCTCAAAGCTTGATTGTAAGGGGGCCTTCACGCCTTACAATTTTGGCACCGCACGAATAATCGTACACTGTTCTGTTGTGGTTAGTATTCTATGAAGCAGTACAGAAGGTTACATATTGTGCTTTACACGGAAAAATCTGTACAGTCGCCGTGTATGGTCCGAATGTATCACTACATATCCGGTCTCCTTTTCAAATCAACTGGCCAGATTTTCAGTGGGCTATGGCGTGGCCAGCAAGAATTCCAATTGGCTCAGATTCAGCCACACTGCGCTTACAGTTGACGGTTTCTGTGCAGCTTAGGCCATTCGGCATGCTCGTTATCTTTGGTCAGCTAAACTTACAGTTCAACTCACATCCGTTAGCCTCCTCGAAGAGGGTCAAACCTGGGAAGGACTCCGTTTCCTCTGTCACGGCGGGTGGATCGGATCCTCTTGGGGATGACCTTCGGTCGCTGCTAAGCGGCTTGCGCACCGTGCGGCGTTTGCCAACTGACTGAGTACTCTGGCAGATAACCGGGGGGGGGGGGGGGGGTGTGTCTGATTTGTTTCCCAAGCAGTGGAGGGGGGGGGGGGGGTAGTTTGATGTCAGCTACCTTGAAACGCGATCCTGTGTGAGCTCAACGAGCAAAGGGCGCCACAATCCTCAATAATTTCAAACTTAATTACTGCTAACATCAGGTAGAGGCCGCGCAAGTGAATTTAAATCTGTGGCGACTGGAGGACGGATAAATCCGTCTAAATCTGGTAGTGAGGGTGTGAGGTCGGCCCGCTGGTTTCACTTTCCAGTGCCTCGCAGTAAGACATGCAAATGTCATGGATTTGTCGGTGGAGTTAGACGACTTGATGTCGTTAAAACTCCCTGGCAAGATAGGTTTGCCCATTGTGTTGACAACCCCAGATGCTCTCTTATTTACATTTATTATTTAATACTATTTATTATTACTATTATCCTCTTCAGACCCAAGGTATATATGATGGCATCATTTAGGCATCATATACATATGATGACATTTATTTCACTGCATTTTTCTATATAGTGTCCACAGTATATTTACCATAGGCGTGTATTGCACTGTAGCCTAGTTGCCGCGGATCGGGTCACATGCCAGCTGACAATTTGATGTTAATTGTCAAATTGTGCACCAAGTGGAAAATTACTTGTCGTTTTATAGGTAATATTACTTTTTTGTAACTTTTCATTAACCTTATTTACAAAACGGATGATAATACTTGCCATAGTGTATATTTCTATTACTGCAAATTTTGATATTTTATGACTCAAAGTCAAAGTATCAAATATGATACTTCGGACTACTTCGGAAATACCATGACTCGGGTTTAAAAGGTTTTCGACAGAGATACGATGATGAGGCAGTTTTGGAACCCCAGCGGCCACTAAGCACCGAAGCAGGTATCTGTCAAGCTCATCCCGATTCCGAAGACGAGGTACTCTCAACTATCAGAGATAAGTTACTTTGGAAGCGTTCTGCAGATTTTAGATGCTTGATAACTGTTACAGACGTTTTCGATACTCTATTCGACTTGAAACTTGGCTCCTGTTTCTAATTTAGGATTTGGACCACCTTAATAGATTTCCATGTACACTTATTTTGAGCAGTTTTGAAATTAGAGTAGGATGGTTTACCTTTATCGAAAGCCTTGGCATGAACAATATTTCCATTTTTTTATTCCTAAGCCTGTTGTTCAATGTAAGAGTTTTACGATATACCGGCACATGTGAAAAGGAACGAGTTTAAATAAAGAGCACAAATTAGGCCATCGAAGATTTGGTCTCTGCAGGTTCTGTGCAACTGGTAGGTTGGGTCTTTGCGGGTTGCAATTCGTACAGCATCCATACGGCGAAATAGTAAGGCGTGAAGGCGCCCTCAGGCTTTGCGTGACAGAGAAAGAATACTTCAATTTTTGGGATCGTAATGACTTCAATCCATTGTGAGGAGACTTAAACTGCAACCACTCTTACAACTTGATACTTCTCGCTTTAGCTAAAAATTAAATAATATTTATGTTTTTTTTTAATAATATGTGGTTAAATAAGTTAGGATTGAGCGCTCTGCGGTTTGGTGATACGTTTAGCGCCTCTGTTTGGAGGTCCTTTCGGCTTGGCAAATGCGGGTCTGTGTAGGTTTCGTTTTGGGTGGATCTCCTCGTGTAAAAATTCTTCCGTCAGCTCGCTTCCATCGTCTACTTCAATCTAAAAAAAAAAAGAAAAAGTAATATGATCTTTGCGAGGGTTATTGTTAAAAATCAGAGATGGAACGGACCACTTTCAGTTTTTGTTTCATTACAAAAATCCCATAAAAAGAAATTACGGTAGAGCCTTATCGAGTCGGTTAATTAGTGCCCGAAAACAGAAATAGTTTTAAAAACGTTTCTAGTAAAGCTTTTAGTTTCGAAACTAGTTTATAGTCGAATAAATACAGGACTGTCTAAAGTGAAAACCTGGCTAAACTCAAATTTACTTACATTAAACATAAGAAAAACAAAATGTATTCCCTTCAGCATTGGCAAAAGAGGCCAACCTGGTGAAAAGCCGAATATATGATACTATATTCATGACTGACAATAAAGGTGAGCCCGCACCTACGCGTCGCGTCGCTGTGCTGCGGTAACTGCGCGTCGCGACAAAATATTCTTTCTATAGATTTGTATGGACTAAACCGCACCTGAGTGCAATCTGTACGTATTTAATACCAAATATCTATCAACATTTTGTGGGTATAATTTCGAATACTTTGGTGAGAATCCTTGCTTAGAGTAGATACCTATATATCAGATACATTTTTAAGCGGGGATTTTTTTTAGAGCAAACAGAAAAACTTCGTGGTCGGAGTTCATTTTGAGTTGTGGCTAGAAGGCATGAGCAAATAACGCACGGCATTCAGCCGCGAGCGTCTGGCGCCGACTGCCTCTTACGTGCAGTTGCTTGCAGTTGCCTGCCGCGCCCCAGTGGCGGCGCTAGGCGTCGGCGACCGCCGACGGCCTCGCACCTGAGGGGACCTCGCAAAAGTTTACAAATTATTTATTCTTATTTATTTTCATACACTTGCGTGAGTGAAGTGAGTGAGTAGTACTTTAGAGGAATTATCCAGAGTCCTCTGGCAACACTATGAAAGTTCGCGCGGGAGTCTCGGGACGGGGAATCCCTGTGTCGTATAATTATTTGTATTTCATTCTTCTGTGAGCGTAACGTAAACAATCATTCCTTCTGTGAATAGAACTAGACTCGCATCCACAAAGTTTTTTTTTATTGTGTTGTAAAGTCATTATCATACCCCGGTGGCGTTCTAGTGGATAAAAGTGTTAATTTAGATTGTGATTTATTTCATATTTCTAAGGTAAGTCAAATAATGACTTTAAAGAAATGATTTTATCGAAATCTATAGGTAATATCTTTTATAAGTCGTAAATAAATATAATGTATTTCTCTGTACAAACCGAAATAAAAAAGTAGACAGTTACCTTGTTAAAACCTGTGTAGTGTTTTTTTCTCACGAGAGAACATAGAAATTTTTGACTTTTCGAGTATGTTTTTTTTGTAGGCATCCAAATTTTCAATCGGTACCTAAGTATATTATTTTCACCGAGTTCTTTTTCGATACATCTCGTGCGGTATTCTTTCAATACAAAATAATCTAGGTTCAATAAATTATATCAATTTTCCATAAAAAAGTATTGGCGTATCTATAGGGTTTTTTATCATGTGGGGCTTGGGCATCTGCACCAAAAATTGACAGATCGGTAGATCTCGTTTCGTATTATTTAACTCTGAAGCTACTAAGCCTATTTTGAAAGCATCTAATAAAATAATTTCGCCGACGAGGCCGAAAAGGCCTCGCGAACCTAATTTTGCCGACGTCCAAGTGTGGTCTAGCGCCGCCACTGGCCGCGCTAGTGGGGTTTGACGGTTGACGCGCGGCGACGCGCAGCGCAATGATGCGACGCGTAGGTGCAGGCTCACCTTAAGGGTTAAAGTTGTAATTGCGAGCCAATAGAATCAGTAAAGGAAATGAAGTACCTAGGAGTAAAGAGCTCTCTGGACGATCAAGCATGCTTGTCAAGCATTGCGTCGCGGGTTGGGAGGGGATCGTAAACCGCAGGAAATTGCAAATATAAAAAATATATATTTATTAAAAATGCCTAATTTTGTAGTTTTATACCAGGGAGTCGCGTTATTCATCAATCAATTAAGTCTAATTAACGTGACTCCCTGGTATAAACTACAAAATTAACCCTTCAAGCCCTGCGACTTCGATATCGAAGTCAACTGAACGCGTCCAGGAAAAGTGATTTGATTGGGTGTTTCGTGTCATTCCGTATGCAGTTGTATTTTATTTAAATGCACGTTGATACAAATATCATTGTGCATTTAAATAAAATACAACTGAATACGGAATGATACGAAAAACCCAATCAAATCACTTTTCCTGGACGCTTTCAGTTGACTATGATATAGAAGTCGCGGGGCTTGAAGGGTTAAGCATTTTTGGTAACTATTTAAAAAATATATTTGTATAATTTCATGCGGTTTACGATCCCCTCCCAGCTTGCGACGCGATGCTTGACAAGCATGCTTAATCGTTTAGAGAGCCCCTAATACTAGATAACCATCTACGATGGGAATTTCATATAAATAGCTTGGTCAAAAGAATCAGGAAACATATATATATATTTCTTGAATTAAGGGATATTCTTGAACTTGGGCAAAGGAGAATGATATACTACACAAATGGTGGTGAAATAGCGAGAACATTGCGGGCCTATGGCCGTGTGACCAATAAGTTGTCATTATGAAAGAATACAAAACAAAATATCGAGTACTAACCATATAAGCAGATTTCTTATGAAATTCCCCGCAATTCAATTAGCAAGCATGAATTCAAAATATAACAAACAAGTCCGTATATGTTTATGTTATTGTTCAATGGCTGCCATTGTCCACCCGTTATGCCATTGTATGCGTATTTTTTCAGCGATCATTAGGAATTTAATCGAAAAATGAATGTAATAAGGGCTAGAAATTAATTTAGGACCGGTTGAAAAACTTTTCTTGTTAAATAAGAGGTAAAAACTGATAAAACACAGTTTCTAAAGCGGCGAAGGCATAAGATGCACACCATCCGGCCAAGTGCAAAGTTCAGGCAACTGAACAATTATAATGGAGCAAACAGGGGCAATGTTGGCTGCCCTTATTATCTGTGTTTAACAACCTAAAAAAAAACAGTCCATAGTGAAATAATTACCTATAATTGCCATTTTTGTAAACATTGTATGAAAAGTATCCAGAGAGGCGTCCATGGCCGAGCGGTTAAGGGGGCGTTCAAGTATTACGTATTCGCAATTTGGGGGAGAAGGTCCTGTAAAACGTTATGATGCATTACAGGGGTGGGAGGGGGGTTCGAACAATGCGTTTAACATTGTTTATTTTATTTAAATAAAAAACTAGGGAATTGAAATCTCCCAAGTTGGCAACCCTTTTCGTGTATGTTTTACGGGGAGTCCCTCGATTGTATTATACATCCTTTTTATTTTGTTTTCGTTGTCAGTATTCCTTAGTGTTTTAAACACGTAATACACAGAAGCACATTGCTGTAATCAGTGTTGATAAAGTGAGTATAACTGGACTTTCCGGTACTGTGCGCAAACATAATTGTGACTTTTAGGTAAAAATGGTGGGTGTTACGTAACATTTAGGGAGGGGGAGGGGGGTACAGAAAAATATTTCGGCGCATTACATGGGTGGGAGGGAGGGTCAAAAAACTTCAAAAATTGCATTACGTTATACTTGAACGCCCCCTAATAAGAGACCCTAAGTAAAAATGCAGAGATTTTAGTTATTCTTTTACTTTAAGGCTAGTCTTCAAATAGAGCAGAAAAATAATCTATAACTATGTTGCGGGCAGAAACAGTTGCTGATTACTATTATTACTATTTAATCAAACCCTTACATAGATAAAGGTTTTATATCATCAAAATCCCATTTGTCTGCGATTTTTACAAACGTCAATGTGCGTGTCGGCGCACTCTTCAATTTAATGGAATCTTACCTTTTTGACCACTTCTATCCCATTTTGAGCAATCAGATCTAAGAAAGGTCCTTTGCAGCTCGAATATAACATTCTTTCCTTGATCGAACAATTGTATCCAGGCATTGTATAAATAAAAACTGAAATGAAATTCAGGCGATATAAAATCTTTTTTTTTAATATTAGAATTTTATGAACTACATAGTATTTTACGATGACTTACCGACGCTTTCAAAATGGTCGCTTTCATGGTTGTGCTTGAATATGAAAAGGTGGTATCTTGCCTCATTTGCAGGAGTTTCAGATGATAAACTGCCGACATTTATCGTTGACGATTTTGCTAAATGGATCTTCTCCTCGCCTATATCTACAGTCATTAGAAAAATAAAAGAAAGTCATAAAATTTTGATATTTTTAGACAGCTATTGGGATTTTTTAAGGATGGGTGGCATCCCCTTCATATGTATGCAAAAAAAATATCGAATTTAAAAAATCTGCTTTTTCTGGTAAATATTGCTACATAATATTGTCGTCGTGGGAGGAGAAGAACCTGACAAAAATTTGCTTTTGAGATAATGAGGATTTGACATTTTCATTCAAATGAAGCTTTATCAAGACAAGGAAATTACATTGATATTAATTGTTTTATTTTATTAACTCATCTGCCAACTACGAGTATAGGTACTCATAGTTGGGTTTAGCAAGAATATTTGGTTACATAGACAATTATCACGTTATTCAGAATTATTTTATTGAAAAATCACATTCTTATGCTTTTTGATGATCAATATATAGGTACTATTACTATGTAGTTTAAACATGTAATAGGATTGGATATTCAGACATAATAAGATATTCGGATATAATACGATTGGATATCCTGAAAACTGACTTGGCAGTCAACGAGTTAAATACATTAGGACAAAGAGGAAATTGGAAAACCTACCAAATTGGAGACTACCAATACTTTTTGGTATAGTGCTAAAACTATCAAAGGAAGTATATCTAGGGATTACTTTGGACAGTAAACTTAACTGGGGAAAACATGTTGCGATTAATTGTAAAAAGGTCATCATGGCACTCTGGCAATGGAGAAGGATAATGGGGTAAATCTATAGTCTTTCCACCAGAAATTCCACGTGGCTATATACAGTAATCATAAGACCGATGCTAGTATATGGTTGTATAGTTTGCAGTTGTATGGTGGCCACGGCCAACCTTTGCACTGCTGCAAAGAAGCTAACAATGGTACAAAGATTACGACGGTACCCACTGAAGCACTTGATATAACACTGGGTCTACCTCCCAGACTCCCCCGATTGTTAGTCGGAGAGCACAATCGATTGGCTTGCGCCGCTCGGTGCGCAGACCGTCCAGGAGCGCCAGAGGATTGATTCCCAGGGGAGACTGGTTGACCCAGTGTCCTACCCAGGCTCCGCACCCCATGCGTGGAGGCCATCGGATGGGTGTTGACCCGTGAGTGTGACCGACCCTGAAACAGAATGGGTCTTCGTGGCCAACTCAGCAAGGGCCCATCGATTGTGCTCTCCGACTAACAATCGGGGGAGTCTGGGAACTGTATTGTTTCCTATAGAGCGGGGGTAGTTGTCTACCTTACGGCGACTGCTCTTGAAATGACCATTGGCCATCCGATCCCGGTTCAGAGTCGGGCAAAGGACGCCTTGATCCGCGATAGATTCGGTATACTCCGTTTCACCGCTTCGTAAGGGAGAGGACCGCGCAAGCGACCTCGAACTCGGAACCAATCGAGAGACCGGAGAAATCTGGTCACAATTGGTAGTTAGGGCGCGAGTGCCGCCCGCCAGGTAACATACCTGGCTACTCGCGGTAAGGCGTTGGACTCTAACGGGTTGTGGCGTAGCTAGACGTCGGATTGTTATGTCCAAAGTCTTCTACGCTCACTGCACGGTCGATAGAACGATGAATCGTTAAAACGTCCTGCGGTGACGGGTTCGCCCGTTGTGGTTGACATCTCAATATGGGTCTACCTCCCGCGGGAGCTAATGGGCCCTATTGCAGTTGGCCACATCGATTGTGCATTCTGACCGACAGCCGGGGGAGTCTGGAAACAGTACTGTCTCCTATAAAGCGGGAGTAGTTGTTCACCTTACGGCAACTGCTCTTTAATTGACCATTCGGCTACCCAATTCCAGGTGAAGACCCGGATAAAGGACGCCGTGGTCCACGATAGGTTCGGTAGACACCGTATGACCGCTTAAGGGAGAGGACTGCGCAAGCGACCTCGAACCTGTAACCAGTCGGGAGACCGTATTAATCTGGTTGCAACTGATAGGAAGGGCGCAATTGTCGGCTCGCTGGGCGATCAACCTGGCTATCTCGTGGCAAGGTGTTGGCTTCTTACGGGCATGTGGCGTAACTAGACAGTGGACTGTTTTCGTACTAAGTCTTCTGCGCTCATATCAGAGACAGAAGGATCTAATATCGTTAAAACTTCCCGAGGTGACGAGTTTGCCCGTTGTAGTCGACAGCTCTAGTTGGGTCTACCTCCCTTGGACCTTTTTTCAAAAAGACGCAGCATGGACAGCCGTTCGACTGCAACAACTAAATCTTTGGAATAAAAAAGAAAAAAATACAAAGACAGGGAAATTTTACGGCAAGCATGTGCCGGTTTTTCAATATTGAAAATAGCTACTGACAAAATGCTCTCTGGTATACATTTTTAAGTAGCGTTATCAGATATATCCTGAAAATGAAGTTGATGGATAGTAGTTAGTTAAGAATTTTCCACCTTCATTTTCTCAGAAAATATTGGTCAGATGTAGTTGGCGATAAAAAGAAAAAATAGGTACTTTGGTATTTTAAAGCAATTTTTGCTAAAAATGTTAGGTATATCTCCTCCTACGACACAAAATTCAGTTTATTTGCAGGGCAAAGCCAAACCCCACTCCGATTTTTAGATTCCTGAGATGGCTTTAGCTTCAATTCTACTTTGGAGCATGGCAATTCGGACGCACAATAATAAACAAATGTTTATTACCTATTTTAAATTGTAAATAATTATGTGTTCCATTCTTCAATTCAGTTAGGGATTGCTTCGCTTCATCAGTAACAGGAAACGACACACCACCAATCGTTTGATGTCTGAAATAATATGCTTTAGATGAAGAAGCTATGCCTATCAAATGAACCATTAACAATAACATACCTGGTCTCCATACTAAAATCTGGCTGGTGTTCTTGAATTCTAAGGGCTTGAAGTGCTTCTTCTCTATCGGTGAGAGGCGCCGGTTCACTGACGATACGCAAGTGCTTTTTGAAACCTTTTAATGTGATGTCACCCTATAGGAAACCAACAAAAAAATATTGAATAAGAGGTGGAGGTGGTGGTGAATTCTGGTGGCGAAAAGTAAGAACTGATTCTGAAAAGTTGGTTTCGTGATTCCACCGATAGAGCGCGCGGGAGAGCCACCTCACTATGTTGGCCTTAGTTATTGTTTACGAATCGCTCGAGGCAAGATAGTGTCAAGCGACAATGCGGCGAAACAATCCTGGCAGATCCTGTGTCCGGCGGTTACAATTTACTGAAGAAGAAGATGAACATGTCTTTAACGATGACTACCAGCCCTCTTCTGATGACTCCACAAGCTATTCAAATACCGAAACTTCAATAAATAAAAGTGGCGTTTGGCATTGTCTTCCACCTAAACTTAATTCCTAGTTTTGTCGCTTAGCATCTCTGCACTGTTCTTCATTCCTTTATTGAACTCAAAACAATCTGAACACAAGAATGTCCGCGAGTATCAATTATATAATTCCGTCAGTCAGGACAACATTTGCCCAGAGACATATATTCTACATAGCCCCAAAATTATATAATTCCCTTAGTGAAGACATGAAAAATTATCCTAACATAAAAATATTTAAAGCAAACCTTAATAGATGGCTACTTAACAAGGGATATGTAAAATCTGATCAACTTCTTTGCAACGCACGACAATTTATTTAGTATCACTTATCTATTTTTCTTAATTAAATTTTATTAAATTACAACTATAAATGTATATATTTATTACATAGCTATATTTTTTATAAAATTGGTATATTTATGTGTATATACAGGTGGTGGGTCCAAATAATTTATTTTAAAAAAACACTTCATTTCTTAAAATTGCATAAAAATATGCACATCTAGAGACGGGCCAAATTATCGCCTAGTTAGATGTGCTATTGGCAGTAAAGGTCATGTAAGATGTGTTAAACCTCCCTATATTAATTATTAAATAATTTATATAATTATTATAAGATTACATGACCTATGAATGAACTGTATACCTAATCCTATGTACCTAAATAAATAAAATAAATAAAGTTGGTATAGCTCTGATCTTATACGTTTATTCTTAAATTTGGAGTAAGAGAATAACATTCTAGTCTTCATTATTAATTGATAATTCCACTCTAGAATGCGATATACAGTAAAATTGAAATAACTTTTTGGTGCAATATAGTTCCAAGCGCCTGGACAAAAATTTTCCAGAACTCTAAAAAAATACGAAAACTTGGCCTAATGTTAACAAAAATGGGGTGATATACTCATGAATTAGGTACAATTTGTTTTCGAAACTCATCTAGCCTCCAAATTAAATTATTCCCAGATTTGAGGATTTGATCAAACTTTCAAATGCATTTTTCTCGAAACTTGAAAAATGGCACTTGGCACTATGTTAAACCCTATGGGGGATAGGGTTTTCCAATAAGGGCGGGTCGATGTTGACAGTCTGTGCAATAAAACGAGCTGTGTGTGAGGTATTAACGCCATTTCTTTTTATTTGAAAGGCCCATCCATGTATGCCATTATGATGGAAAATGACATGGTTCAAATGTCCGCCGCATGGCTTGCATGGCTTTGCATGGTGGCATGGATCAGAGAGGTCCAATTTTTAATGACTGCCGTATAGATCCGGCTGAATTTGACTGATGGTCTGGGTTATGTTGACTTTGAGGGCATTGGTCGATTGCGGCTTATTGGCATAGACCTGCAACTTCAGAAAAACCCCAAGAAAGAGTCTAGCAGGGTATAATCGCACTTGCCACTTCCGCAAGAGATAACCGAGATAACTAGCGAACACTCATTTCAACAATAAAGTTGCTGCTCAGCTTAACTTGCTGCTCAATCGATGATATGCTAATGAGGTTGTTCTGAACGATATTATGGGATATAATGATATTTGCAAAATATTCCGAATCAATCGGCAATTATAATTGTTTTATTGTACTATATCCAGGACGGCTCTTCATCTATCAAACAATACCCTTCTGCTATGGCTTGTGAATAGCGCCGGATTAAGCGTTAAGTTAAAAAAAATAGCATTGTGGCCCTCAATCAGTTCAGTTCAGTTAATTTATTTCAGTATTTTTTATTTAGGTATTTAAAAAAAGTGATGATTTTTCTTTTGGAAAAAAAATTAAAAAAAAAAGAGAAAACTAGATTTGTTTTTGAAGATGTTGATGAAGATATTTCAAAAAACTGAGTAAAATATTAAATGTATTGATTTAGTCCAGTTTGACACGCGCCCTAAATTAGTATTCATGTCAAAGATCGACACCTCGAGATCATCTGGCCTAGAATAAGTATAATTTTGCAGTACATAAGTTGGAGTCACTAGTAAAATCGAGACACATACTTGAGCCGTGCCGTGTAGTTCATCTTTAAGTTGTGCCGAGCCAAACTCTTGCTTCAAGGTTGCTTTCGTCGAAGCGTAGAGCATTTTTTGGCGGACTGGGGCAGAATCCGGGGACCAGAATATAAACAGCCATTCATAACCGAGAGAATTCTTCGAATCTAACCTGCAACAGGCGATAGAAATTAATCAGAATTATTATATTTCAGTTCTACCTTGGAGCTGCAAAAACATCTTTGTGTTAGCACTGAAAATGGTCTTTAACCCGTCGGATGCCAACAGTGCCTATAGGCACTTTGCGTCATTTGACAGATCCGCACGTAACCGTTTTGGCCATCCCCATATATATTATATAAATACATAATATATATGACTAACAAGATTATTTACCAAGTAACAAGATGGCTGGCTTTCAACCGGTTAATAAATACATGTATTAAACATATACATGTTTAATTATCAATTCTACATTTTTCCTTGGGATCCTTGAGAACCCCACATCGTTAGTAGTGTTGCTTAAAAGTATACAACATTTTAAGAGTTTAAGTTAAAACGATAGATGATTTCTTGTCAATTTCAGTAAAATTGACAAAAAAAAACAAAGCAATTTTTGCAAGTACAGCAATGATATTCTCCTTATTTTTATTAAATTTATTAAGAGAGAAATAGGTAGGTATCTGATTAAAATTTGCCATTGATTCAACCTCCTGTGTTTCATATAATCAGTGGCGTGCTTCGAGTTTGCAGTTAAGCAGCAACCATGTTGCAGCAAATTTCAAGCTGGGGGGGTTAAGGGGGGCGGCAAAATTACATTTGAAATGCCTAACGAAGTGTCTGTAGATGTATTATTGAGATCGATGACAGATCGTGGAACCGATGATCTATGACCGATTATTTTGTCTTTTATTTTGAAATTACCATTGTTTGATTGATATTAAAGTCCTCTCTCAAATCAAAATAATAGGATACGTAATGAAAGTTTGTTTTTACCTGTACAGGACATAGCACGGTTGATCTTCCTCTATCAATCCGGGGACTTGCTTGTCAAAATCGTCCTCCCAATTTCCTTTCACTGGCAAATTCTTGGACAGACTCAGAGCCTCTACAAACAAAGATTAGATTATTCACCATCTATTTATCCCATGATATTTTGAGGGTTTTTCTTCATAGGCTTCGACTAAACAAATCGGGTCGAGAAAAAGCCGAGTTCCTAACTATTCCCTTACTTAAAGAGAAGCATATAATTTTGAAAAAAATACCCTTATAAATGACTCGAGAAACTCATTATTATAAATGACGTGGAGAGACTCCACTGTGGTTAGTATTTCTATTTTTACGCAACTGCCCAACAAAAAAGGGAGTGTAATGTGTTTAGGGTTCATCCATGTATGTTTTCCGTTTCTGTACTCCACCATTACTTCTAAACGCTTGAACCGATTTAGAAGTGTGTGGTATAGTGCGTGCATACCGAATGTCATAAGGTACCTTAACTGTCCAAATACCAAATAAGTAGTTGTCAAAATCCAAATGTCAATAAATTAACATAAATATATCTTGTTTAGTGTTAAATGAAAGGTCTGATTGAGTACGTTTCGGAAATATACATGTATATATGGAATTATTGCAGTATAGGTACCTTTCTCAGAAATCGAAAAAACAAAGAAATACTACTAGGTTAGATCATTGTAATGCTAAATGTGAAAGAAAAAAGCTTCGGACGCGTAAATTTTCGAAACCAAATTTACATACAAAAAAAAAAAAAACTTTTTTTTTACCTCAGTTTTTAAGGTTGTTTTAAAAAAACCTAACCTAACCTAACCTAACCTACCGCCAAATAGGTGTTTATGTATTATTTTTAAAAAAAAACTACCGAAATGTATGGGTTTGGCGCTTTTTTGAATGCCTATATCTCGCTTATTTATTGAGACCGAATAAATATTATTGCAGATTCGGAATCAGCGTGGTTAATATAGTCTGGTGACGTTAAAAAATCAACAATCTAGAAGAGGTACCTATACTGCAATAATACCGTATATATATATGAATAAATACATAAACGACAAATATTTCATTAAAAAAATTCTTCGCACAGAGCTGCAAGCGCTAGCGCAGAGGAAAACAGACTGGAAGGTTTGGCCTGTCCGAGAGGCTCAAAATCTCATCTATGATGACTGATAAGGGCCGCAGGCTCGTACCACTGACCAGTTTTAACATAATGTTGAAATTACCGACACTTACCGTTTTCAATAACTATTTTTATAGTGCGTATTTTCCCGTCTCTGCACTTGCCAAAAAAGTTTATGAGCTCCGCGTTCGCTGTAATAAAACGTCCGATAAGAGCGTGAGTCACGGATGAAACTATTTTGTGGCTAAAAATAATGAAAACTTGTAATAACCTTTTATACCAGTTTGATGAGACATTCTCTTATACTTTAAGCGAAGTTTAAGTTAGAATGTTCTGCTAAATTGGGCGTTCGAGATTTAGTGGGAAATTTAACACATAAATTTAGCGGATAAGATAAAACTGGCACTATAAATAAACTAAACCGAAACGAACGACAAAAGATTCTGGCTGCGGTGTCACTTACCGCTGTCAAAAACAAAAGCGGTGTTGCCGATCAAATATTTTATGTATTGAAATTATTTTCATGATTACGCGCATTCAAACATGGACAAAATTTATTAGATATCAAAGATTTGAATAACTATGAAACAAAATCATCAAAAGGGAATAGTGCCTATGGCGATTTCGCGATATTGCGATAAATATTACGGACAATTGTACATTGCTGGCACAGCCGTCTTTCGCCAATAATGTTGACTGTACATAAATATTCTTTCTGAAATGGCCGGGGGCGCCAGTTTTGCATGCGGAAATTTAGCACAAATGTCACTTTCGACAGGTCCAAATTTGTTGAGGGCAGATTTGCAGGAGGCAACCTTGCAGGCGGCAACCTTCAGTACAGTTTTTAAGTTTTTCTGTTAGGTTAGGTCATTTTGACATTTGCAAAACTGCCTTCTGCAAGATTGCCTTCTGCAAAACTGCCGCCTGCAAG
This sequence comes from Micropterix aruncella, assembly GCA_944548615.1. Taxonomy (NCBI): domain Eukaryota; kingdom Metazoa; phylum Arthropoda; class Insecta; order Lepidoptera; family Micropterigidae; genus Micropterix; species Micropterix aruncella. The sequence goes on from OX155956.1 coordinate 11,952,611, forward strand.
AATGCCGTCTGCAAGATTGCCGTTTGCAAATTTGCCTTCTGCAAGTTTGATGGGACCCAAATGGCCAGAATTTGTTAGAATAATTGATATAAATAATCATTTACAGGTTTATGAAAATTACCGAACTGTTAAACACGCGAGAGGTACCAAAAATTTAAAACTGTTTTTAAATACATTATTTGTTTAGCTATTTCGCGACAGGTGGCGACAGAGGCATATTATTGCGAATTCGGGAACTTGCAGGTGTCTTTTTTATTAGTAGACACCTTTGTAGTTAACTTTACTTTGCTTGTAGTGGGTGAATCGGTACAGTACGAGCAAATCAGCAACTTTTAATTTTTAAAAAATGAAAAAAAAAACACGAAAAAACTTTTAAAAAAATGTAAAAAAGTATAAAATGCACTGAGCGCGTTGCATTATCGCGAATAAACAATATTTGCGACATTTTACCTACCGCCAGATGGTACGCAGCGCAGCGCACTCAACGCTCGTCAAACTTTTATTTGATAGTCAAATTGTTCAAATTTACAAAAAAAACCTTTTGTTTTTCTTATATTTTTAACCACTTGAGCCTTCCGATTTTCGGGAATATCACAACGTACACAATATTAGCCCTTTTGTCTACACGCGTTTTTTACGCCGTGAAAATCCACGGTCAATATGTCGTGACGTCAGTTTTGTATGAATCACTATGGAAGCTTGTCCACAGACACGGGGAGCTAATGGGCCCTTGCTGAGTTGGCCACGAAGACCCATTCTGTTCAGAGTTGGTCACACTCACGGGTCAACACCCATCCGGCGGCCTCCACGCATGAAGTGCGAGCCTGGGTAAGACTCTGGCCTTAGGGCTAGTTTCCCCTAGGAGTCAACCTTCTGGCGCTCCTGGACGGTCTGCGCACCGTGCGGCGTAAGCCAAACGATTGTGCACTCTGACTAACAGTCGGGGGAGTCTGGAAGCAGTACTGTTTCCTATAGAGCGGGGGTGGTTGCGGACCTTACGGCGACTGCTCTTGAAACGACCATCGGATACTCGATCCTATGTGAACGGTCGGGCAAAGGATGCCGTGGTCTGCGATAGATTCGGTTTACGCCGTTTCACTGCTTCGTAAGGGAGAGGATTGCGCGTGTTAACCCTCAGTTTGACTGCGATATCGCAGTCGCGGGGCCTGAAGGGACAAAAGTTGCTTACTTACTCGTACTGATTCACCTACTATAGTCTGTCCGAACGCTCCTGGCATGCGGAGTTATAAAACGTAGGAACGGAGTAGCGCATATTGCGCGCTCTCTAGCACTTACGGGTCTTATGGCGGGCTCAAGTACCCACTCCTACCATACGACACGTAAGTGCAAGGGAGCGCGCAATATGCGCTACTCCGTTCCTACGTTTCATAACTTCGCGTGCCAGGAGTTTTCGGATAGACTATACAAGGATGTCAGTAATAAAAAACTTACGGTGTATATTTTTAGAGTAATTTTTCTATGCTTTTACACGATGAAAATTAATCGATATTGCGTCGATTCAAATTATTGATCATCAATAGGTACTTGTAGATTAATTCGCAAGAAGAAAATCAAGAATGTAGGATTTTTTATATTAATTGAAAGTTCATACAATGTTTTAATGAAATAATTGCAATATATTTTCACAAATTCAGATATCGTAATGATTTCCAGTCCTGCTACCAATAACACATCATCTCGGACGCTTGGTAAATATGATACATTGATTTATAGGTACATTAGACCCTTAGCACGTTAGTTTGAGACACAGATATATAAGTAACTAGATCTCGTGAAAATGCATCAGCCCTCCATCATTGTCTAGTCTCGCATGAACGGAGCCACTTTTGCTTATAGGCACGAACACACTTACTCATACAAGACAAATTCTACAATTTTATATGAACTGTTTCGATATGTCTCCTTAGATTTCTTTTGACTGCACATGCACGATTGCAATCCGCACAAGAGAACTTCTTCAATTTTAGATGTACTGCGTCTACATGCTTTTTTAGAGCTCTTTGATGTGAAAAGGCGTGACTGCAATCCTGACAAATGTATTCCTTCAATTTCAGATGTACGGCGTCTACGTGTTTCTTTAAATCTCCTCGTTCCGAAAAGGCGTGACTGCATTTCTGACAAACATATTTTTTCAATTTCAGATGTACGGTGTCTACATGCTTTTTCAGGTGTGCTTGTTGTGAAAAGGCACGGTAGCATTCCTGACAAATATATCTCTTTAATTTTAGATGTACGGCATCTACGTGATTTTTTAAACCTCTCTGTTCTGAAAAGGCATAATTGCATTCCTGACAAGAATATTTCTTTATTTTCTTGTGAACACTACTAATATGTCTAGTTAAATTTTGTTTGAATGAAAACACTTTGTCACATTCCGGACACGTGAAGCATGTTTCTCTCTCAGGACGTTCGCTCCGTAAATTACGCTCCTCATCGCCACTTGGATCACTATTTAGTTCCGGTTTAATGACACAAACCTCTACTTCGTAGCAACCTACTACTTTTCCTTTGTCATTCGCATGAAAATTTGCTTCGTCAGAATCAATCGCCAACGTTTTAATCGCGACATTTTCACTTTGATTGTGTAAAAATCGCCCGTCGCTGCTACTTGTACCACTATTTGGCTCTGACTCAATAACGTGCCTTTCCTCGTCCTGAAATTCAACAATATTTCCTTTCTCATTGGAATCTGCATTCAAACCTGCCAGCGGAATATATTCATATGTGCTGTAATAGTCCATTTTCTCCGTTTTGACAGTGACATTTGTTTCTATTTCCGCTCTGACGCTGCTGGAATTGCCGACAGTATTTTGATTCATCATGATATTATCAGTTTAACACGATAAAAGCTCGTACAACGTTCTATCGACCGATCAAGATTTTGACAGCTGCGTTGTCAGCAATGTTGGAATCAGGCTCTCAGAAAATTATTGTCTATGGACGGCAAATGGTTAGTACTTTACAAAAATATATAGTACACTTATTTAGTGCATTCATTTTGATATATATTTTATAAAAAAACATTTGCTAGTTAGGTTTTTCATTATTACTATTTTATATATATATATATATATATATATATATATATATATATATATATATATATATATATATATATATATATATATATATATATATATATATATATATATATATATATATATATATATATATATATATATATATATATATATATATATATATATATATATATATATATATATATATATATATATATATATATATATATATATATATATATATATATATATATATATATATATATATATATATATATATTTATATACATATATATATAATATAATTTAATATAATTATATTTAAAATTAGTATATGTACCTACCTGTGGTAAAACGTCAATATCAGCCATTTTTTCTAAATAGGTAGGTACATCATCTTTAGCAACGATGAGACGTAACATATCCTCGGACGGTATAATTTCTGTACATTTTTTTGTGCAATGTAATTTTCAAAATCGTGTGAAAAAAAACAATGTAATTTTGAATCGCAAAGGCGGCGTATAAAGAAATTATAGTATTTTCGCGTACTATCTTGACCTCGCGATAGTATATACTAGTACATGACGTGAAATTATAGTACACATACTATAATTATAGTAGGAATTCCAATACTGGTAGCCAGGCATGATATTTTTGTTGTCAGTTTTGGTCAAGCTCATACAAGTTTACTATTTCCACTTCACTGTCCACTTCGTTTAACACATAAAACGAATTACAAATACTGTACCTACTTCTTTATTTAAATCATTGATTGTAGAGTATTGTAAGCAGTGAATGAGGAGAATGCCACTCTTTGGGCCCACCATTTAAAAACAAAAAACCGTGTGTCATATGAAGGATCTTTTATGTATTAGGTTCTAATGACAGGTCTTCTTAATTCATTGTGGCTACAAGTTATACAGGTGAGTTTTGATTAACCGGCATCCAGTAAAGGCATCAAGGGGCAAATCAGTACGAGCCACTAAGCAACTTTATTTTTTTAAATATAAACAATAAAATATATATTTTTTTAAAATTCGTATTTTTTTTTTTTAATTTGAAAATTTTAAGAACTTGACCGTCAAAGAAAATGTTGACAAAAGTTGGAGCGCGCTGCGCTAACTATCGGTACGTAAAATATCGCTAATAAACAATATTAGCGATATTTTACCTACCGCTAGATGGCGCATCGTGCTCAGCGCCTAAATTTGTCAAAAAACATAAATTAAAAAAAAAATACTATTTTTCAAAAAACATAAATTTTTCCAATTAAAAATTTTTTTCCAATTTTTTTATTGTTGATTTTCCAACAATTTTTTAACAGAAGTTGCTTATTTGCTCGTACTGATCCACCCCCTTCAAGGATGCCGGTTAGTTAAACCTCACCTGTATACGGCAATAGATGGTGATAGTGGTTGGTTTTACTTCGGAGTCGCGTCTGAGATGCGAGACGAAGCGGGCGGAAGGGCTGCAATCGACTCACGCGGCGGGTGTCACCGAGTGTCACGTAGGCCATCAGTTGTTGTTTGTGTTTCGTTTCGTGTTGTATCACTTCTTTGCTGTATTATTTTTTATTTTGTGCAATAAAGAATATATTGTTATAATATTAATAAAGAGATAAATAATAATAATATTTTTCAACAGACATTTATCGCCAGAGACCCAGAAACTGACTGACTGACTGACATATCAGCGCACATCCAGACTAGCGATGACGGCTATCCACATTACAGGAGACGTTCTCCAGACAAAGGCGGATCTACTGTAAACATAAATATAGCTTGACAAACTTTGGATGGTTTCTTTTAATCCAATTCTTTTAAGAAAATTTAACGCTCACATTAACGTGAAATACTGTAACTCAGTAAAATCAATCAAATGTGTCTGAAAATGTGTAAATAAGGGTTCCAATCAAGCTGTTGTTGCATTAGAGGACGTAAAAATTAAGTGAAAATATTTATAGTAGAAACAACACAACACAACATTTATAGTAGATACAAAATTAGCTTCAAATCGGCAGTACGAACCGCCCTTGAAGCTGCTGCGACAACTGCCAGTAATTATTGATTTGTAATATGTATGTATAAATATAATATAACTTATTTTTATTTTATTTTTTATTACCTAAATGTATACAGCATATTCACTTTATAAAAGAACATTTTATAAATTAACATTAATATAGCCATTTATACATTTCAAATTAGCAGATAATTTAAAGCACCTATTTAAAAGATAATAACTTTTTTTTAAGAAAAAAGGAAAAAGAAGTATTTCTAAATTTAAATGTATAAGTAGGTACAATAGGGGAATGGAAATGGAAGGGAGGGATTGTTATAACACTATATGTAATATACGTTCATAAATGGCCATACATACGTATACTATTGATATATATGTATGTATTATATATGTATTCCCATTTAATTATTTTGAATTTATTTTGTATACGTTTATATGTTTGCGGTTAACTCTACAACTTTTGCGGTCATTTGATTAATAAATATTTACGGATGTATTGTATTTTTTGTTTCATAATTTAGTTTGTAAAATATTTTTCAAATAATTTCGAACGTCGTAAGTTATAATCGGCATAAGAACATGTTTTTTTAAAGAATTATTTATCTAATTATAAGTTCATGCTGTTACTTACCTGAATAAAATAAAATAAAATAAAAAAAATAAAAATAAAAATATACGAAAGTGGAAGGTATACTAACATGATAACAGGGCCACACGGCCCCTGTGGGCAATGTGTGCAGCCGCACACAGGCGCTAGGTACTCAGGAGCGCCGTGAGGTGCCATATTTCTCTGCTCCAAGCCAAGTCGAGAGTTGTTCGTACTAGTGACTCGAACGCGTTTTTTTTTGTGATTTTACCTCTATAATCGGTCATTTCGACTATTTTCTTACTTCGCCCTGGCGCAAGTGCAGGCGGCCGCGGACGCTATCTATATTACCGATTGATAATAAACAGATAAGATATTTATTAATTATTAAAATTAGATTTCGATTTTTTTTAAATATCTGGGTATATATATTATTTTAATAAAAAAGAACCCGGAGATGCACTGCTTTGATAGCCGATAAAAACGTATTGCTAGGTCTTATAAACTAAAATTTAAACTACTTTAACTACTACTTTAAAACCAAACTACTGAAATTTATAATTTTAAACTGTTTTACATCTATGTGTCCTAATATCACAATATAATTATGAATTTCGATTACAATGCCAGTCACAAAAGCAAGCGTAGACAGATCGTTTTCAAAATTAAAATTAATCAAAAGTCAATTGTTTTCCACAATAAGTCAGAAAATCCACCCACATCCACTCCTCTTTTCCTCCTTTTAAACCAAATATTTTTATTGATATAGTAAGCAGGTTTTGCAATACGGCAGGGTTTTCGCATTGATATTTACTTGACATAGATAAAAAAAGATAAAATGGTCGTTTTTGGTAGACAGCACCTTATCAGCTAAGTTTTCTGGGTTTTCTGGACACTATTTATTTAATTTCGAAGTGCACAGCGAAATGAACCTTCGTTGGAAGAAACACATGAATAAGAAATCCAAGAATTTGCCATACTGCCTCTGAACTACTTATATAAGTTTTTTGTAACAAATTCCTATTAAAAGTTGCGGTTTTTTATAGTACTGATTCACGCAGTTTAAGGGTTCCGGTTAATTAAAACGCATTCTGTATAGGCTCTTAAGATACTCCAAGCACTGTTTCCCAGAGGATTGAATCCTGTCGTAACGTTTGCCGAGTCGTCTATCGCGCACTTTCGCGTCCTCGTGTCCGTGGGCGGCTAGTCTTCACTTATTTCGGTAATTAATACGGTTTAACGGCGCAACAGCGCTTGCTGAATAATGGATAACAGCGAATAGAAGAAAATAAGTACACACGATACGGCCACAGCAGGGGGCGGATTGTTCAATCATCCCACGCGCGGTCGATAAAACTTTGCCGTGGAAGTTGCCGCCAATCCGCACTGCCGATATTTTACGGACGCGAAACCGCGTGCTCCGTTTACTTTATAACTATTGGCGTCGCGACTAGAAAGGTTTGACGAAGAAAATGGGGCGAGAGACTGAGAATATTTACCCTTCTGAACCTGACACTCTGCACGGCGTACTCATATTAAAATAACACTGAATATTTCTAAAATCGGTTAGACGACGCGTCTACGGTTTTGTACTTTGTGTGGCAAAAGAGGAGATTGTCAATTGCTAAGGGTATGTTCACCATCATAGGATGGTATGACGACCGTTTCTGTTTCCTTACGCCAACGTGGTGGATGAAGACAGAAGCTAATCCATCTACTCTGCACGGCGTACTCATATTAAAATATCACTATATAGAAAATCAGTTAGACGACGCCTCTACGGGTTTGTACTTTGTGTGGCAAAAGAGGAGATTGTCAATTGCTAAGGGTATGTTCACCATCACAGGATGTTATGATGACTGTTTCTGTTTTCTTACTTCAACGAAGTGGATGGAGACAGAAGCCAAACTCTGCACGGCGTACTCATATCAAAATAACACTGAATATTCCTAAAATCGCTTAGATGACGCATCTACGGTTTTGTACTTCCTGTGGCAAAAAAGGAGATTGTTAATTGCTAAGGGTATGTTCACCACCACAGGATGTTATGACGACTGTTTCTGTTTACTTACTCCAACGACGCGGAGGGAGACAGAAGCCAACCCATCAACCCCGCAAGGCGTACTCATATTAAAATAACACTGTATTTCTAAAATCGGTTAGACGACGCGTCTACGATTTTTGTACTTTGTGTGGCAGAAGAGGAGATCGTCAATTGCTAAGGGTATGTTCACCACCACAGGATATTATGACACTGTTTCTGTTTCCTTACTCCAACGAGGTGGATGGAGATATAAGCCAATCCATTTAAGATGTTTTCGTAAGAGGTCAACTCCCAATGATGTAAACAATTCTTGAAGAGTTTGACATGTCTTCATTGAGCAGTGCCTCCAACTCATTATCTTTAAGTTTTTTCGGCAGACCAGGTCGCTCCTTGTCATCCAAGTCGAAATCACCAGCTTTAAATCGTGCAAACCACTTCCGACGAGTTTGCTCAGCTAGAGCATGTTGTTCACCATACTCTTCCTTTAAAATATGATGAGCTTCAGCAGGATTTTTGTTCATATTTAAGTAATTAAATAAAATTCCCCGCAAAAACAATTTATTCGGCGCAAATGTTAACATATTTAATAAATTATGAAGTGTTGTTATTTACGATTTAATAATAGGGTATGTACAGAAAATGACCTTTAATGATAGCTTTTTCACGATAGATACATTACTCTCGGTAACAATGAAATGCTTTAGTACCTACGCCATCTTTTGTAAAACTCTATGAATTAATTCCAACACCTAATATGTAAACTAGGGGAAAGGTGCCGAAAGGAAACCCTCTTTCTCGTTATTATATAGGATGTGTATCTCAGTGTAACGTCGGTATTCTGAGAATGATAAACACGTCTGACGGGTGAAAATAGTCGGCGCACCCCGCGAGCGTCGCGTGCGACAGCGACTTCCCGAAAGCGTGCGTCACTTTGTCCTGCCCTCTGGCGAATAAATCTCGACTGCTTTAATTGTTCCGTGAAAGTAGAGTCGAGACGCGCACAAAGGAAGTGTGTTCTCGCGACATCCGCCCCGTTATTATGTGGAAATTATCCACGCCTGCTCTCGGGGTGGCCTCTGCCTAATTAGCATCTCGCCAGTCGACAAAGTAGCCCTGCCGCGCTTACGCAAACATTGTGCGACACTAACTCCTCCGCAGGATGTCGCCGCCTAAACAATGCTCGTCTATAAATACGCGTAATTGTATATCCATGTCGGAGCGTCATGTATTTAGGCGTAACTCATGAACAATAGGGATAACTGAAATCACATTTTTAACGAGTTTACAAGTTTTTCACGAGCCATTAGAATTTCCCTTAATCCAAAATACACCCTGAGTAAAATTAACCGGCACCCTCGAAGTGGGTGGACTACTATGAGGAAATAAGCAACTTTTATTAATAATGGACCCGATTGCGTTTATTTGTGAACTAATACTGAAATTAGTCCAAGCGAACTAAATAGAGCAATACGTTAGAGCGGAATATGAAAAGAACGATCGTCGATAAAAACTACCTGTCGAACTTATACTCGTCCGAATGAATTTGAACACATTTCGTGCGGTGTTAGATTCAGATGCTTTGGTGGGTAGTTTTAATGCAAAAAAAAGACAACCGTTCATTTGACATTCCGCTCTAGCGTATTGCCCTGTCTCGTTCACATGAACTAATTTCCGATTTTAGTTCACGAAGAAGCGCAATCGAGCCCAATTTGTTAATAGGAAAAATTCCACTTTCTAAAATTACAGTTTGAGAAGCGTCGAGCGCGCTTTGCCATGAAAAGTATTTTTTGGTGGATCACAATTATAACATTTTACAATAGTTGCAAAGCAAATATCTTAATGGCGCTAAAATTTCGAAATAGAAAAATCTGTATAGGAATATGCAAGTCTGAATGCTGTGAACGAGCTTTATCAAAGAAATCCTTCATATTAAAAGGGGTGTATGTTAAAGAATGCGCTGCGGGAGACGCATGGCACCGACTCTATCTAGCAATAATGAAAATGAAAAATTCTCCGTGAAAGAAAACCAGCAGATGCCTCTATAAACAAATAACAAACAACATCATAAGCTTTATTATGCGGTTATGAGATGGAAGGGCCCTTTCATCCATCCATCTAAAATTCAAGATCCATTCCATCTAAAATTGAATATTTGAACATGATTTTGTTTTTTTACCTTAAATTTAACTTTAAAAATAAACCTAAAATTGTTTTTAGTGATCGAACTTTAATGATCCTTAATGATATCTTTATTGTCTTTAGTTGTGGGAATACAAAAAAAATATCCGGATCGAAGGATAAATGACCAAAAATATATAATTATGAGAGTTTACTTTCACTCTTCATTAATGGTCCATTCATGGACTTGTTGGAAGAGTGCCTGGTCGCTTTTTCTGATGGTGTGCGGAAACCAGGCTTCCAATTTTACGTCGATTTTCTCAGCGGACAAGAGAGTAGAGAAACACTAACATTAGTATTTAACAATATATTATTTATTTAATTAATTGTGCAGAGACGCTTACCAATAAGTGACGTGTTGTGATCGAGAGTGATTTTATACATGAAAAATTGCGGTTTATAAAGCCAACATTTTGACGTTGAAAAGTTCAGAATGACGTCAGAATGCACGAGGGTGGGAGTGAAAGAAACGTTTAATAAAAGTGCTTATCGCGAAAGACGCGTTTATGAATTCTGATTAATTATGTTATAAATGCGGTAAGACAGAATTATTGCGACAAATGTAACCGTGTGAATTATTGGTAGTCGTAAAATTATATATAATATGTTGTTAACCGTTACAGACCTTCCTTATTATAATATATTCTAATAGGACATCCATACTATTAAATATTCTACCCAAATACAGGTAACTTTGCTAACTGAAACGGATATTTTTTGTCACCTTCTTACTTATGAAAAATCGGTTGTGTTACCCCAAGACTTTTCTGTAAGTACCTAGCCACGAACTAATTTTAACTGAATATTATTTTTTAAAAATAAAAATCGATAAGCGCCTTCTCTCGGCCGGCTGACGAACCCGGCGATCCATTGCGACTCCTCAGGTGGACGGGTTCGTTTCTCGGCTAAATGCTGGTTTGGCCAAGCGCCAGTAGCTTGTATTTATATATGAGTTACTTCAACTAAAATTTCATAATCTGATTTCGGCCCAACAAGGCATTTGTACCAAATTTTAAGTCTCTAATTGAAATATTTCGAGATTGAAGTATGACTAGCGCGACCTCTGGTGAACCGATTTAAACTTCAAATCCTTTCAACTCTTGCGATGACCGAATTATGCCTGCATGCCAAGTTTCAGCACAATCGGATGAAGCGTTTGGTGTCATCCATATCGTAAAAGAAAAGAAGTCCAATATTTCGAGATTGACTAGACTATTGCGGCCCCTGGTGGACCGATTTAAACCACAATCTTTTCAACTCTTGCCATGACCAAATGATGGCTGCACACCGAATTTCAGCTCGACCGGATTAAGCGTTTGGGCGCTATCGTGGAAGAATACACACTCAGACAGAAACACTGACAGACAGACATCAAGACACACTCAGACTCATTGTTTAGCGTATTCACAATGCTTTCCCATCTGGTCGGTTGGTGGGCCAGGAAAGTAAATTAAATTAAATGCGAAGTATATCAAATGTTGATTCCAAAATTACCACCCCCCTCCCAGATGTTTAATATTCCCTCCGACTCCGACTGCGGGTGAACAAACGAATTATTCCCTCTTTGAATGTTGTTTACGACTGATGTTTATTCATTTTCTATATTGCGGATTATCCGCTGTTGGCCGTTGCTCTTTCATTTACCGTTTTCTGCCAATTTCATTGCCGTTGTGTAGACCATGCGCCTTTCTATGTTATCGTGATTTTAGATATATAATAATGTTACATACAATACATACATACAAATATATCAAAACCAAGGTTATTTATTTCAAAATACAACATTTTAAAATACTTTGTGGGCTGTAAAAGATCGTTTTAAAGATAGATTTAAATCACACTAAACGGATAACCTGTTTTCAGTTATGTTGAAACTCTAGAAATAATATATTATATTTGGACCATCTACTTAATGCGTTGCATCTCTAATCGGATCGATTGTGTTTTTTCGTTAACTAATTTTGGAAAATATTTCATGCGAATGAGACAAAGTAGTGAGTTAGAGCGAAATGTAAAATGATCGATCGTATCTTTACCCGCACAAAAACTACCGGCCGAAGATAAATACATCTGATTTAGTTAAAAATATATCGTCGTCTTAGATTATACCGCTTTATGTTGGACTAGCTGACCCGTGCCCACTTCGTTGGGCGGTAAAACTATCTACCTGTGATGAAATTATGAGTGTGGTTCGGTTAGTACTGAGTGCTATGATTTATTTCCTGACTGCCAAAAGAAGGGTTATATTTTTACTGCATATGTATGTATGTATTTGCATGCCAATTTGACTATAATACCGTTATTTGTGAGTGTATCCTTGTGAGTGTCTTATTTTTGAGCGTATTATCTCTTTAACTATTTATGCAGTAAAAGAGAAATTATATGTAGTAATAGGGAAAAGTCTTTTGTTTTAAACACTTGAGACATTTTAAGATCCAGAGAGTAGATACCAACTTTACCTCATTATAATATTAGTATAGATTACGACACGGTCGCGGTTCCATACATATGTCGTATTATCTCTTTAACTATTTATGCAGTAAAAGGGAAAAGTCTTTTGTTTTAAACACTTGATACGATAAATTTACTTATTTTGATAATAATTCATAATTGTTGATAATATGACCAGTAAACATGACCTAACGATTTAAAATATTTTTTAAATATAAAATACTACTTTTTGTTACTTAAATATAAAAGTTAGACATATGCTTTCGCTGACTTTTCTGTAGGCATTATCAAGCTTTACATCTTTTTCCTAGAACTGAATCATATATCTCTCATCGTTAAGGCAGCGTTCGTTAGAAACATTTTCGTTCGACCGTTTTTTCCGACTTACTTTGGAAATCCGACTACCACGAAAAAGTCTTTTCATTTTTTGGATTAATATATAGCCTATGACACTCACAAATAACGTGGCTTTCTATTGGTAAAAGAATTTTCAAAATCGGTTCCGTAGATCCAGAGATTACTTCCTACAACCTCACAAACTTTACCTCTTTATAATATTAATATAGATTAATAGTTTTACCATTGATTTTATAGTGTAATAAAATCAATGGTTTTACGCTGGAAAAGTGACAATTTTTATTTGGTATTCCGCCCTAACGTATTGGTCTGTTTCGCTCGCATGGACTAATTCCGCCTTTAGTTTACGAGTAAAGGCAAACGGGCCCAATGTTCCTATCGTCTAGTATCTGCTAAACCCTGTCAATGTCAAGGGTTATGCCTTCATTTCCTGCTGGGCTTCGCAAAAGACATTATCTTTCGTACAGCAACGCTGTTGTTTCAACAACAGTTTAAGTAACTCACTGTTTTCCTACACAATAACAACTAGAGTTGTCAACTGCAACGGGCGAGCCCGTCACCTCAGGAAGTTTTAACGATTAGTCGTTCTGTCTCCCTGAAGTGAGCGCAGAAGACTTGGTCAAAAACAGTACACCGTCAAGCTCCGCCACTTGCCCGTAAGAGACCAACGCCTTAGCCGCGAGATAGCCAGGAGTGTTACCCAGCGGGCTTACACTCACGCCCTCACTTCCAATTATTATTATTATTATTATTACATTTACAGACAGGCAGCATAATTGCTGATATGTCTGAATATGAAACTGAGTACAACTACAATTTCTGTTTAAGGTGTCCGTCTAGTCTATTTTTGAACATATTGACACTACTCGCTTCAACCACTTCGGCAGGTAAACTGTTCCACTGGTCCACAATCCGGTTGGTCAGGAAATGTTTCCTGGGATTCATGTGGAATCGCGTTTTCTCCAGCTTAAAATTGTGTCCTCGCAGATGATGCTTGTAGTTTCTCTTGAAGATAGAAGACAATTCGGGGCAATTGTAGCATCCGTTGATGATCTTATATGTTTCAATGAGGTCACCCCTGGTTGCGACTAGATTACTCCAGTCTCTCGATTGGTTACGAGTTCGAGGTCGCTTGCGCGGTCCTCTCCCTTACGAAGCGGTAAAACGGTGTCTAAAGATCTATCGCTGATCTTTTGCGGGGCTCTTCGGTCCACCGGGAGGGGGGGGGGGGGGGGGGAGAGGGGGGGGGGCACTAGTCATACTTCAATACTGATATATTGTACCAAGAGATTTGAAATTCAGCATGGGGTTACACAGATGCGTCGTTGGGCCGAAACCATATTGTGAAATTTTGATTGGAGTATCTCTTATATAAGCAACACAAACAAAAGAATAAATTTCGCCTTACAAAGAAGTCATATCACAATCGAATATAGCCATTTTAATACCACGGAAATACTACAATAATAAAAGAAATATACTACATTTGGATCATAATCACACGACACAATAACTATCGGGGGGTGGGGGGTTAGCGGGAGGGGGGGGGGGAGAGGGCTAGGTTTATAAGGGGGGCTTGTCTGCTTGCCGGGAAAGTCATGGGGTTACACAACTGGACTTTTTTTGCTGTCGGCGCGATAGAATAGAATAATATAATAGAGTAACTTTATTGGGCTGTTGAAACATTACTTAATAAATATTACACTGGTTTTATAAAAAAAGACAATTTATGCACAAATGGCGGACTTATCGCTATAACGATATCTTACATCTCAACATGCGATGAAACTAGAGTATTGGAAATACATTTGTATATGCTTTGCCGCTGAAATAAATATATAAATAGCAGTGTCATCAGAATTATTTACATCTTACAATAAAACAAAACATGATTTCCAAATCACCTTTTATTGTAGCATTAGGCATCGGAAGAAGACTTATGTCACTGGCTCCTAGCTATTCGATATTATTCGACATAGATACTTTGGCAGGCAGTCGCGGACGGCAACGATTCGCATTATCGGCATAAGACGGCGACAAGCGAAGACAAACATTGGAGAATGGCGGCCCATACCATAATGGAAATATTAACCGTAGGAGAGACGCAAAGTTTCTGAAACCGCGGGGTAATAAAATACGCGGGTAGATCTATTAAAGTGATTTATACGCATTGTCTGTTGAGGACTTTGTACGCAAGATAGGGAACAACCAACACACACTCAGCGGCGTCGGCGCCTGCGACATAAAGCAAGCAGATAAAATCGCAAATAAAACAGTGCTAAGGCCACGATAGGATAGTGCAGACAAAAGGCCACGTTTTCGAGACGACGCACAGTGTTTTTTTTATTCTGTCGTGACGCCTACAAGCATTGATGAAATTGTGTATTCCTAATGGCTCCGTAAAACTTGGGTGGTGTTGGCTAAACTTTATGTCATATGGCATGTCTTACTCACGGCTGAACTGCTATCTGGTATCCTCCTCGTAGAGAGACTTAGCCTGTCAGGACCGCTGTGAGCTTCTACCACGGCTGTAATCCTGTAGTCGGAGGCAGTTGGGATCAGGAAATCGCGGATTCGGAGGTATATCTCGGGCTGAGCTGGTCGAATAACCAGGGGGGTGTCGACTTGAATGTTTCTTATGGCAGCGGGGATGGTTGTCGACCTAACGTCAACTATTCTTGAATTGTTTCGACGGCCACCCGATCCCGTATGAGTTTGACGGGCAAAGTCGTTGACTATACTTGGCACCGTCGTTGTTGAATGAAACTAAGTATATACCCGGCATTAATACTCAAGGTATAAATATAAACAAAAAAAGACTAACCCACTGGTTGATCACCCAGGGAAGGAAAGAAACTGAAAAACTAATTTGTTTTATTCCTAGGTAACTTACCCTTTCCAACACAATAACTATTATTATCTTTATTATTCACCTACCATATATTTATGATTGTCATGCTTTTTGTTCTCTATATTATTATTATTGTTATTATCACATATTATTATTATTAATATTATGACATACCTATTATTAATAATATCACATACCTTTTTAAAATTATTTAAAATTTATTTTTTTACTAAAATTTTAGTTTGCTTGATTTTATTTTTCACTGCTTTCTTCAATGTATTTTTTTATTTAGCATTAGGCAGTACTTAATTATTCGAATCTGAGCCTACCTTAGTGCGGACGTCTCGTGCGATCCAGTTAGGCTAGGTTTAATTTTTCTGTAACTGTTATTTAATTTTTGTAAAATAAAGAATTTAAAAAAAAGTGTGCCACGGTCCGCGATAAATTTGCATTGAATTACCGCTTACGTCAGGTAGAGACCTCGAATCCATGAATAGACCAGAATACGCAGAATTCCGGCCAAATCTGGTGGTGAGGACGTAAGATCAGTCCGCTGGTTTCACTTCCCAGTGCTACCCTGCAAGGCGTTGGATAACATGGGCATGTTGGCGTAGCTTGACTGTGGATTGTACCTACTGTCCGCAAAGTCTTTTACGTTCACTCCATGGGAGACAGAATACATCGATGATGGGTGACGGGTTCGCTCGTTGTAATCGACACTCCTCTATGTAAAATCACGGTAAGAAAGTAATAATTATGGCGCTTCGAAAGTTAACACTCTAGGACCCACCCTATTTCTATTTTATTAAAATTATTATGTGAACTGGACACTGAGGAGAAATCTTGACAAAAGACGTTAATGAGACTTGGCCATCATACTTCGAATAATAAAAAAAAATGAAAACGCCCACTGTACGACTGAAGAAAATTAAAGGGTCTTGATTACGGCCTATTTATTACGTAAGCGCCACCCCCGCCTATTTATGACATGCCGTCGACGCAAACATTGCTTTGAAAATGTAAAACTCCTCCTGGAATTGGGGTTACAAAGATGTTATCTTGTTGACATTTTTATTGTTTTTAAAGGTTTTTTTCGCGTGTCACTAGGGTACGAAAACAAAAGCAAGCCAGTATTAAAATAGAAAACAAGTAAATATATTAAAAAGAAAAAAAAATACGATTGCCATTATAGAAAATGAACTATTGCATTTATAATTGTTTTTATTACGGGTTTTTATGACTAATTTGTGGTTTATGTGTTTATCCACATAGATACATGTATATTTCCGGAATGTACTCAATCAGACCTTCCATTTGACACTAAATACGATATAATGTATGCACATTTAGACAGGATTTTTGGACATTTGGATAGTTTAGATACACTTTGACACTCGGGATAACATAACGATTCTAACAATATCTATGGACATTTAAACATTTAGAAAATACTTACTTGATATTTTGACAGTAAAGGTAGCATATGCCACTGAAAATGACATAACGAATCGAACAATACCACACACGTCTAAATCGGTTCAAGTGTTTGGACGTAATGATCGAATAAAGAAACGGAAAACATACATAGATGAACCCTGAATACATAATACTTATTTTTTGTTAGGCAGTCGTGTAAAAAGTAAATGGATCTGATATACAAAACCCGTTCCGAGGTCAAGTTGATTTAAGTCAATTGCAATTAAGGCGTAGGGGTTTATTGCCGAGACAATATTTTTTAATCAAACCTAACCTAACCCTAACTAACTAACTTTATTAATTGCCGAGTGGCTTCAAGAAATATTAATCTAGTTACTCTATGAAGTGTCTTTTAAAGCCTAGAAATCTGCAGCGATAAAAAATCCGAATTAGCCCCTCTCTTGAGGATATGGTGGTAACCAAAGTGCGGTGAGGTGCGATATAGCTCGGCGACTGCCACAGATTAATCATAGAGCTGTGTACATTCGCAACAGATGCGACTCGAATGGAAATTATCTCGATCAAGATGCCTATGTTAGGGAATAGTCGAATAGCCGTTATTAATTCCGTTTTAGTATTAGAGATTATGGAAACGTGTTGTATTATTCGTAACAAACACGTTTACTGAGTACAAGTATAATACAACACATATGTAGGTATTTACTATTAATTTGTTTATTTAATTCATGGTTCATTTACAGTATGCAGCTTTATTAAATTGCATATAATAACATCGGGCCTTAAAACGAACACCGTTTATAATTTTGCACAGTTAAACATAACAATTGGAATGGATAAAAAAAATAAATTTTGATAAAATATTACGCCTTTTTAAATAATCGATCAATAATCAAAGGAGATAATTTAAAAACACTCCCACCAATCTAGCTCTAACTACTACATATAACACTTCTGTTTTGAAACTGCTTTTAGAACACCTGAAAATATTCTGATTAACGAACCTCACGTTATAGAAATGAGACAATCTGTGCAATTCTTAATTGCTCGTGTAACATTTGTTCGACGTCTTGGTTGGGCGAATAGCTTGGTTGATCGAGTCACTCGCTGCGTCACCCTCAGACTTAGACCTGCAGTTTGACTGACTGCAGGTCTGACTACGGGCTGACTGAATACGGGCTGACTACGGCCCCATTGACGATATCGTATAACAGCGCCATGTCAGAGACAACACGCCTATCCTCGAGATACAACATATGCAATTGATATGATACTTAAATAAGAGTGATTCTATTATTATGTCTCTTAAAACCACTGACTTATCTTACACTCTTACCAATAAAATGATCTTATAACCGCGTTAAACCCTTGTTATTGTTATACCCGGTATAGCCGAGTTATAACGAAGTTGTAAAATCGTGACCAATAAAACAGTTGTAACGCGGTTATAACTACTCCCTGAAACCAAAGACAAGTCATATTTCTAGCATGGCAACGCCCACTTGGAAGCAGTGTGGCCAATTGAAGCGGCATGAAATGCACATGAAATGTCACTTTTTGTTGTCAGAAAGCCCGTGCCCATTGTTTTGTTACGCGAATGCTGATCGAAATAATAGTGGTATTTCCATCTCAATCGTGAACAGTTGCCGTCGACATTTTGCAGGTCAGCTCTCAGGATATCGATGATTCTTGCGGCGTATGGCTTAGTGAAAAGATATTTAGTTTTAAAATTGTAATCATCCAAATCGAACGGGTTGTATCGCAATTTGTAAATTTTTGGTCGCCTATCACGACGCATTTCGATTTCTTCCAATAAATCCTGATCGATCATATCATCCACGTCGTCAAAATCCATTATTAGGCTAAATCGCAGGATTTCACAGCAGTATAAAAGGCGTATCCTTGTCGTAACACGGTTATTACAACGAAAGCGCACGATTCGCGAACGAGAAGCTTCACGTCCGCGGCTGTCAGGTGGCTGTCAGTTTGAAACAGCTGTTACGCCGGTCGGCCATTTTTAAGTTAATACTCCGTTAAACCGCTGTTATACCTGGCCTAGGGGTGGTATAGCGGAGTTATAGTGCGGATGGAAATCCAGTACCACTATTCCATGCTTATACCCGAGATGATCAGTGGTGTAAGCTATACCGCGTTTATTGGTCACAGATTTTCTTATACCTAGTAATAACAGAGGTATAAATTTTACAACTCGTTTATTGGTAAGGCTGTTAGCGTATAATAGAGGTCAGTGTTTAAAACCGGTTTTTACCGGTTTTGAACACTGACCTCTGTGACCTCTGTTGACCAGTGTTCAAACCGGTTGCAATTTCAAAATAAAAACCGGTTTTTAACATGGACCTATGCTATACGCTAAGTCCATGGTTTTGAGAGATATATTAATAGAATCACTCTTAATTAAGTATCATAGAAATTGCATATATATCATAGAAATTGCAGTACATTTGACACAATTGTCAAATATTTTTTCACCTCCCATATTTGACACAATTATCAAATATGGGAAGCCATGTCATTTTATATATGTAATCATTGAAATAATTTAAGGTTTGGGGTTAAATCCTGAAGCCTTTCACAATACTTATACATTAATTTTGATTACTATTGTTTAATATTATTTGACATTTTATTTTGTTTTATTTACCACGATTATTTATTTTCTGTATTCTATTTTAAATATTTCCTATTGTGATCATTATTTAATGTTTATAAATTAGAATTTGTATGGTGACGGTAATATGTATTTCCTATTTCTTCTTTTTCAAATTGCCGAATATAGATGAATATAAAACTAGAGTGCATACTGCCTTGGAACAAGTTCTGGCACTTAGTTGGGCAGCAACAGTACATACATGCTAATGCTCATATAGGCCGTGTTCAATTTTTATTTTTATTTTAATAATATGAATATTTGTTTATTGATGAATACTTGTAGACGAGCAGGTGTTGCTGTTAAATGCTCGAAAATAGGAAGAAGCATTGTTCAATTAATAAATTGAATAAATAAATAAGCAGAAAAAAAACTATTGGAAAAAAGGTGGTACGAATACCGCACATTTTTCGGTCATCATCACGCACCGTCTTAGGCTGTTGGCTCATATCAAAATAATAAAATAGGTGGGCATCCTCGTACGGCACGCTCGCTCGGAGACATTATCGCTCAGTTTAATAAAAATCTACAAGGTTTTTTTGTTGAAATAACTTAAAATAAATATAATAAGATAATATTATATATCAGAAAATACGTCAGTTTAATTACCGATGTAATTAGTAATAAATGTGTAATAAGATTTCCTTTACAAAGTAAGTAATAAGAGAGTGGGATTAAAGATTTAGATGCGATTATATCTTAAACATTTTTTATGCGGGTTGAGTTTAGTGTGTATAGAGAAAATGTACCTCAAATAGCCTTAATACCTCATTGGATAATTGCTCTCAGTGTGCTCACGCACGACCATCCGAACGCTGTTATCTGAACGCTGAATATCTGTTATTCTCACGTCATGTCATGCGACTGCATGAGTGTAATGTGTTCAGTGTTCATCTATACTTATTTTCCGTTTCTCTATTCCACTAAAACTTCTAAATGCACCGATTTAGTAGTATGTAGTATTGTTAGAATCTTTATGCCATCCTCGGTGCCATAGGGTACCTTAACTGTCCAAATATTAAGTAAGTAGTTGCCTAAATGTCCAAATGTCGAAATGTCAATAAATAAACATAAACGTATCGTGCATAGTGTCGAATGAAGGGTCTGGTTGAGTAAATTACGGAAAATACATGTATTCATATGGATAAATACATAAACCACAAATATTTCATTAAAACACTGTAATAACAATAATTACAGGTAATTACAAGTAAAATACTACAAATGATTCCAGAAGCTAACGGAAAATCGGGTACCTCAATGAAACATATATTTTTTATTGGCTTAGACCTTCAGGATAATAGTTGATTATGAACAAATATCGCTCAATACATGGGAAGGGGGTCAAATCGCTCAATACATGGGAAGGGGATCAAATCGCTCTCATCAATTTTGTTTACACTAATAAACACTAAATTACATCAAGCGACCAGAAATGGTACTAATGTAAAAAGATAGTTCGAAAGAGTACATACAAATGAGTATAGAGGGCGTTAAATTTTATGTAATTATTTGAGGTTTCAATTAAATGTCATTAAGATAATGAAAGATGCATTGCATCAATGTATCAAGTATAAAAAAGATATTTAATAAAATCAGTCTTATTTTGTTGTTATGTTCAATACTTTACTCGTCCTCTCTACCTTGTTATAAATACAGTAGTTCTCCTTTAGTAACGGCAGTCGTGTTTTTTATTTATTTTAATATATTAACTTGTTATAACGTGTAATTCACATTTGCGGTTTTAAAGAAAGTCAACATTTGTGCTGGCGAACTCTTCAGTTTAATCGCCGGTCAAAGTATTAAAGGAAACTGTATTTAAAATACATTCGATTGCGGCACAAAAAATACATTTTAAAGTCACTGACTGACTATATTAGTCACCCTTGCCATTTTTTGAGTTCGATTCCGACGATCGTCCGCCGATATTTTTCCCCATTTTTGCATGGTTAGAAGGCTGCGTCAGCGTGGAATGACACCGGGATTTTATTCGCCATTAGTAAGCATTTAAAGCATTTACTAAAAATTAGGTCTCTGTCTATCTCTAGTTCATTTTCAGTAACGGTAGTCGTGTTTTATTTCTTTTTTATTTATTTACTTGTAAAGGATAGCGAAAAGCCGAAACGAATCAAGGAGGATAGCGGTGGAGTTATATAGGATGGCTGAATGATAAATTCGAAAAACGGCTGCTCCACAGGCATGTATAATCTTTGTCATAAGTAGTATCTGATATTAGAGATTAGTTCCTCTAATTCTAATTTTAAATAATTATTTAATACAATAAGTACATACATCATTATCAGGATGGCACATATGTATATCTCTTGTAAGTTCGTAAGTACACCTGGTGCCTTTACGAGAGGTTGATCGCAGATAAAACTAAACTTGTGTAATATACGTTGCACACATTCTCTTTAAAGCCTTCACCACAGTATACCAAGAGGATAGTAGACGCACTCTCGATCGAAATGGCGATGCGGGGATAGGGCGCGAGAGAAGTGAGCAGAGAGATACGTCTCGGTGAACCCCTTTGGTTAGCGTTACGCGCGGGTGACGGTTGGCGACTTTTTTAATAGTTTGAATATCCGTGTCGGCCGAGTAGCGGACATATGGCGGTCATATGAGAGCCTTTAGGACTCGTGACATATCTCGCGTCGATTTCAATTTTGTTCTAAGAGAAGGTACTGTCTGGTATACTGTGCCGCCACTGAGGGCATCCAGAGACTTCATATATTTTGCTGATTTATCTAATATGAGCCATAGCTTACTAGTAGATTTGACACTGAGCGTATTTCTCTCCTATAGAGCCTTCACGTGTGATTAACCGCAGACTCTCAATCGTTTATTATTTCAGCATGAGAGTCATCACGAGAGGTTGGCCGCAGATTATCGAGTTTATAATTTCTGAATTATAGCCTTCACGAGAACTTGGCTGCAAACTAACCACAGCTTACGCAGACTATCTAGTAAGCAGGTACCTGTAAGTACATTTTATGCCGAGCCTCCACTCTATAACTAACCGCAAGACTGCTAGTACTAAATCCAGGAAGTTACTCGAAAAAACAAGCAGAAAGTTACAGGGTATTTTTTAAAATATTGTTCCCAGGCATACAAGTTACTACTGGGGGTTAACTTTGAACTAATGGCGTCGCCCCCTCCAGGCCACTTTCAAATGGATGACGCATCTGTTGTGTACTGTTGCTCTCTTCTGATCTGTGACTGCATGTTGGCTGGCAATACGTCCCGTTACATATTTTCATTCCGGGCGGGCAGTCGCCAGGTTTTTCCAGTTAATTACGTCCCGCTCCTAATGGGCTGTATAATCGGGCTTTGCTAACCCCATTAAATGATAACGACCCCGTCTGTGTTGTCGAACCGGGCCCTACTACTCGTAATGTAATTACGGTAGATTTCGCTTAGGTGGCCGCCCCAGCCCCCGCCGCCGCCACTCGGCCTTTCGATTCATTTCGCAGTTTCGGTAATTGATTCAAAAGTACCGTTGTAAAGTATGCTCGGTTGGGTCTGTGCTCACCCATCGGGATGTAATGTTCCGAGAGAAGAGTTTATTCGCTGAACATTGTGAAAAGATGATTTGAGTGGCGGTTGGATAATCTCGAATCCCTTACCGGCAAAGTTTTTTGATAAGGAGTGAAGGATAAAAGACGAGGCGGAGCAAGCTATAGAAAGGCGGATCTCCGGGATTGATAGCATTGGCAACACAGACTCTAGATACAAGGGCGAGAATAGCCAGGGGATAGGTACACAGATCGACTTGACTGTTTATTATCGAGATCAGGAGAATTATTTAATCATGAGGCGCCAGCGAGAAACATTTGGATCCTCTTAACCATTTAAGGACCATGGGACTATGTGTCCCCTAACTTCAAAAATTATTTTATAAGTTATCGAATACGAATAATTTATAAATTATATTTTTTTCCATGTTAGTGAGACATCAGAATCTTAATATTAGCCAAAAATATTGTTTAAAAATATACCGTATATATATTTTTTTAAATATCGCAAATGACCAACGAACTCTTTTTCTTCTTAGGCTGTCTCTCCAACTAGTGAAGTTCAGCAGTCAGCTCTGCATACTTCTTTTTGTACATGATCGACGCAGTATATCTGCATAAGCTAATTAACAATCGTGTTGATGCTAGTCAAATCTTGGAGCAGATAATTTTTTTCGTGCCCCCTCGACCAGCTCACTTTCGGTGTTCCTTTCAACTGCCAATTGTCAATTCTAACTATGCACAAAATGCTTTTCTTTATAGAGCTTGTCATCATTACAACTCGGTGTATATGGATGTTGATATATTTGCCACAACCCCAGATACATTTAAAAATCTAATTATGAATATATTACAATTTAATTAAGTAATCTGTTTATTATGAAAATAGTTATTCTCCTCTTATCTTTCTATTTACCTTACTTATTCCTTTTTTTATTTTTCGTTCTCATAAAATGTGTCATTACATAATTATACATTTTATTTTCTTATTACTATCTATTTAATAATTAATTCATTTATTACATCATATTGTTCACACACTACATGACAGGATTTACCTATAATACGTGTATTTTATGACTTAAAGTGCCTTTAAAAATATAATACAAAAATTTTAGGTTATAATTCAAACCAACAGTTTAATTTGACTGGGCTATTGTCGCGGGGGCCCTAAAAGGCGTGGGGCCCTAAAAGGCCGGTGCCTACTTGGCCAATTGGGTAATCCGGCACTACATCATCTACAACTAATGAATACTAATTCAGCATGTCTAGCGATAGTTACGAAAAGTACGCCTGTCTTTTATACTATGACCTTCCAATATATTTTTAAACACACTTTGATCATATTGCTCTGAAGGTTCTCGAGAAACAATGACCGATTTGCTTATATAGCATCTGTAACTTTAATATAACCTTTATAAAACTATAAGCTGCGTAAGTGAGGGCCTAATGATAACTATACAGCTTTAACTCATTGTACAACAATTACTGCACTTCAATATGACTACACACTATATAAGGGTGGGTCTTCTAACCAATATAAGCTTTTGGTGGAGTAAAGGTAATGTAATAGCTTTTGTTTTGTTTGTTCTTTATTATAAGTTATTTATTCGACTACTATAGAGCTGACAGTTATAAAATGGTTATCCATAAGTATGCTTTATAGCGATTATACCACCCTCATTCGACTAAAAGGCTTTTACAGCTAAAACGCTGTATAAGGGAACATCCACATATTACGCAATCACGTTTTTGGGATTTTTCGATCCCCCTCCCCCGTGTAAACAGACGTAACCAGCGGCCTCAAGATTATGTAATCAACCGAGAAATGCCATTTTATATCATGTAGCCGGAACCGAAATATTTTAAAACATGACTACTCTGTCAATAGCATTACACTTTAATAAAGTCGAGCACATCAGAGACCTAAGAGTTATCTTTGATGAAAAGTATTCATTTCATCACCACTTCAATGGGATTGTCGAAAAAGCAAGTAAACTTCTTGGTTTTGTTTTCAGGACAATGAAACCATTTCGACATCCGAAATCCCTAATATCCGTCTATTCATCATTGATAAGATCGCTGCTGGAGTAAGGATCAGCGATCTGGAATCCACTTTACAGTGTTCACAGCGATAGAATTGAACGAGTCCAAAAGAAATTCACTCGTATGCTGTCGAACAATTGTGGCCTCAGAAATACTCTGAAAGGTTATGTAGAGCGGCTTTCTCGCTTCAACCTAATAGACTTAAAAACACGTAGGACTGTAACTGATATAACGTGTCTCCATAAGCTTTTGCACAATCGACTAGACAGCCCAGCTAGTCTAGAAAAAAATCAATTTCGTGTGCCACCGCGACTAACGAGGAGCTCTCAAACATTTTCGGTTGTCGCTTGCAATAACAACATCGGATCGAATAGACCTCTTGCCAGAATGTGTCGCGTTTTTGATAAATCGTGTAAAGGATTAGATGTATTTTATGATTCCATAAATATAATAAAAGATTCGATCAAACCTAGCCTATCTTCTACTTTTTAAGATTTCACTAACTGCCATCCTAATGTACTGTATTATATGATTATTATATTATAACATACTATTGTATTATATCATATTATATATAATAAATATTATTATCCAATTACTCATACTTCTATTTTGCTCTATCCAAATAACCTTATTAACAACTTATTTAATTATTTCTTTTCTTACCCTTATATTATTATTAAGCTTTATTATATTTTTTTCTACTATCAACGTGTTCATGTTATTTCTATGTTATTGTGTAATGCAAGCTTTTGCAAACTATTCATAGGATAGTAAATTTGTTTTGTTTAAATATGTTTTTATGATACTAGTATCATATATTTACTATCTGTAAGTTTGCTATAAAATAAAATAAAATAAAATAAAAACCGAATTTGCGGAAAATGTGAAGAATCGTGAACCCAGCATTTGTAAAGTGTTTTTAGACTCTTTCACAATGACGCATAACTCCGAATCCTTCGTGCACGTTTTGTATTTCTTTTTAAACTGCCTCCAGTTGTACCGCCGTTGGACCGTTGGACCGCCGTTGTGCCTCTGGTCCCGAAAGGAGTAAAACGCTTTGGAGTATGTACTAAAAAACTCTATTTGTAAATCCGCCACACGATCACGTTGATCTTTCCGCGATGGACTTGGAGCGTGAAGCGGCGCGCTAGTCCAGAGCTACAGCCGTGCCGCAGTCTCTCTCCTGCAGACGGCCTCAGAGCGGCCACTCGCTGCCAGCGCGCTCAGGAACAGGCCCGGGCGACTCAATCACAGACGAGCGCGTGGACCATCTTGCGAAGGGTTATCTTCGTCGCGGCACTGTGCTATTTCCGTGCAGGTTTAGACCAAAAAATTGCGATGCAGAGACCAAAGTTGATTAAGTAATCAGGACGGGTATCCCCTCCCTCCCCACGTAATCAAGCGTAAGCCTCAGCTCCAACCCCCCCCCTCCTCCCCCTCGGTGTGGACGGCCCCATAACAGCTGGATAAGCGCTTATATAGCAATGTCGAGAAGCCATTACTCGCTCGTTATATTAGAAAAGCTGAGTAAACCTTTATACGACAAAATAAACCAAATTGCTTTAAATGACACCTTTATATAGTTGAGAGTTAATCTGAACGTATTTACATGACTTTTAATCAGCTTAAAGCTATGTATAATTGGCACTTCTTATATGGCTTTTGTGCTTGTTGGGCTGTTATAGTACAATTAAAATACGAGTAATGAATAAAAAATATTTTAAATAGAAAGGATGGGAGGAGTGGATATAACTCCCCGGGGTGGTGGGTTCGCCCGTAGTAATTGACACTTCCTTATTGTGAGCAGTCTAGTGGAATGGGAAGTGTATTTTGAAACTGCAATCGCTGTTAACATACGACTACACCGGCAGTGGCGTAACTAGTTCAGTAGATTGTTATGTCGTAAAGTCTTTGCGACTCATCTCGGGGTGAAAAGACGACAACGATCGTTACAACATCCTATCATGACGGGTTCGCCCGCGGCGTCTACTGTCTCAACCGTACGAATATGTAGATGAAGGCGTGTCGAGTCAGAAGCTCAATAGAAAGCAGCAAAATAGTCTATCTATCGGAAGGAGACGTAACGCGAATGGCTCTGTAGTTACGCTCCGATGTATCTCAGACGCGTTGAAATAACAAGCGCGCTGCGCGAATTTTCCCGTTGCTTATCCGCGTGTTTGTGTACTTAGTATATAAAGGAAATTGCCGGTGGGGGCGGGGAAGGGGGGCGGGCTGTAGCTAGGTCGGGATAACCCCCGGCTGTTGGGTAGAGGGAACGGCTGTTATTTTTGCCCGACTCTCTATCTTGATTTTTCACGGGCGACTTGGCGCCCTGGCGAATGTCAAATGAACTGTATGTTAACGCAAATATTTATCTCGTCTCGCAAATTTATTCGCCTGCAAGACATTTATTACTTTTCGGCAGACAGGCAGCGAAAACAAAGCCGATGCGCGTCCGCGCACCCTCAAAATGTCGCAGCCATGCCCTATTATGTAAACAACTCAACAAACTCAAATGTTCACCTACTAAAGTTTCCGCATACTAGAATTCTATACACTAGCGAACGGTTTTAGTAGCGTACGGTTTCATGCAGCTTGGACCATAAAATCCACTGTGTTTCGGTCCAACTCATGATTCAGCTCCTATTCAGTAGACTCCTCGTGAGGAGGTTATACCGGAAAAATAAAACCTTTTAATACACGGAAATACGCATGTTCCAACAAGTATTACGTATATAAGTCGGACTAATTCGGTCCATACTTATACATTAACATGACGCGTAACGGTTTGGCATGACGCTAGAGACCGTGCCATAATCGGCTCGATTGCTTTTCTTCGTGAACTAAAATCGGAAATTAGTCCGTGTGAACGAGACAGGGCAATACGCTAGAGCAGAGTGTGAGATGACCAATTGTCACTTTTTCGCATTAAAACTGCCCGCCAAGGTCAAATCTTACACCGCACGAAATATGCTCGAATTTATTCGGACGACTAAGTTCGACAGGTAGTATTTATCGACGATCGTTCGTTTCATATCCCGCTTTAACGTATTGCTCTGTCTCGTTCGCTTGGACTAATTTTAGTTTTAGTTCACAAAGAAACGCAATCGGGCCCAATATTAAAACATGATTTCATTACGTCGCGACCTTAGGATCTCGCTTCTAACATGACGTACGGATATACTCGGGCACATGAATCATGTTGAAATTACAGTAGGTATACTGTTATTTCCGTCGCCTTTTCTTAAGAATAAAGAGTTTTATTATTATTATTATTATTATTATTAACCGCATAGAACAGACAAAGTTCATACATATAATCCAGTAATGGAGTGTTAACAAGATTCCTTGTATTTCAACAAAATTACGATTGAAACATCGTTATTCTGTTTAAAACCGCAATAACAAAATTTTAATGTAAGAATCAATCCAATATTTTTCTCAGTGTACCCGGGATGGACTCTCAGTGTACCCCTGGATGGGCCACAGATCTAGATGCCAATGGTCCGCGATGGATTCAAGCTGAATCACCGCTGGAATATATAGCATGTAGAGGTCGCGTAAGCGACTTCGAACCCGTTGCCAGTCGGGAGGTTGGATGTATTCTGATGGCTAATTCCGGACTGAAATATCCTTCCAAACTGGAAGGTGTACATTTCCCGGTGTCTCGCCGTAAGGCGTTGGCGGGCATGTTGACTTAGCTAGACGGTAGATTTATATTCGATTCTAAGTCTTCTATGCTCACCTCACGGGAGACAGAACGATCACCATCGTTAAACTTCCTGAGGTGTCGGGTTCGCCGTTTGTAGTCGAAATCTCCAAATGTACAATAGTTGTTGTTGTCCCTAAGTCTCTGCGTTCGTCCCACGGTTGAAAGAATCATCTAATATCGTTATAACTTCGGTGGCGGGTTCGACCGTAGTCAACTCTAAAGGTATAATAGTATCAATGATATACTAGAGGAGTTTGTCTCTGCTAGACTCTGCTCGTTTAGCTCGCCTGTATCTGTCTCTAGCGCCCTGAGTGGCTTCCTTACATCCGGGAATCTCTGTAACGTTGACTAGTTAATTTCAGGTGTTATATGACATCTTGGACTTTTATTGTGTTAATGAGTTCACAGCTAATTGTTCCGTGCAGCTTGAGCCATTATGACCCGCTCGTTATCTTTGGTCAGCTCAACTCACGGTTCAACTCCCATTTACTAGCGTCCTCCAAGAGGAACGAACCTGGAAAGGATTTCATGATCCCTGTCGCGGCTGTGTGGTGTACAGGTGTGATGGGATTATCTGAGGGAAGGCCTCGGGTACTGCTGGATGGTTTACGCATCGCCAATCGATTGAGCATTTTGGCGAATCGCCGGGGGCGTCTAGAAACGGTCTTAATTGACTTGATGTCAGTTACTTTTGAAAGGACCCGTTGGCCACTCGATCCCGAACAATCCTAATAGCCCAAACTGCACGGAACCATTAGCTGCCACTAGGCGGATACTGTTTAAATATAATTACAGTTAATTGGTTACGTGTCGCCAAAATAACTAAGTGGTAAAAATAATAATAATAATATTATTAATAGGTATCTCTACCATGCCTATGAGACTGCTCATATGTGGTAACGAGGCTGTCTCTCGACACGGGGCTGTAACACGTAATGCAAAAAGCGGTTATACTGGCAATAACCAGAACCGTGAGAAGGTTTCCGCATTTCTAGCTCTCGACTGCATTATTCGATATGCATTATTCAATAATGTAAAACCAACCTTTGTGGTCTAATCTGGTATAAATTGCAAAGTCTTTAATTTGTATATACCTATGTAATAGAAATAGTAATTCCTCTTCCAATACGTGCTAAATCACGACTCTAGCTTAAGAATCCAACGAAATTAAGCAGCGTCGAAAGTGGTCAGTACTTGGATGGGTGACAACCTGTGTAGGCTAACCTATGCTTGCCATTAGTCAATAATATGGGTCGTAGCTAAATGACATAAATAAAAATGAATAATATTTTCTCAAATATTATATTCCCACATTTTTATTTTTATTTTTCGTTCAATACGTCGTTCTAAAACATAACAAGAATAATATTACGTGTATATCCACACAGAGTAAACGTTCAAAGAACAAATGTGCGCACACATCACATTAGTACCCCCCCCCCCCTTCCCCCCGCACGCCAAACCCCTCAGCCCCCCAACCCACCACCAACCTCTCCACCCCCACCCCCGCCAACACCCCCTCCCTCCCCCGACCCAACCCCTCCCCACTCGATAGTGATTTTGATAAGTGACAGCTAAAGTATATTTTAGTAGTTTGTATACTACTATACTACAAACTACTAAAGTATATTTTAGTAGTTTGTAGTATTTCCGTGGTATTAAGGCGACGTGATACCTGGGAACGACCATATCTGAAGAATTTTAGTTTTATGAGTTTTTGAAAACTATTAGCATTAATTAAACAAAGTTTCTAACTGAATCCCTCGATAAGGAACCAATTTAAAATTTGGACTCAAAAAAGTTGCTCATTGTCTTGGACATTA
This sequence comes from Micropterix aruncella, assembly GCA_944548615.1. Taxonomy (NCBI): domain Eukaryota; kingdom Metazoa; phylum Arthropoda; class Insecta; order Lepidoptera; family Micropterigidae; genus Micropterix; species Micropterix aruncella. Next base: position 11,983,342 of record OX155956.1, read on the forward strand.
AGGCTTTAAACTGACTTCGAAAACTTTCAGGCGCGATTACTCCTACAATGTAAGAGGTGAATGTGTTTTATTATAATTTCATTATATTGACTGGTTAATTCTTTAGAGCCGCACTGCAACATTTTTTATTTAGGCCCTAAATTAATTACAATTAATTAAAACGTGATAGCGCTCTGAGGGTTACGTCAAATATGCTTTGCCATTAACACCCTTTTACCACCACTGCGTAAAGATAGTTATTCTGTGCTAGCGCTGCGATAGAACGTTTAGTATGCGCCTGGTCACCGGCGCGATCGGACCTGGAATCTGCGCTTGACGCCTCGTCAACGCTGGATTTTTGACCAATGTCAAACCCTACAAAATTGACCCCACCTATTTTTTCGCGTGTCCGCCCATTTCGGATATTTTTCTAAGATCTCATGTTGCCTTAAAACGGCTTTTTCCAATATGATGAAGTATTTTCTTAAATACAGCGGTTTTTATTTTTTTGAGTCGCTTGTATGAGATATTCCTATCAAAATTCCACAACGTGGTTTTAGCCCTACGACTCAGCTGTGTACTGAATTAAGTCTCTAACTGCAATCTTTCGAGTATGCCTAGCACGCCCTCTGGTGTACCGATTTCAACTACAATCTTTTCAACTCTTGCCATGAGCGAATGATGCCAGAATGCCAAATTACAGCTCAATCGGATGAAGCGTTTGGGCGCTATCGTGGAGGAATACACACACAGACATACACACACACACACACAGAGACACTCACAGACTCACAGACAGACTTTAGTCTGGAAATGGTCCTAATCGTCTCAGGTGGGGTCGAAATAAATATTTCCGTCTACATCCCGAACATTGTTTTTAGAGCGTTTAAAACACTTTCCCTTGGGCCGGGAAAGTAAAATTGAAACAAAAAAATCTTCGAGGTGCAACTTCATGACCCGGCTGGATGATAGAAATGTGTGTACATCTATTTCGATCGTCAACAGTGCATTCAAATGCCGAGAGACTTTGATATTATATATCATAATCCATATACTATATATCACCAGATATTATATATCACAACATATATGATTACTTATGGGAGTACCCCCCCATAAGTAATCGATTTTTTTTGAAACCTCAATTTATTATATAATATCCATCATTATCAAGGACAGTTCGGCATCTTTCCTGCAAATTTTCAATGCCCTTCTTACAGAAATACAGGGTCCGTGATGCAAAATGTGACTCAAGGTGCCTTCTTACATTTTCTAGAGATATAAATGTTTTTTATCGTAATGAATGCTCTAGAAATCTGAATAAATTATATTCTGACGGAGCAACACCTGGTGAGTATGGCAGGTGTGGTAAAACTTCCCATCGTAATTATTTGATTTATTCTCGGGTGACTTCCTCTGTATGTAACCTATGAGACATATTCTGCGGACTAAAGATGCCATCTTTTTGAACAGTTCTAAATATAGCTGTTGTAATTGTGGATAATACAACCCAGCAGTATCTGTTTCTGCAGTCTTACCAAATACACAGTAACATATTTCTTAGTGATATACTTGGTTTATGTGTTGGTACTAGAGTTTGATTTCCAGGGAGGTATTGCTTCGAACGGTTTTATGGTAACGTCCATCCATTTTTCATCTCCGATAACGATTTTGTCTAGAAAATGATCTCTACAAAATCTGGATAGCAATGAAGTGCAAACTGATCGACGAATATTCGTGTATTTCTCAGATACTGGTTGCGGTACGCATATTTCTCGCATATGCACTGTTTCATGGTTTAAGCTCGTTTGTATAGTTGACCATGTGGACTTAGGGTTTCTCTATAATTCTTGCATACTTGATCTCGGATAAGATTCCACCACAGATTTTAAGGCGGCATTATCAAAATCAGCTAGTCGTGCACTTCGAGGCCTGTCAGAGAGGTCGTAATCCCCAGCAGCGAATTTTCTGAACCAACGTTGACACTTGTTGATCTTCAATACATCTCCATAAATATCAAATATCGCAAATTCTCCTTGTTGTTACCATTGCATTAAATTTTAAATAAAATTGAAAAGTGTGCAATAACAAATATGATCCTCGAAAGTTAAAATCGTCATCATTTTATTACAGATATGTAAAAAATATATACTACTTGGATTTTTTCGAACACAGGCTACTTTTCTTGATACTATAAAAAAAATACGTATTTCCTCCTCAACGAACGGTACAGAACTAAATGCAAAAAAGTTCTCTCCAAATAACTGATAATTTATAGAAGTAAGAATACCTCTAATATATTACAATATACAAATCTGAGTAACCGTCGCGCCATCTATTTCCGCTCACTTTGCTTTTACAGTTATGTTATTTCCAATAAAATAAATAAATATTTATTGGAAAAGGACCCCCTAGCAATCGTATTGTCGGAAAAACAGGGCCGTCGGGCGTCGGGTCCATTAAATCTTTATTAGGGTATTCTAGTATTTCGGAATGATGTATTAGCGTCAGCTGAATTAGGTCACTGAATTTATGTCGACGACAGTAGCAACCCAAAACGCAAAGCGCTAAATTTGGGATATTGCCGAAATTATTGGGAATCGCTCGACGGAATATTGCAAACTTTTCAATTAGCTGAAATGAAAGTATCTTTCATTTGCCGTCTTACAGAACGCGAGTAGTGCGGATTTAGCGTCGAGGTTTTTGGGAACCGTTTCTAAGAACCTTGTAAAGCTTGGTCAAAATCAAATTAAGTTTGTCGTCCAAAACCGTTTACTTAGCGGTTTAGACATTAGTTCAGGATACTATGGATAGCCGTTTAAGAATGACATAATTCTAAAAATCTATACTAAAGGTTTCTTAACAGTCTCACCAAATAATTTATAATAATCGTACTAGATACTTAAAACTACAAAGGCAATCAGGCAGTTATTTGATATGATGGAGTAAAAGAATCGGTTGTGTCACCCCAAGATTTTTCCGGCAAGCAGCCAGCGACTGATTTCTTCTAAATATTAATCTCATAAATAGAATCTATGGCAGACGAACGAACCTAGTTGGGTTCGTTTGCAACCGCCCGGGGCGGCGCGATTCGTTTCTCGGTTAAGGGCGGGTTTAAGCTTAACGGTGACAGATGGCGATAATATTGAATTAAAATGTATGGCGGAATTTATTTTTTATTACTGCAGCCTGTATATGAGATATTCCAACCAAAATGTGCAATGTGATTTTGGCCTAACAAGGCATCTGTATACCAAATTTCAAGTCTCTAAGGTTAATATCTAGAGATTGAAATGTGACCAGTACGCCCTCTCATAACGGGGGTTCCACCATACGGGGTTCATCCGTCGGCCGAGAGAGGGCGCTCATATATTTTATTTATTTAGAGTGCGACCAGAGACTTAAAAATCAGCACACAGATGCCCTATTAGGCCGAAATCACATTGTCAAATTTTGGTTTGAATATCTCATATACAAACGAAACAAATAACTTTAAAACTTTGCCATAGTTAAGAAAATACTATATCATATTGAAAAAATACCATTTTAATACCACGGAAAATACTACAAATATAGTAAGAAAATATTAGTAAAAATTTACGAAAATGTCGGGGGGGGGGGGATTAATGCGCGGTGGGGAGGGTTGGAGGTTGACGCGGAGGGGGAAGGTGGCTGGTTGGTTAGCGCGGGGAGGGGTAGGCTATTCTACTTGACGGGAAGCCTTGAGGTAACCCAACCGAATTTTTTTGTTACATACAAATATTACGGAGCGTCAAAATACGCGTATATACGATAATGTTCAATAGGGATGTTGTTCTAGGTTGTGGTTGTAATAACAGAAGATGACAACTTTTGACATAAAATCAACGTACTTTTGCACTTTTATACGGGAATACTCCACGTTTCGAGATGAACGACCTAATTTTACTATACCCGAATTTTAAATTAAGGTTTCTCCAAAACGATACGAATCAAGATAGATCGAATAATGGGCGAACTGTTATTTTATGCGGAATTCGGAGAAAATCTATAATTTATCGAAGCAGGGATGCGGCGACGCCTTTGCGTTAACTAAAAAGCAGCCAGAGTTCCGGCAAATTATTCAAATTAGATTCAAATAGATTCGCGCGCGCGTTGAACAAGATTATTTGAACGCGAGATGGAATTTATGTGGCCTCTGATAAAACAACAAACACCTTTAAAATGAAATAACTACTATTGTTCTGTCTAAATTGGATGTCTTTATGGGGTGTTTTTATAGGATCAGTAGGGAGGATATTATAATACCATCTTGTTGATATTAAAGGTAAGGCTATGATAACACAAGTAACAATGAGGGCTGAAAATAATTATCAGAAAACCCACGTTATTTTGGCCAAACCCAGTTAATGTTAGGCTTTTATTGACTTTATAATTATTTTTTATTTATTTATTTTATTTATTTTTATTCCAACAAAAGAGAAAAACAGCGCTCAGGTCTTAAGTTAATAAATAATAAAAACAATATTACGGCCAAAATAGTCTCCTGGTAATATACAGTTAATGTGCGCGATGTTGTGTAATAATATTTATATATTATGTTATATTATCATGTTCTCTCGATTTGTGAGTGTGTATGATATAGTAGGATGAGTGTGTTTATGTGTGTCATTGTGATGTGTGTTTAATGGGTGTGTGTAATTACATCTACGTGTATGTGTCATAGTTGTGTATATATGAGAGTGTGTGATTCTGTACAGGTATGTATCTGGTCTGGTCTATTACCGCTCTGATAAACTCGTTTTTGCTCATTGAGAATATGTCTAGTTCCTGAAACGATTCATCATAGGCTTCCATAATTCGATGCAGAGTTGAATTCCTTGCTTGATTTGTATGGAGTCTGGGTACATTGAATACCCTTGGGTGACGAGTTAGAAAATTAGACATAGAAAATTATATAATGTGTTTATGATTAAATGAAACACAGGAAACCCATAGAACTGTAATGGCCCTTAAGTCCATTACATGCGATAAACAAATGCATCGATTTCCAGTGAAATCCACTGACACAATTCAGCTATTATTTTTACTCGTGAAGCGATGAATCAGCACGATAAAACAATACTTTTACTCGGAATAATTCGAATTGCATCATTTCCCGGCCTATATAAACCAGCGAAAAAGCAACCAAAGTATCATTCTCCGAGTGATCACCTTCCCCCAAGGTTGCGACGGCATACCCGGCATTCTCTCTCACGAGTTAGGTCAACGGGTCCGGCTCCTTGGTTTCCTTTCCTCACCTTTCCCAGTCCTCGCGACTGGGAAAGAAATCCATATCCAATATCCCCACATAACCTCCGTCGCGCAACCCTCGCGTCTCGGTAAACCTATTCGGCAAGCGTTATAACTGGCAATATCAAACTTTCAATCAATAAATACCTTCTACTTTATTCAAAACCGCCTTTCAATACGGAGATAACCCGTAAGTTGATACCACCTCCTCACACCGCACAACTAGGAGTCTCGTGAGGGGTGGTCCCTCACAGAACGTTTACATAAAGAGGATAAATCCCTCTTGTGGGGAGTTTTTTTTATATCGAAACCTTCCTATGTGGAAATGATGGATTATGGTATGGAGATTATAAGAAAAAATATAAAAATATTTTTTTGTTAGATGATTTTAGATTCAAAATAAATGTTTTTCTTCAATACAAATATTAATATATAACAAAAACGATGATTACTGAATTGTAAGTGACGAATAATACAACGTACGTACATTGCAGCTGCCCCTCCCAGCTCTGCGGAATCAGTCCGATAATCCTATAGAGCAGTAATACTACTACATAGAGATATAGTAGCAATTCCAGTTTTCCCGAGTCCCACTTTAAATTGCCATCCCTTTAAAAGACGGAAGTGGTACGTCTGAAGTCTTCTTCACATAATACTACCCGATCACGTGGAAAAACCCGATCACCCGGCGGCAATACCACCTACTATCAAAGGGTTTCCCTGCCATACTAAACTACAGAACGAATGTTCAAAATAGTCAGAGAAACATATGCTGGTGTCTGCTGACCATATGGAGGTAGGTTTATAAGAAATCGCTCGAAATCACGAAACCTCTTGCCAGTTTTCAACACCAAACGCGAATAACGTCCTCAATAATTTCGTCGTTTTTTAAGGTTTTTCTTGATTTTATTCCTAAAACAAAATATAGTAAATGTGTCTGTTTTTTTATTGTAACTAAATGGTTACAAGTATGTGTCCATTCATATCAACATTATAAAGTACTAAATACCTGTTTCCCTGTAATAGAAATCATTTTGACTTTTTACTATAAAAGGCTCAAACACCTAAAGTTCATCTCCGTTGCAGCAGAACATTACCAAACAATATTTTTTAATAATATTTTTTCCTCTATCTATATACCGTAGCACATTTTTTCCGCATAGGGAGGTTTGAAGTACTGAAGGAAAAATAACAATCCACCCTAAATTTTTCATGTTTTCCACAGTAGGTGTAATAGGTGGCTTCTGCAATATATATATATATAATCATGAATTTATTTATCCACAAAGACATCATTACAGAGAAAACTGCCTTATATAATATTGCAAGAGTTTCACTGGGGGTCTCTTTCGGTCTCTTATGGAAATTTCTGCAAGGGTCTTTATGGTCCTAATATTCTTATTATTTTTTTATACTTTACACAAAAATAGATATAACACAGACTTTTTAAGTGTGGACATATTACACTCATCAAAAACCTCTTAAAAGAACTCAATAAAAAAATCTAGAATCTATCTAGATGATCACAAAACAATTATACATATTATATTTCATTTAATTTAGTTCATGGACATAGTTTTATCTCAAGTATATTTATTAAAATACCTATATATCATACCTAAAACTAAATATAAATATATTTATATACATACATAATCATTTTATTATCTATTTTGTCTCTTCCTTTCACCTCACTTCCTATCCTGATTCCCCTCATTCTCAAGCGGAAACAATATAAAATTATATTGCGTTCATTTTGTATAGGTACTTTATATTCGGAATCACATTAATGGATTTTTGTCACTTTTAAATAGGTTTTTATTGCACTGTATGTAGTTCTGTTTGGTTCCAGAAAAAAAAATAAAAAAAATAAAACAAATAACCTAAATGCCTAATATAACTGTAACTCAGTGCACCTAATATTACTGAATGAATGAATTGGATGAAATATATTCACCATTATAAACAAGTTTAATTTGAACAATTGACAGACTTATTTTTTATCATCTAACAATCTTTTATTTGTTGCTTCTAAGATTATTATTATCATTTTCTATATAATATACTGACTAGCAACCTGACTTACACCTGGTTACTTAATCCTTATTTATAATTATTGATTCCAGGCTATTTTTCTATATTTACTGGCTATATAACTATAATTTTATTTGACATTGTTTTATTATTATTATTATTTTCATAATATTTTTATTGGGTATGTTTTGAATTCATTCCTATTTTCTGCAACATGAATATGAAGTATCCTTTACACAATATTCAGATACCCAAATGATAAACACTGTTGAGATGTCGGGAGCTAACGGGCCCATGATGGGTTGGCCACGAAGACCCTTGTGTTCAGGGTCGGTCACACTCACGGGTCAACACCCATCCGACGGCCTCCACGCACGGGGTGCGAACCTGGGTAGGACACTGGCCCTGGTCAGTTTCCCCTGGGAATCAAACCTCTGGCGCTCCTGGACGGTCTGCGCACCGTGCGGCGCAAGCCAGTCGATTGTGCACTCCGACTAACAGTCGGGGGAGTCTGGAAGCTGTATTGTTTCTATTGGATTTGAATTAGTTTTTCGTTTTCAAGTTGTTTTTTGTTCTAAATCCGAATTCACCAATAAGATCTGTCAAACAGCCATTGTGTAAGAGTGTGTTTTTTTCCTGCTACAATTAAAGGTGTTGTGTTATAAACAACGTTTCATTGTTTCTTTTTGCTCGACCACTGATAACCTCTAAAAGGTTATGGGCCCAGTGGCTGATGTCGAGTAAAACTGAACAGTTAAATTGTAAATAAAAAGAAACAAAAGTAAGTTCTACGAAAGCCGAGCCGCCGTGCCGTACATAAGTAGTGAACTTTTTTACACAGGCAAAATGGATTTGATGGACGATAAATCGAGCGGTGGCTCTGTCATCCATCACAGATTGAACAGCACAAACTACAAAGTGTGGAAATTCCAAATTAATGCTGTGATGAAGTCGCGAGCTCTGACGGACGTCATGGAAGGAAAGTTCCTGATGCAAATGAGGCCATGACAGTGAAAGAGCAATACGAGCGAAACGGTGGCAAAGCAATGGCCATCCTGATTTCATCAGTGGATTCCGAGCAGGCAAATCACATTCTGATGTGCAAAACAGCGAAAGAAATTGAAGATAAATTGGCCAGTTTGTACGAAAAACGGAGCAAAGTGCGCATCATGTGCCTCTATGAGGAGTATTTTTCATCAAAAATGGTTGAGGATGAACCGGTCGCTGCATATGTATTAAGAGTGAACAGAATGGCACATGAAATTGAAGACCAAGGCGAAAAATTGTCCGATAACATCAAAATGGTGCGCATCACAGTGGCTTGCCGCCTAAGTTTCGTAATTTCAAGACCGTTTGGTACAATATAAAAGAGGGCCGAACCCAGGAGAGTTTACACAGTCGCTTGCAGCTGGAAGAAGACCAAATAAGCAAAACCGATGATGTGCAATTGGATGCTGCATTCAGTGCGAAGTTCATGTCGAAGAAACAGCAAGCCAGCAAGAAGACGCCATCGTCAATCGAGAAGTTAAAAAAAAAAAACGAAGTGCAACAAATGTCATGAATTCGGGCATGTCCGAATGGACATGCCCGAATTCCGGAAGAAAGAATGTCCGAAGCGTGCCGAAAAATCGTCCGGTGGCAAGAAGGGCGGCAGCGATGTTGCATTTTGTGCGAAACTCAACGGTGGAACAGCGATATATTACAGCGATATTTGGATTGCAGATTCAGGTGCCACTGAACATATGTCTTCACGCATCGAGTGGTTTATCAATTATAGAAAATGCGACGCAGAGCGTTTTGTCAAAATCGCAAACAACGATCGTATACCGATTCGTGGCACGGGCACAATTTTAATTGAAGCCAAGGTCAACGGTGTGTGGCTGCAACGACATTTGAACAATGTGCAGTACGTTCCTGAGCTGAAGCAAAATTTATTTTCAACTGCATCCGCTACATCGAAGGGTTTCCAAATGGTCATCACCCGCGATAACTGCAAATTGATGGATGCTGATGGTGTTGTGTATGCTGTTGGTGTAAAAGGTGACAGCAAACAATTGAGAATGATATTTCGACAGCGACTGAATGAGAATGCGAATTCTGCGACCGTCACGCTTGAGCAACTGCATCATTGATTTGGGCACCTGAACGTGGAAGCAATTAAACGCATGTGCAAGAAAAATTTGGTTGAAGGAATCAAATTGGCGAGTGAAGCAAAATTTTTCTGTGAGGATTGTCATATCGGAAAAATGCAACGTGCTTCGCACAAACCAGCACAAGAGAGGGTAGCAGTTTGCGGCGACTATTTGCATGCTGACCTGTGTGGACCAATGGAACAATTGGGCATTGGAGGTGTTCGATTTTTCCTCCTGATCAAAGACGAAGCAACGGGATTCAAGTATGTATTCAATTTGGCTAGCAAATCTGAGGTGTGTGATAAACTCAATGCGACAGTGTCGCTAGTTCGCAGTACGACGGGCAATTCGGTGAAGCACATTCATTTCGACAATGGCACTGAATTTGTCAACAATTAATGTATGCGGATGCTGTCGAAAGCCGGAATAACAGTTGAGCGAACTGCACCGTACACACCCGAGCAAAACGGACGCGTGGAGCGTGAGAATCGAACCGTGGTGGAGTGCGCTCGCACAATGTTGCTCTCCAGTAGTTTGCACAAGCGTCTGTGGCCAGAAGCAGTACGTACAGCCGTATATATCTTTAACCGATCGTCAAACAAAAAGTGCCCAGATTCATCACCATACGAGAAATGGTTTGGTGTGAAGCCAGAGTTGGGTCACGTGAGAATTTTTGGAAGCGAGTGCTTCGTGCAGATTCCGAAGCAGACTGGACGCAAGAAATGGGACGCCAAGGCCAAGAAGGTGTTCCTCGTTGGATACGAGTCCACATCAAAGAATTTCCGTTTTTTTGATCCGGAAACACAGAAGATCATCGTTAGCTGCAATGTAAAAATAAACGAGAAGACTGTTCATTTGGATCACATCATCGAAGACGAAGAAATTGTCAAGCAGCCGTTAATCGTGGCTTCGACTCCGCAGCGTGTAGTCATTAATAACAGCAGACACAACTATTCGTCCATGTCGAATGATGAGTTTTTCGATACAAATGATGTCACATTGACTGAAGGAAATGAAAACGATGACAATTTCAATGAAGGCAGTAACAAAAACGTGCGCAGAAATGAACGTTATGGTTTGCGCGAGAGGGTGAATCCGCCAGATCGTCTGATTGAGAGCGGATATTCGGCCGTGGTGTTGGAGCCAAAATCATACGAAGACGCATACATAAAGAAGATCATAGAGAAATTCAACATGCAAGACTCGAAGAGTATTTCTACTCCAGCAGACAGCAACGTCATATTGACCAAATCATGTGAAGAGGACAGCGTCGTCTTCCCATATCGTCAAGCGATCGGATCGCTGATGTTTGCTGCAATCGTGACAAGACCAGACATTTCATATGCAGTGGGAGAAGTTAGCCGTTATATGGATGATCCAAAACCACCGCATGTTTCGGCTGTCAAGCGTATTCTTCGATATTTGAATAAAACGGCCGAACGAGGAATTGAATATTCTGGATTGTCGACAGCGTTAAGAGGGTATTCCGATGCTGATTTTGCACGCGATGTTGATACTCGAAAGTCAACCACCGGCTATGCATTTGTTGTAGGCGAGGGCATCGTCACATGGAAAAGTCATCGACAGAAGACAGTGGCCCTTTCCACTACTGAAGCTGAATTCATGGCAGCGTGCGATGGCGCAAAGGAAGCAGTGTGGCTGCAACAGCTGCTGTGTGATGTGGGTTGCATTCAAGAGAATCCACCGACACTCTACATCGACAACCAAAGCGCAATTCGGCTTATCAAGAATTCCGAGTTGCATCAGCGAACCAAACACATCGATATCCGCCTACTTTTCATCCGGGAACTGTATGAATCAAAAGCGATTCTGATCGACTACGTGTGTAGTGAAGAGCAACTGGCAGATATATTCACCAAGCCATTGCCAATTCAAAAATTCAAAAGGAACATCGTGCTGTTGGGAATGAAAGACTTCAAATAGTTAGTGGGAGTATTGGATTTGAATTAGTTTTTCGTTTTCAAGTTGTTTTTTGTTCTAAATCCGAATTCACCAATAAGATCTGTCAAACAGCCATTGTGTAAGAGTGTGTTTTTTTCTGCTACAACTAAAGGTGTTGTGTGATAAACAACGTTTCATTGTTTCTTTTTGCTCGACCACTGATAATCCCTAAAAGTTTCCTATAGAGCGGGGGTGGTTGCGTACCTTACGGCGACTGCTCTTGAAATGACCATTGGCCATCCGATCCCGGGTCAGAGGCGGGCAAAGGACGCCATGGTCCGCGATAGATTCGGTATTCTCCGTTTCACCGCTTCGTAAGGGAGAGGACCGCGCAAGCGACCTCGAACTCGGAACCAATCGAGAGACCGGAGAAATCTGGTCACAATTGGTAGCAAGGGCGCGAGTGTCGCCCACCAAGTAGCATTCCTGGCTATCTCGCGGTAAGGCGTTGGTCTCTTGCGGGTTGTGGCGTAGCTAGACGTCGGATTGCTTTGTCCAAAGTCTTCTACGTACACTGCAGGGAGATAGAACGACTAATTGTTAAAACTCCCTGTGGTGACGGGCTCGCCCGTTGTAGTCGACACCTCAAGATGTTGAGATAGATACTACTTATTTATTTAAGCTATTAGCTGATTTTTATTTCATCTTTTCCTTTCCTTGGTTATATTACTTCGAAAAGTGTGCGCACAATTTACAACTAACTTAGTCGAATCTACTTTGGTACGGGATTCGGCCTAGTCAGGCTGACTTTGTATATAACCTTTTTTGGAATTTTATTTCTGAAATAAATTTATTCTTATTATTGTTCTGATTTTTAATGTCCTACAATCAACCAAAGTGGTAGCAAATGATAATATGGTGCCAATATAGATTACGATTATGAAAACAAAAATACAAAAATACAGTTTGAAAACGAAAAACAAAAATAAAATAGTTCATCGCGATATGCAAGGGATGATCGGGTCGGAATGAACAAAGAAATTAGAGGATTATGGTTTCGAAATGTTTCTTCAACGATACTTAAAAGGTGGAAATCGTCGAAACCTGTCGAATGTCAACTGGGAGGTGTCTCCATAATCTAGCTGTATTACTGGTGAAAGAGTGTGTTAAAATAGAGGGGAGGGGGGGTCGCATTAATATTATTTTTACTGAAACGGCGTAGAAGGCCATGACTTCCTAAGGGGTATATGTTTCGGTTAGGTAAGGCGGCGCAGTTGGATTTTGTAGGATATCTTAGAAGAGGGTCAGGACGTGCAGATTCCTACCGTCGTCAATCCGAAGGATTTTTAGGAGTTTTCTGTATTAGGAAATTTTAATCAAATTTAGCAAATGCAAATGCAGATATTTTGAAGTCGCTCAAGTATTTTAAGTTTTTTTTTAGCGAGGAAGCAAAAGAGTTTATGAACTGATTAGACATTAGACACCAATAGGTTTCCGTACCCTAAGTGATCTTACCTCACCCCCTCCCGCCTCCTCCCGTATTTTTAAAACTCGGTGGCCGTGTTAACAGTGTATAATCAGAAAATAAGGCAATAATAATAGCAGGTACGAAAGAATCAAACGTCTCGCCATAAATTACAATCTAGCCGCAAAGGGCGAAGGTCTTTTATTATAATAATGGCCGGCAAACCCGTATTAGCGATAACAATTAATCTCAATTCATCTTAGCGTCAGTAATAGCGGAAATAAAAGAGAATCATACGAAATAACCCCTATTTCCAAGTTTCGACGGCGCCAATAGAAGAATAGGTAATCATATCATAGTGTAATTTATTAGCAGACCTACTCTGGTCTACTAATAAATTACACGCGGGTAATAAATTATATATGGCAACTGCCAGGAAAAAGCTGCCCAAATTGCTTCCTTACTGACTAGGGAAGATAGTTAGAAACAGTAGGTTTCATGGCTTCAACTTCGTCCCAGCTGCCTTAAAGGATGTTACCTGACCAAGGCCGTGCCCAGGGGGGGGGTCCGAGGGCTCCGGACCCCCCCCCCCCGAAATGAAATGGATTTACACTAGATAGAATCGACTTTCCAAAATGAAATAGTTCTACACTAGATAAAATCGACTTTTAGGTGCAAAAAATACATTAGGAGTATTCCGCTAAACTTTTTTTTTTTTTGGACCCCCCCCCCGAAAAAAAAATCTGGGCACGGCCTTGCCTGAGACCCCAGAGCGGACATACACCGTGAGTTTTTTATTAGTGACAACCTTGTAGTGGATGAATCAATAAAGCAAGTTTTGTTTAAAAATATTTTTTTTTATAAATTTAAACCGCGTGTTAAATAAAGTTTAAGAGCCGTATCACATATTTTTTCCAGAAAGGCAAGAAAAGTGGATTTTTGGCGTTCTAATTCCAAGAAATAAAGAGATTTCTACAAACTTTAATTACTGAATTACCTGGACCATTTCTTGATGTTGACCATGGCGGCCTTTAATTTTAGATTTAACGAATATTATTTACTTATTCAGCCCATTTTCCGAAAGTCGTAAAACGCTCGGAAGGCAAATTTTGAGCTCCTTAATACAGTAATATCACTACAACGAAAACCGTATACTATTTTTTTTTATGTCCGTCATGTATTCTTGATGTACACTACGGCTTTATTTTTTCGTTTTTTGACCACATATCCAAGGTATACATTACTTACAATTACACAAAATTAAAAAAAAATCTTCCTGTATCATTCTAATTTTCTCAGAAATAAAATAAGATTCTTATATAATACTTATACTATATTAAAGTTCACTCTTTTAGCAATACGACATAATATAAATTATTGTCATTAGAAAGGAGAAAACACTGCAAAAAACAATTAGAAATTGTGTATATATTTGCTTGCGCAAGAGAAGAGCGCTCAGTGCCGCGGTTTTTCTCCCAGGGTTGAATAGTGATTTATTTATTTATTTATTTATTTATCCTATCATTTATAGTTACATCCAAAAAAAAAATGCGTTCATTTTTTCAACTCATTTTAAAAGAATACCTACGCTATTTTGTAATACGGCTCTTAACAAGGGTTGGGCTCGCTGCGTCATCTAACCGTAGGTAACATATTGCGAATGTTGTTTATTCGCGATATTTTACCTACTGCTAGATAGCGCAGCCCGCTAAACGCTTTTTATACTTTTTTCTAAATTAAACCTTTTTTTTATCAGGAGGTATTTATTTGCTCGTACTGATTCACTCACTACAAGGATGTAACTAATAAAAACTTACTCTTCATATTTGGCATTGCAAACAACCTAGGATTTATTCATAATAAATAAAACAATTTTTACTCGATTTAAATGCAACGGAAACTTAAGTTTTAATTATTTTTCGGTAAGATACTAAATAAACGGCATAGAATGTCGCACTAACTTTCTGAAGGTGGACCTCTTTTCTAAATGACTGATTCACATAATGGCTAGTTTAACGGTCAGTCATAGGCAAAATTCACTTCCCTGGAGAGTGATATTACCATTCTTATATATGGTTCCGCTGTAAATTATATATAATAATACGTAGTCAAAGATACACCGTATGATGGAAACAAACATTTATTATAACGCAATAACTTTTATGTAGCGAAAAATCCATGGACGAAATTCGGAAAAAATCCGAAAAAGGCTTTATCTGTGAGAATTATAATGATATAGAGATGTAAAATGAAAAATCTTTCGGTAATCCCAAGTATTTAAAAAACAGTTATCAAACTGGAAACCTTTCGAAGCTTGCTATTTTTTTACTAAAATTCGGGTAAAATCACATGATTAATTTTAATGCGGAGTTCTTATATTTTTTTGTAAAAATACTGAAAAACTAACGAATTTCGATAGAATTCTAAACACTATTTTTAATTTAAAAATCGGAATCAGAAAAGCATTAAAAGCTCTGCTCTACGCCAACTCCAGAATAACCAAAAATTCGATTCTGTGCAATTCCAAAGATCCGGCAATATCGAAGCACGTAATAAGTGGCCGTAGTGATTCAAATGATCTACAAGCCCGCGTAGACTTCCACAAAAAGTTCCTTACTGGAATCAGCCAGAATGGCACTGGTCTGGGGTATGGCAGTACAACCACGAGCGACGTGGACTTGAAGAAGTCTCTTTTGCGGGGAGATTACGACAGCAAGAGTATGGCTCATGCTATTGGCCTTCAATGCCAGAATGATTGGACAACAATTGGGGACTTTTGCATTCCGCCTCCAATGCACTGGAAGGTAATGCTCTATGACTGGACGCCAGAGATGCTGAAATTTTATTTGAATGCCTTTCAGCATACACTTCCAGACCCCAGTAACCTCGCTCGTTGGAGCTTTGCCGAGGATAGTTCTTGTCCCCTCTGTAGCAATACCCCTTGCACAGCTAGACACATTCTAGCTGGCTGCAAGGTGGCCTTAGATCAAGGACGGTACACTTACCGCCATGACAAAGTTCTCGCTGTTATTCGCGAGGTAATTAGTCTCTCAGTGGCTCGTGCCAACAAGGGTTTGACAGTATCCTCCAAACCCCCAATACAGTTTGTGCGGGATGGCTCTAAAGGCAAAAAACATTCAACTACAAAACCTTTCTCAATAATCGAGAAAGCTACAGATTGGATTCTGGAGGTTGATTCGGTCTCTAAGCAGTATAAATTCCCTGAAAGTCTCGGATGCACAGCCCTCCGTCCAGATATAACTCTTTACTCTCTATCTCGGAAGGTGGCTCTTATTGTAGAATTAACTGTTCCATGGGAATCAAATATCCCAAAAGACCACGAGTACAAATTAAATAAATACCATGATCTTGCAAATGCCGTAACCCGGAACGGCTTCACTGTTCACCTTCACGCGGTGGAAGTTGGCTCTCGTGGCCTGCCAGCTAAATCTCTATTTCACCTCTTTAAAGATCTTGGCCTTTCCAGAAAAATAATCAACTCTTTCTTAGAAAAATTATCTAAAACTGCGATTTGCGCATCTCAAATTCTATGGCTTCGAAGGGGGAGTGAATGGGTGGCAAGGTGAACGCTCACATGTGGCAAGACAGCTGTCCTAAACCTACCACAGCCGGTTCGTAAGTCCGGAATCCACTGCTCACCCACCAGAAGTGTAAAAAATAGTATTATGATGGGCCCGACTCCGGTCGGTGAATTCCATGGCAGATCCGTTTGTATTTATTTATATATGTTGGCTCGTTTTATCGATATTTCTCTTAAAATGATGTTAAATAAAAATTCTAAATTTAAATTCATAGTAACAGCATATTTTTAAATATTGTCAATAATAAATATTAATTATAATCTATACTAATATTAAAAAGAGGTAATGCTTGTAAGTTTGTAAGTTTGTATGTAAGGGGTAATCTCCAAAACTACTTATTCGATTTGAAAAATTCTTTCACTAATAGAAAGTTACATTATCGAGTAATGCCATAGGCTACATTTTTTGTAATAAATAATAGTTTTCAATTCGAAATAACTATATTTGTAAATCAAGACGGAAAAAATGAGCCGGTGATGTGCTTTATCGGTGTACGCTAACGAAACGGTTTTGAAAAATATGAAAAACAAAAACGTCGGCCTGAAAAAAGTCCGCAACAGCATATATCTAACTTTTATATTTAACCCCTCAAATGAATGGCGATTAGCTCGGGTTGCCTACGGCAAAATGTATATAAATTTATATTTACATTTACATTTACATTTACATAGAGCGGGGTTTACTATAGAGCTATAGCATTACTATAGAGCGGATTACTATAAAGCGGCGCACATTTACATTTATATTTACATTTATATAAATTTATAAACATTTTGTATACATTTTGCCAAGGCATCCCTTAAGGGACGCCTCACATTTGAGGGGTTAAGCTACAATAACTGCTTTTATGTTTCAAAAAAATAAGTGGCAGCCTCTATTAGAATTCGCGTGTACCACTACGCTGAATTCCATTGGGCGATTCGCGCACGCCACACTAGACGGCGCGACAAGTCAGCCGCGCCCCTTGTAAGCAATAAAAGCAATTGTTAGAAGTTCGACACATGTATAAAACAATATCTTCCAAGGGAGCGAAGCCACGGGCAATATTTTCTGGGATCGCAACTACATTATTGGAAGAAGATCGAACTAAATACTCTGCTTTAAAATTTCCCCTTAATGTTACCAATGTCCCTTTTGTTAAAATTGCCCCTTTATATTAAAATTGCCCCTTAATGTCAAAATTGCCCCTTAATGAATGCAATATGCAACATTTCAAAGAAAAGCAAGCTGGCCGAAGTATTATGTAAATAAAAATAGTACGGGACGAAAGCACTACGGCACATAAGAGGGGTAATGAAGCATTAAATAGAACTCTACAGGACGTAATAAACAACAATAAATTGATGAGTGGTTAAATAGTATTACTATTATAGCTGGAGATATTCGTTAAACTTTACCAGTCAAACTTATCTTTACACTTTGTCAAAAGGGACGCGCGCTGATGAAATTAAAGGATGCCTTAAAAGGTCTCATTTATGACCCTTTATAAAAATCATAAACTTAACTGAAAACATGAGAGTGCATCTGAGATGGGATGTCTTAAATTTTTGTACTATATATCTATTATATAATTCCCTTAGTGAAGACATGAAAAATTATACTAACATAAAAATATTTAAAGCAAACCTTAATAGATGGCTACTTAACAAGGGATATGTAAAATCTGATCAACTTCTTTGCAACGCACGACAATTTATTTAGTATCACTTATCTATTTTTCTTAATTAAATTTTATTAAATTACAACTATAAATGTATATATTTATTACATAGCTATATTTTTTATAAAATTGGTATATTTATGTGTATATACAGGTGGTGAGTCCAAATAATTTATTTAAAAAGAAACACTTCATTTCTTAAAATTGCATAAAAATATGCACATCTAGAGACGGGCCAAATTATCGCCTAGTTAGATGTGCTATTGGCAGTAAAGGTCATGTAAGATGTGTTAAACCTCCCTATATTAATTATTAAATAATTTATATAATTATTATAAGATTACATGACCTATGAATGAACTGTATACCTAATCCTATGTACCTAAATAAATAAATAAATAAATAATAAATAAAGGTAGCGTTTAAAAGAGCAAATAAACGCCAAACTACTTAAACTAACAAGTCGATTCGAAACTCTACGCGAAGCGAAGCAGCGGGTAACAGCTAGTTATTAAATATAGTGAATAAAGTGAAATATGCAATCTGGACTCACTCGCCGTTGACACAGGACGTGTCCCGAATGTTCTCGATCGCCGTTTGCGTATCGGTCTAATTATCATGAAAGCAAAAGTTTTGATAATCTAGAGAACCGCATCAATAATCTGAAAAGCGTAATTTCGCATCAAAGAATATTACTGTAGCAGCAAAGCGACAAAGGGAGTAAGGGGAACACGAAACAACATCTTATCCCTCTTCAGAATAGCTGGCGGCGGCGACCCAGGGGTGTCGCGGTGTTCCCTACTAGACAACAAACGAGGCAATAACGACCGAGCTTAGGCGGTATAACCTAACACCCAGTAGGGCACCTATCTGGAAGATGCTTCAGTGGCCTGGAGAGCCAAATACTCTCAGAAAGTCAGAAAGTTCTGGTGCAGAAGGCAATGGGAAACCACTCCAGTATTTTACCTAATGCTTCTTATGGATAGAACAAAAAGAAGTATGCAGAGCTGACTGCCAACCTTCACTAGTTGGAGAGGCATCCTAAGAAGATGAAATAAAATTAACTTAAAATTTAAGAATAACATTTGAAGTTATATATTTATTTTGTATATGCAATGTGATGCTGAGGGTGGTACTCCTCCTTAAGCTCAACCTGTATATGCAGCATGTAAATGATGATATCAGCATGTCTGTGGCGAGAGACCGTCACGCGCGTCCGCCGTGTCGCGCGCTACACAGTGTGTCTGCAATGTGTCAACAATGTGTCTGCTAAAGTCTGAAATTGTGTTGTAAATGTAATGACTTTGACATTCCTTGAATGACATGCTCTTTCAAGTGTCACGCTCTATTGTTTGACGTGAATATCGTTGCTATCACAGTTACATAAAATGAATGGATGAGCCGAAGTAATCAATTTATTCAACCACACGTGTTCTCGGGGTGGTTCGTGTTCTACCGTATATGTTATACGTTAGAAGCGGATTCCTATTTAAACTCTTGACAAAATATTTAATTCATTAATAATAATTTCAAGCCTTATTTCAAAATATGTTTCTACTTTGGACTATTAAATTGATTGAATTATTTATGTAGCCTATTTTTATGTTAATTTTATTTTTTTAATTAGTAGGAAACATACAAATATTTCACTACATTAGATACAAAATTATTAAATTTCAATTACAAAGTTAAAGCATGTTTCTACTTAAAAACCATTGATTTTGTTTTGAAAAATGAACACATAGGGGAGGCGGGAAGAGAGGAGCAGGATCATAATATGTAAATAATTTTATTGTTAATATATGTACATTATATAATATAGTCATACATATATTTTTTCAAATATATTCATGAATACATATTATTATTTTTGTATTATATTATTAATTATGCAAGTACTACGACATGTCAACGTACAATCAAGGTTTTTCTATAATCAGTTATTTAGTTTATTATACTAAATCGCCAAGCTTGATCAATAAAACAACCAGAAATGAAAGAATTTTTAGATCATAACTTTTGACGTATAAAGAAATATTCCCCATTCTCAATAGTAATTATTGAAAAGGATTATAAAAAAACCTTGATTGTACGTTGACATGTCGTGGTACTTGCATAATTAATAATATAATACAGTTAAGTACTCGTTTAATTACTCACATCACATAATTAGGTTATTATTTAATTACTCGAATTCTAAAATAATACGTAAACCGAAAATATTAATAAATATAGCAATCGGTACTATAATAAATGCAGATGTATAATACTGTTTCATCGAGCAAGCGTAATTCATCGATAAGCAATATCGACGTTAGCCGCATCCTTGTTGGATTGGGGTTTATTACCCCATCGGAACGTTCTTTCGGCCCGTACTTTAGTACAGAAGCAGTAGACCTTAAAGAGAAAGCTACAGTTTTTTTCTAATCCAGCTGCGACCCCTACCGAAGTATCTGAAGCCGTGAAGAAAATCCTCATTCAACTGTGTGGCGGAGAAAGGCTCTTTCTGTCGCTCTCTCGCTTCGCACGTGCGTCGCGTTTGGGCGTTCTTTTGCGTTCGGGGCGGTTAATAAAATTGAAAAGACTCGAGTAAGTGAAGGAAAGGTGTTATAGTCGACGGTTGTCGAAGGCACGATGGCGCCCAACCCGCCACGTCATCTGTCTACTTTTATTCAGCGGTGCCAAAATAACTTTCCATCCATCTTGTTTGTTATTCCGAACGCGCGTCGCGGTCATTCCCACTTCTCGCTCTTTGCCAGTCGCTGCGTCGCTTCGCTCCGCACCCTGAACATTCCCGGAGCCCATTGTAATAATAATAATAATAAACTCTTTATTTGCACTTAATTAGTATACAAAAAGGCGAGCTTATTGCCACATGGCAATGTCTTACAACTAACCTAACCACAGTGGTACATGCGCGCACTGTGAAAATAAATATTATTACATAACATACAGACAAGTGGAAGAATTTAAAACCAATAAGTATTTTACCATAATTAAACCCTTAAACCTTGTCCAGAAGGGGCGAATTTGCCGCGAATCGTTACGCGCGTATTCATACGCGCGCAGGCGAGGTACTAAGCGCACATACACCGCGCCCATAAGCAACGCGCGTGTTTGAAAATCGCGCGTAATTCGCGTGTAATTCGCCAGACTCTCGACCCACGCGTATTATGCTAAGTTTACACGGGCTTAGTACTTGTCGCTTAGTACTTGTCACTTATTAGTACTTGTCGCTAACCTGCTTAATGCTCGTGACAAGTAACTGTTTACAATGTAGTATTAGCAGAAAGGTATTAGTGTCACGACCTCGGCGATGTTGCGAGCTCCATTATCTAGAGTAGAATAGGCTATTCTAGACAACGCCGGTTGCAACATCTCCGTAACGTCGGATGTTATAAACTTAACGAGGTAAATTCGTTTTTATCTTATTTATTATATCAAACAACCGCGATAGTCTTCGATTTCATATCTTCTCCTGCTGTCTCAAAGTTGGATACTAAGTTACAAATATACTATGTGTTATTCTATCGTAAAGAATTGGATGCACTAAACAGAATCTATATTTTGATTCTGCCAGAAACGGAAATCTAGCCACAATTCTACCTCATAACTCCATGTCAAATACTGAACATCATGCCGCTCCCTAATGCTAGCGCGTCGTACGATCCTTCTGCTAGGTTTACATGGGCTTGGTAGCTAACGACAAGTACTTGTCACTTGCACTGATACCTTTCGTGTAAACATGCTGATTCAGCATGTTAGCGCTTAGAATTAGAGCTTAGTGTTAATGAATCTGCCAGTGCTAGTGAATAGAAATACGATCCTATTCACTAAGCGACAAGTGACTTCCCCCACCAAAATTTACTAAGCACTGTCGCTTGCTGACTCGTATGAACAACTGCAGAAAGGGTTAGTGACAAGCAAGTTGAAATGACACGTGTTTCTTTGTTTACTTGACACTTGCTAAGTTAATTTTGTGATTATGAATATAGAAAGGTGGAATTCCGAACCAACTATTAAATCATCCATTAATTTAAATCTTCTTTATTATCCTAAAATTTTATATCCCATAATATCCTCATCCTCATAATGAAATTTATAATCCTCAAATTTAGTTTTACACCCAGTAAAATGATGTTTGAATAGTGTTTGAACACACTGGTTAAAATAAGGCGGCGGTGGTGTTCCATTTCGAAGTGGTACTAATATCCCTTACTAATACCGACGTGTAAAGGGTTACTTGTAGCGATCACTAAGCAGGTTAGCGTGAAGCACTACTAAGTGACAAGTACTAAGCGACAAGCTACTAATCCCGTGTAAACCGAGCATTACGTACGCAACTTACGCGCGTATGACGCGCGTACGATTCAAGGCGAATTCACTCCTTTTGGACAAGGCCTTAGGACTAATTCAGTGTCAAGCGGGCGCGAACAGGTGCCTGCGGAAATGTGTTTCTCCATTATTATTTCAATCGTGTGTAATATTCCAGTGAGCCGGGACCATTGGCCCGGCTCACTGATATGGGAGCTAATGGGCCCTGTTGCAGTTTGGCGAAGACCCATTCGTTCAGGGTCGTTCATACTCAGAATTCAACACCCATCCGGCGGCCTCCACGCAGAAGGGAGAGCCAGGGTAGGACGCTGGCTTGCTGGCCAGTCTCCCTTATGAGTCAACCTTCGGGCGATCCTGGACGGTTTGCGCACCGTGCGGCGTCAGCCAATCCATTGTGCTCTCCGACTAACAGCCGTGGAGTCTGGGAACAGTAATGTTTCTTGTAGAGCGGGGGTGGTTGTTAACCTTATGGCAACTGCTCTTGAGCCGACCATTCGGCCACCCGATCCCATGTGAATAAGCCGGGCAAAGTATGCCGTGATCCACGATAGATCCGGTAAACACCGTATACCGCTTCATTAGGGAGAGGTCTGCGCAAGCGACCTTGATCCTGTGACCAGTCAGGAGGTAGGAGGTATCCTGAAGGTTGATTCCAGACGGAGATATCCTTCTAAACTGGTAGTGGCAAGGCTGCCCGCTGGGTACCTTTCCTGGTGCCTCGCCGTAAGGGGTTGGCCTCTGACGGGCAGGTGGCGTAACTAGACTGTGGATTGTTTTTCGTCCCAAGTCTTCTGCGCTCACCTCAAGGGAGACAAAACGATCAATATCGTTAAAACTTCCTGAGGTGAAGGGTTGGCCCGTTGTAGTTGACAGCTCTAGTTGGCTCACTGAAATATTTAGTCGTCTAAATATTATGTAAAGAGTTTAAAGAGGAATCCGTGTCTAATGTGTAACATAGTCTGTGTGTTCTGTGTATAAACGGGGGATTCTGTGCATAAAACCAAACTAGAATCACAAAAAATAATAGTTTATTTTGAAATTAAAAGACATTTCTTACAGGATTTTTTCTTGATGAAAAAAATACTTCAAAATAATGTACAACTGTTTTGGATCTAAGCCAGTGGTTCCTAATTAGTTTTTCCTGATTGCCTCTTTGAAATATATTATATAGGCATTTTATTTCGGCCTAATATTTTTACAGTCGAAAGAATCACCATCAACCTTTCTTCTTTTTACATGACTGCCCAACAAAAAAAAAGAAGTGTAATGTGTTCAGGGTTTAGCTATGTATGTTTTCCGTTTCTTTATTCCACCATAACTTCTAAACACTTGGACCGATTTAGAAGTGTGTATATTGTTAGAACCGTTACGTTATCCCAAGTGAGGGTTACCTCAACTGTCCAAATATCAAGTAAGTAGTTGTCTAAATGTCCAAATGTTCAAATGACAATAAATTAACATAAATATATAGTTTTTAGTGTCAAAAGAAAGGTCTGATTGAGTACACTCTGGAAATATACATCTATCTATATTGATAAATACATAAATCACAAATATTTTACAAAATAACAGTAATGAAAATAATTATAAATACAATAGTTCAGTTTCTGTAAGGGCAATCGTTTTTTTTTATTTTTTAAATACATTTGGTTGTTTGTTAGGTTAATTTGTTAGAATATTTTTTTTTGGTTAGTAGTATATAACTAATAGAAAAAATATTTTTTTACGATAAGTTCTCAAGTTTTGGTTCCGTTTGTAATTTTCTCTATTTAACTTTAAGCTACAGTAGTTTGATATACCAACTACATAAATACCATTACGAGTGTATACGGATATGTGTGTTTTAGCTTCAAATGCTCATATTATGAATAAAGTAATTGAAATATTCTATAACGATTGTTTGATTTTATACAGAAAATAAAGGTTTGATTGTTAAAAAGATTAACAGATTACATAGTAAATACATGGTACTATGTTTAACTGTTGGAAGAACACCCAATTTTATTGGTTGTCACCCCAGGTATAATGAATAAATATTTGATTGTTAAATAGATAACAGAGTACTAAGCAAAAACATGGTACCAGGTTTTTCTATTGGAATAACACCCAATATTTTTGGTCGGATTTCCGACGTATAATGAAAAATAGCGAATATATAGTATAACTATTGGGGTTTTCAAAAAATGAATAAAGAAATGTTATAAAGACCGATTTCGGAGTTTTTTGGTTGTTGCACCCATGGGCCAGAAGACATCGTGTAAGCTGCAATGGGCTCCTACGCAGCACAACATACTGAGGACGACTATTGCCGTCAAAGTAAAGTCTATGTACATGAACTTTTAAAGTTGAGCTCATGTCGTGACCAACTTTGGCGTACGCGCCACCGTAACAAAAATATCGTCAGAAAATAGTGCGGATGAAATAGTGACACTTTTAAGGGATGACATATTTGGAAAAAATAATAAATAAGGTGGGTTGTGTCGGAGCGCATGGCTTTTGATAGATATACGTTAACAAATAGTTGATATGTTAATCTATATGGTTCACCATTAAATATTGCTAGCTAAAGGCGACAGATATGGAATCAGAGAAATAGTATATTTTCGTAGAATTTTAGTAGTGTTTTCGTACTACCTTTGCAATTTTTTTCGTGGTATTAAAATAGTATTTTTTCCAATATGATCTAGTATTTTCTTAAATATAGCGAAGTTTAAAAATTATTTGGGTCGCTTGTATATGAGATATTCCAACGAAAATTTTACAATGTGGTTTCGTTCCAACGTGTTCCGAGTTTCAAGTCTTTAAGTCCAATATTTCGAGACTGAAGTATAATTAGTGCGCCCTGGTGGACTAATTTCAAACACATTCACAAAATGTATACATCTGTTTTTTTTTAGCGCGTTCACAATACTTTACCTCACTAGCCGGCACTGGAATGAGTTAAGAATTATATAAGAGTTTATTATAGATGAGGAGTCGCCGAAAAAAACGATCTAAATCGGTTTTGGACCCAAATATGTTTTTTTTTATATCGGTGCGCCTTGTTTTTAAACTGGTAGAACTATTTACTATCAAAACGATTAAGAAACCTTAGAAAAATGAGGCAGAAATCACCAACTTTGTTCAAAACGATCTATCGCTATTTGAAAATGGTTGATTATTTGAAATTAAAATGAATTTCTTTCAAAATGATCTAAATCTCATACTAAATCATAGCCCGTAAAAATGTTTTCTTTCAAAAGAAAGAAGTTCCAGAATTCTATCCGAATTTCTACCTTCTAGCTTGTATGAAACGAAACACTGCGACGTCGTTCTCCATTAAACGACTCGTCGCGTCGTCTTAAACTTGATTACCTGATATTATTTTATTTAGCATCTAGGATTATTATTGTTTTATTTCAATATTGTTTACTGACAATACTACCCGCCTAATTTTGTTTTTTTATATTTATATTAAAATGTTGTTATTACCAAACTTTTCCCTTAACTTTTAGAATAATATTATTCACAATATAGAAATATTATAATTGCATAATATTCAATTATTAGGTATATAAAAACTATTATTCTATATGGGAACAAATTGTAACCCAAATCATAATATTGTACGTATTGCTTAATTATTAGAGCTATTAGACAAGATTTTTTGTTCGATGTTAATATAAATTACATTGATTAATATGCGGAAAAATTACCATTTACAACAAACTTGTCGAGTTCGACGAGATTCGGCCTATTAGGCAGACTTTGTATGTTACATTATTAAATATTTAATTTAAGAAAAAATATTAATGTTAATGTTATTTCACGTTTTAATGAATAATCCCTTCACCATTTTCATTAAAAATTAATTAAATCTTGAAATTGAATATCGTGTCTATGTATAGGTTTATGAATGTCAAATTTTAAATACCTCTCTGAAGGCATTTGTCGTTTCTTTCTTTTTAATTGTACTTCAAATTCAATGTCTTATTTATTAAAAGAACGATAGTTATTTTATACTGTTTTAAATAAAGAACTTGTAGATTTGAAGTTTGTATATTTTTCCTACATTTTGAACAATGATTTGAGTGTCTTTATTTTGATGTACACATATGAACAAAAACGTGTATAACACAACAGAAATATCCATGAAGACAGTTTTTTAGTATTTATTAAGGTTATTAACTACTTAAGTAATTAAATAATACAGTGGAACCCCTCATCACGAGAATAATTCGTTCCAGACTCTTAGTCGTTAAGCCAAACATTTTTTCCCATAATCGTTATAACAAATGCGAATTGCTCGTTATGAAGAATTACTTTAAGTTACTCGTTATGAGAGGTGCTCGTTATGAGAGGTTCCACTGTATATTAATTTTAGTGCAAATTTAACTTATTGCTGTCAGCTCTTTTAGAGTACTAAATATTATGAACACACTATGATTTTGGACAAATAAAATAGATTTCTATAGCTATTATATTTTAACAAATTTGAACTTATTATACTGCCGGTAGTACATTAGCGGCGAACTGATTGGCATAATTTCCAGGCGGGGAATAGTTGGACACGACATAGTTGTAGCCATTCGAGGCACACCAGCCGCAACCAAGTTGCACGCTGCCTTTCCATACGACCTGGGTGAAATGTCCGGTGGCCGACGAGAACCCTGGTTGTGTGAAGTTGTAGTCCTTGATTTCGTTGTACCAGCTGTCGACTGCGGCGGCGCCGTTTACCAAGTAGGTGGCAGAGCTCGACCATGACATGTAGAGGTTCTCACCGTAGTTGGAGTTAGTGCTATGCTCGAATCTCTTGCTGTTGAGAAGATAGCAGGCCCACTTTTGGCTGATGTCGCTTATGGCCTGGTTGAGGACTAGAGGTGGCGCCTGGTGCTTCGCCCGGAAGTAATTATGTCTAGCGAGGCATTGCGTGCGAAACGGAGACAATTGAGCTTCGTTTTGTCCGTAGGATACGCCCACCAAAACCAAAATTACCAGTAACACGACAAGTCTCGTCGAAGACATGGTGGCTATGTGATGAAGTACACCCATCAAACTCCGCTTTTATACCACCTTTATCTAATATTTACCAAGACTGCTCTTGGGAATTTTGGAAAAATAACGTAAACATAGCCATGTTTATACAAATGGGACTATAATAATATTTTTTGACGCTGTTTCAGTGAAACTACGCACGTTGAATTCGGTTGTTTAACTAACTACAATTCCATCTTAAAGGCAAATTTCATGTTGATTTTAATGTGTCGAAAAAAATAACAATTTCCACTAAAAGGAAATCAGAAATTCAACCATAAGGAAATCAGAAATTTATGTACACTTCCTATGATTTATAGGACTATTTTAGGTCACTACGGCCTCAGTCAACTAATACTCTGTGCATACCTCAGCATCACAGGTAAATCAATTATATCACAGGAAAACCATTTACGTCACAGGCAAACCAGATATGTATATGCTTTCATGTATAAATTATGTCTTTTTCTTTCAAGCCCATGAAAAATGAAAAAAAAATCTGCCTGAAACAAATGTCGTTACTGCGTTCTGGTTGGCTGGTGGATATTGCCGTGTATGGCAATAAGCCCACATTTTCTACCCGTTGTGGTCAATAAAGAGTTTTTATTATTATTTTATGATATATTATTATGTTTATTTTGAAGAGTATCGATAAATATGTAAATTATGACATTCACGTTTACCGACCATCTGTTATGACGCTAGGCGAATGGATACGAGCCAAATGTTATAAAACAATACAGTCTATGTTGACATTGATAACAAAGATAAGAAAACATTTGGCGATAGAGGATGCCTTCATTACGCAAACTTTCCGTTATCTCATTTCCAACGAAATTTAGTTTTCATTCTCACATAACAGGAAAATGCGAGGAAAATTGATAGATACTACGGCGTTCAATAAAAAGTGATAATGAGTATGATAAAGTTAGCTTTTATTAAATGATCTTTTATTTTTAACATGGTCACCTTTAAAAGTTTATATTGTACTCTTTTAGGTGTATACATATGATATATCTTTTTCTAACCATAAAATACCCCTCATACTGTTAAAAACTCTTCCTTTCGATCAGCTTTTTTGAGTCATCCGCAAACAGACCTTCGATGTATTGTTCCCAAATAGTCATATATCCGCCTATGTCCTACGCTGTTTTCGTCATCGAGCTGATGATGAGCGTGGGTTTCATTGCATTAATTTCTTTATGCAAATTGAGTGCGTCATGTTGTGCATAAATATTCTCTATATGTTCACATCTTTTCTCGTACCAGGAGTTTCTAATAAACCTCACTTCCCTCCGTATCTCTTTGTATATGGTGTTATATTTCTGTAGGTCCGTGCTTTTGTGTAGCCTCTTTTCTTCCATGAGGTTGCAAATTTTTGCAGTCATCCAAGTTTGCTTATTCTCCTAATTCGAAGCCTATTAGGATAGGCTTCGACACCGTTTGACAGATAACTATGAAAGTTGCACATATAGGGCTCGATTGCGTTTCTTCGTGAACTAAAATCGGAAATTAGTCCGTGTGAACGAGACAGGGCAATACGCTAGAGCGGAGTGTGAAATGACCGGTTGTCACTTTTTCGCATTAAAACTGCCCGCCAAGGCCAAACCGTACACCGCACGAAATATGCTCGAATTTATTCGGACGAGTATAAGTTCCACAGGTAGTATTTATCGACGATCGTTTGTTTCATATTCCGCTGCCACGAACCACGATGCCACTAGAAGGCACTACTACACATCAACTTATATACCTTTTTTACAGATCGCTATGAAAATTGGTATAGGTACATAGATATTTGAGTCCGGATAATATTTTCGCTCCGTTCAACCGATCGCCGTGAACCTGCAATGAACGCCACCCGGGCAACACTGGGTTACATTCCACTAGTACCATATACATCAAATCAAATCATATTTATTTTAAAAATAGCCGTTTAGGATGTAGAAAATACAGCCACGAAATAAACAATTAAAATGTAACAATTACATAAAATAACATAAATCCCTGAGTTAAAACTCACTCAAATTGTACAAACATTTAAATAACAAATAATGTTTCGTTCCGTTTTCTAAACTCAACATAATTATTAATATCCTTGAAGTTCTCGGCAGCTTTTTATAAAAAAATAGACTTCTATACATCATTGTGCTTTGGAAATCAGAAGTCAGCAGCGATGAATGGATATAAAGTTACTTGTTCCTTGTATCGTGCCTGTGTATATGCGATTGCGTTAAACATGTTTGCTTCCTCTTACAGAATTCACATATACATTCACGAACAAAAATGTCACATTTCGTGGAAATACGTAGTTCTGTAAATAAAGATTTGAACGATTTTAGATGATTTAAACCCCTAATGGCTTTCACTGCCCGTTTTTGCAAAATAAATATATCGTTTACCTTGAAGCTATTAAGGGTTTAACTCAATCCCTGCGGCAGGTATCTTTAAACGATCGCGCGCCGCTGCGCCGCAGCCGCACTTTAATCGATTTCCCTCGGTGCTTAAGCAATAAACAGGTTTTTATGGAATATTTTCGTGGTTTGCGTATTTATCCGTATATATACATATACGTTTCCGAAATCTACTCACCAGAATTTTCATCTAATACTAAACACGATATATTTATCCTTATTTATTGACATTTGGAAATTTAGATTATTATATATATATATATATATATATATATATATATATATATATATATATATATATATATATATATATATATATATATATATATATATATATATATATATATATATATATATATATATATATATATATATATATATATATATATATATATATATATATATATATATATATATATATATATATATATATATATATATATATATATATCATTTAGATAATTATAAATTTAGATAATATGACATTTGATACCCTATGATATACGGGATGACATATCGATTCTAACAATACAACAGACTTCTAAATCGCTTTAAGCGTTCAGAAGTTATGGTGGAATAAAGAAACGGAAAACACTGTAGTTGTATACATGAGTCATAAACACATAACACTTTTTTTGGGTAGTCGTGTAAAAAAAGCGATTATCACTTCTTTTTCACCAATGGTCTTCCCTAGTTTGCAAATCACGTAAGAAGCTGACGATAGCTTCGATTTCAGATGATCATTACGGACTCTCCAAGACATTTCCTCATCAATTAAAATCCCTTAAGTAATGATTGAGGTTTAAAACTGGAAACAAGTAGGGGATTATTTTAATGCTTGGGTGTTTGAACCCCTTCCCGAAACTTGAAATATAGGAAGCGGCCGTGACGGCCGTTTTGACAGCTATCAAAAGCAATGATAAACGTGACAAATATGGCAGCGCGCGTTATAATGGCGGGTGTGCACGGCGCCCGCGGGACTCGTACGTCTCCACGTCGAAACTAATGGCGTCCATTATATTGCCGCATTTTTTTCCCGGCGAGCCGCGCTAATGAGAGTAGCGTCGCTGTTGCCTTAATTGCAATAAATAGAACCGTGACAATGCTCTTTTCTTGATGAACGCACCGTTTCCCCGCTGAATACGATCATCGGAGTACTTACTCATTGTCCTTTGCTGTTTATATACAGTTTTTTTTATTATAGACATTTTTTTAACAAAAACAACAACCGACTCCAAATTGTTCTATAGGCTCAGCAGCCATGTCATGGTGATACTTAGAACAGGCTATCATAAGTGAATGCGTATACAAAATTTTGTGTCTGTGCTGTTGACCATTGAGGAGTTCCCTCGTTGGAAGCCAACCCTGGGTGCCGCAGTCCTATCTTGGTAAAACAGAACAGGCTGTCGTAATTAATTGCACATACAAAATTTCGTATCTGTGCTGTTGACTGTTGAGGAGTCCCTCGTCGGGAGCCAACCGAGGGTGTAGAATCAGGTCATGCTTTACCATAAATAAATGCATTGTCATCGGAATTAGACCAACTCGTAAATTTTTAACTTCATATGCTAATACTTGAGGAGTTCCCTCAATTCTTCATGGATGCCGCCATCAGTCGCTACTGATGGGCCAGAAATTTGTGATTTTTTCTGCCGGTACTTTCAACCCGTATACTCGGAAAGAAGCTCAGCACAGAGCGATATTAGCAAAGATAGCACATCATCTGAACCAACCTTCCAACGATCCGGTTCATCAACAGCAACGATAAGCGACTGCATGAGCTCCAACAGCATGGGTTCTATTGCCATCACTGAGGAGTTTGTACTCAAATGCATTCGAGACCTGGATGTGAATAAAGGCGCTGGAAGTGATTTAGTCCCCCACGTCTTCGTAAAAAATTGTGCTCTTCAGCTAACACGCCCTCTTTCTATGATTTTCCGCCTGTCGTTAGCTTAAGGAATCTTCCCTAGAAAGTGGAAAGAGGCACTCATAGTCCCGATTCATAAAGCAGGCTGTAAAAACACAGTTGGCAATTATAGGCCCATATCAATTCTTTCTGTCTTAAGTAAACTGTTCGGAAAGGTGGTATACTCACAGCTATATCCATATATTGCAACTTTTCTACCTGCTGAGCAACACGGATTTCTCAAGCAGCGTTCGGTAGTATCAAACTTGGCGGAATATACTAACTTTGTCCTAATGACCATGGACGGGCGAAAACAAGTGGACGCTATCTACACAGACTTTGCTAAGGCATTCGATCTGGTTGATCACCCGATTCTTCTTTATAAATTAAGGAGGCTGGGAGTGCACGGAGACCTTTTTAGGTGGACCAAGCTGTAGCAGTTGGTGGTTTCAGGTCTAACTTCGTGACAGTCCCTTCTGGAGTTCCGCAGGGCTCTCATTTAGGTCCTTTACTGTTTAACGCTTATATATTTGACATTGGCTTATGCTTCACCAGAGGACGTTATATATTATACGCGGATGATCTCAAAGTTTATACTCAAGTGGATAGCATGGCTGATTGCCTCCATATTCAGACAGATATTGACCGACTCTTCGAATATTGCGTGAAAAATAAGCTCACTTTAAATGCTACCAAATGTAATAGCATTATATTCAGTCGCAAAAAGGAAAGCATCAATTTCAAATACCGCGTAAATTGTGAATATATCCCTGAAGTTCAGTGCATTCGAGATCTTGGGGTACAACTGGATCAAAAGCTGACGTTCGATCAACACATCAACTGTATTGTTAGCAAGGCGTTGAGGACTCTGGGTTTTGTTAATAGAATATGTAAACCATTCTCGAACATTAACATCTTTAAAACGCTTTACTTTTCCTATGTTCGTAGCACCTTAGAGTTCGCATCGCAGATTTGGAATCCGCAATATGGCATGTATAAAAATAGGGTGGAGGGCGTCCAAAGACGTTTTACTAGATACCTGGACTATCGTGAGCACTTGGGACTTGGAACCTACGAGAGCAGGCTGAACTATTTCAGTATGTGTTCACTAGAAGACCGCCGCACAGCGGCGGTCTATTACTATAAAAAATGGTATATTTTCAAGTGGTTCATGACGAAAAGTAGAAGCCAGTGCGAAGAAATGGTGACTCACATCCTGACTTAGGCTATATTTGACATATCTGTCACCTAAAACTTGACAAGAAATATGTTTCGATTGATCATGTTTAAATAAATTGATAATATTATATTAATTAAATAGAATTACAATTTTATATGTGCATAGTAAGAAACCTTTTTAGGCTACTTAATTTATTGGTCAATTTAGTTATTTATTTATCTATAATTATGTATTTATTTTACTTATTTTAAGCTTAAATATTTTCATTTTCTTTATTTAATATTAGTTCTTTATTAATATACACATTTATATATTATATTAACCCTAAATTTTTTAAGAATGAATCAGCGATCGGAATGAATGAATGAAAAAAAATGTGAAGTCACTATGTCTTAAATACTATCACCCCAGAACAGATTTACAATCTAGTGGGGTGATAAAATCCACACAAATATAATCTTATCTTCTTCGCAAAAAAAAAAATGTAAAAATATTATTATTTATACTTTTGTTGTTTTTTTTTGCCAAAATTAATTGTATTGTATTGGATAATTTTATAAAATAAAATAAAAGAAATAAAAAATTAAGATAAAATATTGATTTTGCTTACATGTATATATAACAGGAGCAGAATGGCAAAACATAAAACCTATGCTTATTTGATACTGTCACCTAATTGGAACTAGCACGTTCTAGGGAGGACAGGGATCTTAAAATTTCTAACATAGGGATTTTAATTTTGCTGTAAATATTGATGAGTGCTTTCCGAAGCTCAGAAGATTAATCTCTGATACGTCTCATCCCATCCTCTCCTATCCCCCCTCCTTGCGAATATTCTCTAAACCCTAATTATTTTTATTAAATAATGGCATTTTGTTATTTGGATATTTTGTTGTTGTAATAATGTAATAGTAATAATGTATGCTTATTTTGTTTATTTCACTCTACTGGCACCTACATTTTTACACTTCCGCGACGGTTGGCTGTAAGATATTGTACTTTAGGCAATACATCCTCTTGTTGTATGTTTTTTAATGTGCAATAAAGAATTTCTGTCTGTCTATGTATTTATTTGCTAGAACACTCCGAACATAGTAATAGCTCTCATATGGTATCTTCACAATAAGACAGATGCCTATTACGTAACTATATTATGGCTTTATGACGGTCCGACACCGTAGACCTCGCAGCAACGAAAATTTTAGCAGAAAATTTCAACCTGCTACCCCGGCACTACCAGAACCGGCTAAGTTTCGCAATCGACCGTATCTACGCCGTGGCCCTGTCGCAGTGTCCATCGATGCTGGCGTGGATGCCGACCTGGTACCAGCTGAATGTGGCAAATTAGAAAGCGCTGCGCCACCCTACAAAAACTTTGCCGCGTGCGCCGCAGCATCAAATTCGCCGACTTCGAGCGCAAACTTGAACTGCCAGCGATCGCCGCCTGCAGTGGGAAGTAGTTTAGCAGCCGCTGGCGTCAGTTCTGCCGCTGCCAATGATGTCACTAGGACCTCGCACCCTAGCATCGACGATGAAGGTTTCGTCACTGTTAGCCATCGCCGATCAGCTCAACCTCGCCGGGGTTGGAGGGAAATTATACGCGGGACCGGTGCTGCCGATGAAGATTTGCGTACAGTGGAGCCGGTTACCCGCAAATTCATTCACGTGTGGTCGGTTTCTGCTGATGTTACCACGGATAACATATTAAATTACCTAAAGAAAAGGGATTCTGTGTCACCATTCACAGTAAAAAAAGTGATAAAAGCGAAAGGTAACTACAATTCGTTTATCGTGGGTGTTCCAGAATCTCTTTTCACCACATATATGGATCCCACTTTTTGGCCTGCAAGTGCGATGTTTAATGAGTGGTCCTTTCGGAGTGGAAAACGCACTGCCTATACGAAAAAGAGACGTCTTTCCGTGCAACACTAGTGACATGAATATATCCTATCAAAATGTGCGGGGTCTGAAAACTAAGTTGCGCCAATTTTCTGAAAACGCACATTTAATTGATAGTGATATAATTATTGTAACCGAGTCATGGCTAGACGATTCTGTAACCGATGCGGAGGTTTGCTCGACTGCAAATTTTACTCTTTATCGTAAAGATAGACAAACTTTTGCAGGCGGGGTATTCCTCGCCGTGAGGAACTCCATCTTATCGTATCGCATACCTAGCTATGAAACTGATGGTGAAGTATTGTGTGTGAAAGTTATATATAGAAATGTACCTGTATTCTTTTTTGTAGTTTACTTTTCCCCTAAAACCGCTGATGAAGTATACATGTCTTTTTTAAATAAAGTAGAAGAACTTTTTGTTGCAGATAGGTTAAAAAATATTTGTATTATTGGCGATTTTAATCTGTTTTCTGCGTCGCAACATGTAAATAAATATTTTGATTACTTTTTATCTTTATGTAACTTTAAGCAACATAATAATATTTTAAATTCTAATAATCGATGTCTAGATCTGGTGCTCTCGAATTTCCAACCTGATACCGTTACGGTATCCGAAGCCTCGATAGAGTTGGTGCGAGCTGACGGCTATCATCCGCCGATTGATGTGAGCATTGTACTGCGCCCAGCGCGTACGCATATTCAGCCGAGCGACAATCAAAAGTATAGCCCTACTAGTGGTAATTGTCTATTCCGGAATGAATGGAACTTTAAAAATTGTAATTTTACTCAGTTGTACACTTTTTTTGAAAATTTTGATTGGAAATTACTATACGATTTAAGTAACGCTAACGATTGCGTTGATTATCTCTATAGTGTCATCTACAATTGTTTCGATAGCTGCATTCCAAGCAAAAAACGGACTGCATTGACCAATAGGTATATTTATCCTAAATGGTTTAATGGCGACATTATCCGTGATATTCAATCGAAGTCGTATCATCACAAGTGCTGGAAGCGGACCGGTTCTCAGTTTCACAGGGAGCTTTTCGAAACTTTACGGTGTAGAGTTAAGCATAAAATAAAAGACTCTTTCAATTTGTATATGCACAATATTGAGACGTCTATCCGAGAAGATAGTTCACGCTTTTGGGAATATGTTCGTAGTCAGCGAACTGCTGGTGGGGTACCCCTGAATGTGGTCTATAATGAGGCTACATATTCGGGTGCTGCAACCGCTGATGTTTTTGCGAATTACTTCTCATCAGTGTTTCTACCGAACATACCGGCCTTAGACGCTGTCGCCGCTGAAGCGACTATTATGTCGAGTGACGCAAATTCTTCATGCGTCAACGTCCACAGTATCACTAAAGATGATATTCGGTTTGCAATACGCAAGCTGAAATCAGTCCGCACTATTGGACCTGATGGAGTTCCTCCTTATGTTATTAAAGCATGTTGTGAGTCTTTTATACAACCCCTGATGTATATATTTAACAAATCGTTGGAATCTGCAGTATACCCCTATAAGTGGAAGATATCTAGAGTAGCTCCAATACCAAAAAGTGGCGATAAGGTGCAGGTTGATAATTACAGGCCGATTGCAGTGTTATCAGCCTTTCCTAAGCTTTTCGAGACGATTCTTCACCGAGAAATTTATACCCAACTATGCGGTACACTATCGGATGCCCAACACGGGTTCCGTCCTAATCGTTCCACAACTACCAACCTATCCGTTTTTACAGATTATGTTACTGATGAGTTGGATAGCACCTCAAGGGGACAAGTGGATGTCGTGTATTTGGATTTCAAGAAGGCCTTTGACAGAGTCGACAACGATGCGTTACTCCGAGAACTGGCTGCTGCTGGATTCTCGAGTAAACTGTTGAAACTTTTCGCAGATTACTTGGGGGGCCGCCAGCAATT
Source organism: Micropterix aruncella (assembly GCA_944548615.1). Taxonomy (NCBI): domain Eukaryota; kingdom Metazoa; phylum Arthropoda; class Insecta; order Lepidoptera; family Micropterigidae; genus Micropterix; species Micropterix aruncella. The sequence continues at coordinate 12,020,057 of OX155956.1, forward strand.
CGTTAAATTTGGCAATTTTGAATCCAAACTATACAACACTCAATCGGGGGTTAGCCAAGGATCAAACTTAGGGCCTTTGTTATTCAACTTATTTGTTAATAATCTGAGTAAAGTAGTCACATCTGCACGTTGTCTAATGTTTGCTGATGACGTCAAATTGTTTTTATCAACTGGAAGTGCTGAGGCCTGCGAGCTCTTCCAGCGTGATATTGATGCAGTTTATGCATGGAGCCAAGCTCGTAACCTTCACTTCAATATTAACAAATGTGCAGTGATGACATACACAAGGTCGCCTGATCATCTGATGTATGATTACTCCATCGCTGGATGTGTGCTTCCCAGAGTTACTGAAGTCAAGGACTTGGGAGTTTTTTTCGACCCCAAGTTAAACTTCAAGGAACATATTAGACAACTATCTACAACTTCTTTCAAGCTTCTAGGGTTTGTAATACGGCAATCCAAACACTTCAATAATATTCGGGTTATGCGCACGTTGTACAACTCGATTGTTAGAAGTCGCATGGAAACGAATGCACCTATTTGGAATCCACATGAAGATACTTATACCCTCATGCTGGAAAAGGTACAGAAGTGTTTTTTGAGATTTCTGTACTTCAAGCAGTACGGATATTATCCATTTTTGTATCCGACTGCATTTATCACAGGCATGGTTGGCTATAATTCTCTCTGTCTCAGAAGAGAAATGCTGACCATGTCCTATGTTTTCAATCTAATTCGTGGTAAAACTGATAACCCTAGCTTACTAGCAAAGGTGGATCTATTCATACAAATAATTATCTCCGTACTCGATCGCACCATCTTTTCGCGGAGCCGTTCTCGCGCACTAACCTTACGAGGTGGAACTTGTTGGCGCGTGCTTTGCGGCGCTTAAATGAAATTTACTCGATGGCACCAGATTTCGATATTTTTACCGCCAACCCTCACTTGTTTAAATTGCAAGCTATTAATTATTTATTTTTACATGATAGCTAGTATTATACGTATCATTCTATTTGTATAGTTATGGTAATATCTTTATTAATTTTACTTTTCAATGCATTGGTTTTACTGTTATGTTGATTAGTAATAATTGAATAAACAAAAATAAAAAAAATAAAAATAAATAGTAACGCCAAATACAGATTGCTCAACTGCGCGCCCGCCTAGCGTTTGTTGATATAAACACGAACCCCCGGATTCGGTATCTATTTGTTACGGCAAGCAATGACAGGCGCCCGCGGAATCGACGTCTGATACCCCAAGTATATCCCGGATATAAATATAATGCCATACGTATACGGGGGGCTGCGGAGGAGACAGCAGCGCCAGGGATTCCGGGATTCCGGGAGATAATTGAAGAATGCCGGTGGCGCACGTAACGGAGTCAAGCTGAAGGCAGCGCGCGCTCCATTTTTGGCGCGAGAAGCGAAGGAGAGTTGTACAACACGGTCGGTAGCGCTGCGGCGCGACGCGACGCCCGGGAAGCGGAATAACACGGATTCCGGAGCATTGGTAACGTGATTCAGGAACTTAGCGCACCCACGCCATTTGAGAATCCTCTAGTTTAGTCTAAAATTGTGTTTGCGTCTAATTTCTGTGGCTTGGTCTAAGAGATTGTTTATTTTATAGTCTTTTTTAAACACCGAACTTAAAGCTGTTAAAGCCTTGCTTCTGATATCACTACTAAGTCTATTCCACAAGCCTGCAGATGCGTAAGTGACGATGCCTTTGTACGTAGATGATTTATGCCTGGGTATTAAAGCCAAGTGAGCATTACGCTAAAACCATTTTATTAGGGAAAACAGATGGTTAGGGTTTTTTCTTCTACTAATTTTAATTAAAAAATTTGCGATGTATATTTGCCTGCGGTGGGTCATATCTAGTAATCAAGACATAATATCCCTATACTTATCAATTAGTGATATATAAAAACACTTGTATCACCACAAGACATTCCCGGTATTTAGACACGTCCGCCAACCCCATTCTCTCCCCCTCCGCGCTAACCCAACCACCCCACCCCGCGCGCCTATTCTTTGTATATTTATATATTATGTTCTGTGGTATTTAAATGGTATTTTTTCCAAAAATTGTGTAGTATTTTCTATAACGTGGCGGATTGTAAATATTATTCGTTTGCCTTTACTCTTTTATTCAAATTCAAATTCAAATTCTTTATTTTACAAAAAATCATAATATCAGTTACAATTAAATTAAACCTAACCTAACCGGATCGCACGAGACGTCCCCACTAAGGTAGGCTCAGATTCGTATATTTAAGTACTGCCTAATGCTAAATAAAAAAAATAATACGCTGAAGAATGCCGTGAAAAATAAAATCAAGTAAACTAAAATTTTAGTAAAAAAGTAAAATTTCATATAATCTTAAAAGGTATGCGATAATAATAATATAAAGAACAAAAAGAATGCCAATCATAATTATATGGTAGGTGAATAATAATGTGTTAGGAATGGTAAGTTAACTAGGAATAAAAAAATTAGTTTTGCTTTATTCCTAGTTTATGGGTGATCAACCAGTGGGTTAGTCTTTTTTTGTTTATATTTATTTTTATATTTATACCTTCAGTATAAATGCCGGGTATATCCTCAGTTTTATTGAACAACGACGGTGCCAAGTACAGAAAATTTATCTGTGCATGGATACTATTCAGTTTGGGCACTATGTGGTTACTATTAGTTATCGCTCGTGTTATAATTTTATGAGATGTTTGCTGGTGCAGTTCTTTATGTTTGTGTAGAGTATTATCGTTTTAGCAAATGTTTGCCGTACGTCAAGAACAGAGAACTCACGAAAAAGTTGCTCAGATGGGTATCGCAACGGATTTTGTTGACAACTCTTAACAGCGCCTTCTGAGCTTTAATAAGTGGATCGAGGTGGAATAGTGAAGTTTCACAAAGGGCGGGTTTATTGTCAGTAGACAATCTTTTACAACCAACCCCTATGAAGTGTTTATATGTATGTGTGCATGTAACATGTGTGTATGGGTGTGTCTTGCATTAGATATGACATCGATAGATCGACAGAATTGAAATGCAATTCCGTTAATTTTATCCCAACGGAAAATTCTCGAGCATTCTCACTATCTAACGCATATTTTCGAGATTGAAGTATGGCTAGCGCGCCCTCTGGTGGACCGATTTCAACCAAAATATTTTCAACTCTTGCCATGACCAAATGATGCCTGCATACTAAATTTCAGCTCAATCGGATAAAGCGGTTGGGCGCTATAGTGAAAGAATACATACAGAGACACACACACAGACAGACTTCAGTCTGGAAATGGTCTTAAGTGTTTTAGGGGGGGGGGGGGAGGGGGAAGGTCAAAATGTATATATCCGTCGTCATCTCGAAAAAAAAAGGTTTAGCACGTTCAGAATACTTTCCCTCTGCCGGGAAAGTAAAAATGATTAATTGAGCGTTACAATTTAGCAGTGATCGTGTTTAAACGCTGCCTTGTTAAATTCGAGAATGTACGGTACGGATGACGTGAATATATTGCGGCATCAACTATGTCGATTGAGTGAAATGCGCAGTAGCTGCCTTGTCTATTATCTTTCCATGGTCGGCGATCGCACAAAATTGACGCCAATACATTGTGACATTGACGCAGAAGCGATTTCATTATCTACTTGCGTAGCCGCCGCCGTAGCAGATGTGTTGGCGCTGTCATTGTAGTGGCCGCCGCAGAGGCTTTTTATCTTTGCCAATAAAGTTTAACTCTTAGTCCGGGCGGCGGCTGCATGATTACTTATCCCTTACAAATTACAAAATAATACCACGTTCCACGAAAATTAAACCACAAACAGGTTAGAAAAAATGGTTTTCCGTGGCTCAGCTTGGTGGTGTTCCGCAGCGAAAAAATAAACGGTTCACCTCAAACCATCATCCCCACTTCACCCTCCTATCTCAATGAGAAATTCCACCCTTTGGGAGGCGACGGTCTTCCACTTCGATCAAACCGGGATAACACACTCGCCATTCCGTTATAACATTCCTTTGTTTACACCTATTCTTTTACTGTCCATTCTGATAGTTTATGGAATCAGCTTCGTCACCCTATCAGGCATGCACCTTCGTTGCTCACTTTCAAAAACTCGTTGAAGAAATATTTATTTTTACACAGCCACTAGCCAAATACTTTATCATGTCCTCTCTATCGTTCCCTGGGCGACCTTGGCATGGGCTATTGATATACAATTGTATTAGTTTATTTTAAATTCAACTTTATTACTTCTGTGTGTATTGTACGGTGACAATTAAGATTTTATCAAATGGTTTACTGTAAGATATCGCTATAGCGATAAGTTCGCCATTTGTGCATACATTGTATTTTCCTTATAAAACCAGTGTACTATTCATTAAATAATGTTTTTTTATAGCACAATAAAAAATTCTATTCTATTCTGGTATATATTTAATGTGGTTACAGAATGAAACCTTTTCGTTGGCTTTGGAGTCGATTAATAGAATCTATAAAACCATTTCGGTCTAGCCCAATATTAGAGGGTTCCGCAGTCAAACCATTTTTAGAGATCAGTTTACCTCAATTTTACCTCATCGGGTTACAAGATAAAACCAAGTTATCCCAATAGTTAGAATTATGCTCTTTAAATATTCATATATTCATCTGGAGGATGATTTTCGGCACTGCTGAGCGGTTTGCGCATCGTGCGACGTCAGCCAATCGACTATCTACTCTGGCTAGTAACTAGGGGGGGGGAGGGGGACTGGAAATTTAATTTAATTTAATATGATTTTTTTTATTTTATTTTATTCTGGAACCAAACAGAACTACATACAATGCAATAAAAACCTATTTAAAAGTGACAAAAATCCATTAATGTGATTCCGAATATAAAGTATACGAAATGAACGCATTATAATTTTATATTGTTTCCGCTTGAGAATGGGGGTAATAAGGATGGGAAGTGAGGTGAAAGGAAAAGTCAAAATAGATAAAAATATATTATGTTTGTATATAAATATATTTATATTTAATTTTAGGTATGATCTATAGGTATTATAATTATTATACTTGAGATAAAATTATGTCCATAAACTAAATTAAATAAAATATAATATGTATAAATGTTTTGTGATCATTTAGATCATTTAGATAGACTCTAGATTTTTTTTATTGAGTTCTTATAAGAGGTTTTTGATGAGGGTAATATGTTCACACTTAAAAAATCTGTATTATATCTATGACACGCTCTGCATAGAAATGCATCTTGAAATATTGTTATACGTTTTCTGATAAGCGGGAGTGCTTTTGACCTGGTGTCAGCTACTCTTGAAACGACTCGTTGTTCACCCGGTCCTGTGTGAAAGACGGACAAAGTGCGCCAGAGTCCGAGATAAATTCGAACTGAATTACCGCTAACATCAGGTAGAGGCCGCGCGAGCGACTTCGAACCTGCGAACAGACTGGAGGACGCAGAAATCCGGCCAAATCGCGCGCGCAAATCGCGGCCAAACGGCGAGGGCGTGCTGCTTGCTGGGTTCACTTCCCAGTGCCGCGCGGTAAGGAGTTGGTCTCTCATGGGCGTGTTGGCGTAGTTGATTGTTTGTGGCGCAATAGGTGGACTGTCTTGTCACTTTGGGGGTTATGGGCCCTTGCTGAGTTGGCCACGAAGACCCATTCTGTTCAGGGTTGGTCACACTCACGGGTCAACACCCATCCGGCGGCCTCCACGCATGAAGTGCGAACCCGGGTAGGACTCTGGCCTTATGGTTAGTTTCCCCTGGGAATCAAACTTCTGGCGCTCCTGGACGGTCTGCGCACCGTGCGGCATAAGCCAATCGATTGCGCACTCTGACTAACAACTTGGGTTGTCGACTACAACGGGCGAGCGCGCCACCACAGGAAGTTTTAACGATTAGTCGTTCTATCTCCCTGGAGTGAGCGTAGAAGACTTGGGACATAACAGTCCACCATCTAGCTACGTCACAAGCCCGTAAGAGGCCAACGCCTTAACCGTGAGTAGCCAGGAGTGTTACCCGGCGGGCTTGCACTCACGCCCTTACTTCCAATTGTGACCAGATTACTCCGGTCTCTCGATTGGTTCCGAGTTCGAGGTCGCTTGCGCGGTCCTCTCCCTTACGAAGCGGTGAAACGGTGTATACCGAATCTATCGCGGACCACAGCGTCCTTTGCCCGAGCTTTTTTTCCCGTTTTATTCTAATTTTTTATACATATTTTTTTTACAAACATATATTTTTTTAACATTCGGTTTATATTTTTTATATGTACCTATGTATATATTCATTTCATTTTTTTAATTATGCTAGATTATGAATAATATCAGATTGGGGAATTCGACAGTTTTTAGGTGTTATATTATAATTACTACATAGGTAGTCTAATATATAATTAAAATATCAGAATTATTGTATAAATAAAATATAAGTCATATGTTAGGGGTTTTTTAAATTTAAATAAACTTTGAACTTTGAACTTTTATTATTAAAATGTATATTCAGATCGTTCAGTATTTCTTCCAAATGTAAAACTTGTGATTTTCCTCCAATGAGTACAAACGTGTAGAACGCCTTTTGCAAAGGTAAATGAACGAGCGCAATTAAAATTTTTAGATGAGCACAAGAGATGCTGTGACAACAATTTATACTCGAAGACTATAGCGGTTGTTTGACATTATAAATACGATAGAAACGAATATACCGCGTGAAATTTGTAGCACTTGACGTTTCATTGACGTTGCAGCCGCCGTTGTCTAGGGTAGACTGACAGTCTACCCTAGACAACCTCGGCTGCAACGTCACCGAAACGTCGGGTGCTACAAATTTCATACGGTAAATTCGTTTCTATCATATTTATAACAATTTATACTATTCAATGAAATTGTAGATTGTACATATTGGAGGGTTTGATCAAAGCATTTTAACAATAAAACCATTACGATTAGTTTTCTGCAGTGCATTCAGAGTGCGACTCCCTCCAACAATTGTACTTGGTTCATAGGAGGATCTGTATTTTTATTTTATATGTGTATTAGTTACATAAATATGCAAATGCCAGAGCACATAAGAAAAGGAAATTACGATCCAAAGATATCCCGTGATATGTTTTTAAATTTAGGTGTACACCTGTCTGAGCCCAGGTTAAAAAGCGCATAAATTAAATGTAAATGTTTGTTTTTCTAATGTGTTCAGTAAAGTGCGACCGATCCTGCCTTGCTAGGTACTCCTGGGATATGGCGAGCTCACTTTCTGAGTCTTATAGAGCGCCACAATGTATATAACAAAAAAATATTAAATGCTTTGTTTAAATATTTTAACCGCAGATTATATTCTACCAACCGCATTTTTGCTCTAGCTGTGGCCGTCTCGTCGCAATTATACGAACTTCGTTTGTATTATTGTAAGTATAAGGCTGCCATATTGGAGGTACGCAAATAATTGTCCAACATACTGAAATGAGCCTCGAGCGATTGGCGAGTTACAGGGGTTCACAACAAGCGATTATCGAGCGAACCTATCCTAATGATAAATCTATAACATTTACTATAAATGTTTCTTTTATTATACATTAACCTAAACCTTAAAAACGCAAGTACTTTTGATGATCTTATTACAATTAAATCATATTACAAGAAATAAAATCATGTTACTTTTACATATTACAAATTTGAGAAATAAATATGCCTTAAAAGCCTATGAAAAGTATGCCTTAATAGAGAGTCCTAATTAATATATTCAGAAATGGTTAAATTATCACACATATATATGTACACACTCAGCATGCGAAAATGTTGTTTTATTACGATTGGAGTTTTTGAATGCTGGAGGTTATGCATACGACCTATAAGAACTATAGATTGAGATTATAAAGCGCATCGCGGCTTCACTCAATCAAAAGTAATATTACGTGGAAATTGCCCGATGCGGCGAAACGACCACAAAATGGTAGCGCGCTGCTTTTCTCTGCTGAATATTACATGGTCTGTTTTGATTTTCTATATGAACAAAGTTTTAAGCTGCCACGCGAAACTGCATCCCCCTATTTTTATCATCGGATTTACTTTTATGCTCTCAGCACCAGAAGAAAGAGAGATAGCAGAAACTGAAAGAAGCCTAAAAAGAATAAGAATAAAACTAAGAATTGCAGCTATGTCCAATTAGGAATAAGAATAGCAGATATATCCAAGTATTAGTAATATAATCATATTTTGACAGACATAATTTATATTTACTTATATTATGTCATTTAATTGAAAATAATAAAACGAAACAATTAAAAATTACAACCGGATAAAAGACTGACTTCAAACGAAAATTGTAAAAATTAAACATTGTTTTACAAATACAATATTTACGACAATATATTATGTATAGAAATAAAATATTTGAATAAAAAAAATAAAACATACCTGGAAACAAATCAAGCAATAAATATTAGAACAACATAAAATAGTTTTTTTTACGTTATGCAGCTTTATCGCTATACATAAAGCCCTACTTTTTGATATCTCAAAAACGACGGGACCAATTAAACGGCAATTAATTGGCATATTGGTTAGGTCGCCTGATCTTATATTGTAAGGTTCCGGGCTCGGTCACCATTTTCCGTTAGGGTAAAATTAACGAAATTGTATTTTAATTCTGTCGATCAAATGCAATAACAAGACAGTAGGGCGGTGTCGAATACAACGGGCGAACCTGTCACCCCAGGCTGGTATAACGATATAGATCGTTTTTTAAGTCGAGGGATGAGCGTAGACGACTTAGGGACAAGACAATCTACTGTCTAGTTCACCAGCAACCCGTTAGAGACTAATACCAGGAAAGGTAAACAGGAAACTCACCCCCTAACTACCAGGTTTGGCAGGATATCTCCGTCTGGTTTTATTAACCTTCAGAATACCTCCGTCCTCCCGACTGGTTACGGGTCCGAAGTCGCTTACGCAACCTCTATCTGTTATATTACAGCAGTAATTCAGTTTGAATTATTTATCGCTGACCTGGGCGTTCTTTGCCCGTAGTGCCACACAGGATCGAGTGGCCCAAGGTCATTTCAAGAGTGGCATGACAACAGGTCAAAATCTACCCCCGCTGCTTAGGAAAGAGTATATTTCCATAGTCTCCAGACCCCTTCAGAAATTAGTCAGAATGCACAGCCGATTGGCTTCGCCGACCGGTGCGCAAACCGCCCAGTGGCGCCGGGATGCAATCCCGCCGGGAGAAACCGGTCCACCAGCTCTGAGGCCTGAGACACGGGAGTCTTACCAGGGGTAGCCTTCCACTCGAGGAGGCTTCTGAATAGGAGCTGAATCGTGAGTTGAGCCGATCCGAGAACAAAATGGATCTTGTGGCCCAAGCTGCACGAAACCGTTCACCACTGCAATAACAAGACACATACTTACACACATGCTACACGCACATACATAATAGTAGCATTGTTTGTAAGATATTGTTGTATGATAATAAACCCGCCGATTGTGATATTTCACAATGAAGGGTAGAAACAAACAAACAAATCTTCATATTGTCAGAATTATTATTAATCGTATTTTACCATCTGAGCCTGTATGTTTCCGAGGCGGAGCCTAATACATTTTTACATAGACAGCAGTGCTAAATAAAACGGTTGTTCGTTAGCTTCTTGACAGATATAGAGGAGAATATGAATACATTCTAAAAGTAATCATGTGAACTTACTTTCGTAAATAATATTGCTTCTAATTTGTTAAGGAATAATATAACAATAAAATAAGAGCTTGACGGTGGACTTTTTTGTCTAAGCCTTCTGCGCTCACTTCAGGGAGACAGAACGACTAATCGTTAAAACTTCCTGAGGTGACGATCTCGCCCGTTGCAGTTGACAACTCTAGTTAGTCGTATTCACGTCGAAAATCGTGCAAGTAGTATTGCGTTTTCTCGTGTTGCCTGCTGGAAAACAGGGTATGTGCAGTTGTAGCGCGACATAAACAGGCGGCAGTGCCAGTTGGCGATTGTAGAGAGAAAAAGAAACGGGCGGGCGGGCAAAGGCTACTCGCTCCGGCGGACACGACTCGACGGATTCGTGCAAAACTTGAGGAAACTCGGTCAAGTAAGTTAAGGAGCATTCGACCGTCGGAACGGACGACCTTTCCGGCGGTGAACTTTGCGACTCTTTGCGGGGCGATGCACGCTTGCTGCTTCTTTTCACTGCGCGGGCGCCTAATTATTGTAAGTGGGTTTCGTTTAAATTGGAGTTCACATTAATTTATTCCGGTTAGGATGAAATTCTCCCATTGAGTTTACCCTTGGAGTAAATGGGTATTTTCATGGATGCATCTGTCTCTTTTGCAGGATTTTCGGCGACATCGACCTTAAAGTACTATAACTACGAAACTACTACACCAATCATAAAAAGAACAACTGCACAATGATTGCATTGAAATTTCGAATATAGAATATTGAAATATCATTTTGTAAAACAATTAGATAATTATGAATAAATATGAGAACGTCAAAGAAGTGAAAAAAACGCGCAACCAGATCTGGTCGTATCATATTCAACGGATAATTGTTTCACAACCAGATTTGGTCGTATCATACTCAACGGGTTAATATTAATAGTCGCATAGATAAAATAACAAAAGAATGAAAAGATTTAAATAAGTAAATATATTATAAAGGATAAAAAAATACGACTGCCGTTACAGAAAGTGAACTATTAAATTTAGAAATATTTTTATTACTGATTTTTATGAAATATTTGTAGTTTAAGTATTTATGCGTATAGATAGATGTATATTTCCGGAACGTACTTAATCAAACCTTTAGTTTCACAATAAACACCATATATTTATATTAATTTATTGACATTTGAACATTTAGACACGCATTTTTTTATATTTGAACAGTTTAGGTACCCTATTACATTACATTACATTTACGTCGTGTCCAATTGGTGGCTAAAAACCGCTCTTGGACGTGTCAAAATATTTCTGTTTTAAGTAGTAAGTGTCATTACTACTTTAATCTTTACGTTACATACATATATTAATTTTTAAAAATATACAGTATCTAAGAAACTTTGGAACCTACTAAAAGTTATTCGTCGTAGAATCGTATTACAAAACAAATTAAAGAATAGTCAATGGCTACCTACTAAATACACAATAATTAAAATAGTCAGTTAAAAAGTTGACTAATCAAAGCAGAAGCCTAACAATTGAAATAGTCAATAAATCAAATATATACGTACTAAAAACTGTACATAGTAACATCCAAAGCAGTAAGTAATTCGTTAAATAATCAAACTAAAGCTAAATCTTAAATTTAAATAATAGTAGTACATATATAATTATCATTCAAATTGGTACAATATTTGCAAAGTCATGGCCCTCGAAATCAGTCAGATTATAGAAAGGGTGGCCTATCAGCATCTCCTTAATATTTTTTTTAAATTGTTTGTCCTCCAGTTGTTTGATAGTGGTAGGGAGTAATGACACTATGCATAACATAACAGTTCTAACAATATCCCACACTTCTAAAGCAGTTCAAGCGTTTAGAAACTTCTGTGGTGAAATAAAAATTCAGGATATAATACTTGTAATATTTACATTTATTAGTAATAAATAACACGGTTTAGTTAGTAATAAATACGTACACACGTATTTATTAGTAATAAATAATTGTAATATTAAATTGAATTGATAACTTGTCGTTTGGAACAAGGATATGTGTAATAATTTCAGCTACCTTTTCCCTGCCGGTCTCAAACAGCCAGAAATTAAGTCCTTAAATTCCTTTTTCATTCGCAAGCTTCTGCATTGTTTCAACGTATGCTAACGAAGATTTATACATCGCCATTACATGTCATTTGAAAAAGTTTTGCTGTCTGATTAGATTTTCTACATATTCAGTTATGTGGATGTTCCCTGATGGTCTCTACTAAAAATATCAGCGCGTGTCTAGAAGCCAATTATTGCATGCAAAGCCTGGGCACTTGAAAAAGGCTAATTCAGCGTGGGGTCGGGCGGGCCGAAACAAATTGTTCTCGCGCCCCGCGTCGCCTCTAATTAAATGTTTTGTTTATCCGGCCGAACCACGTCTTAAATCCGCCTGGCGCTGCCTTATTTTTTTCACTCGCTAGGCCGTCACCTAATACAGATTGGATTGCTTCTTTAAATGGCGCCTCAGCGGGCATCTGGGTTAACGATCTCTTTCATGGGCGCCAAATAAAGAACGCCTTTTCCGCGACGGACGATTCACTGCGCCATGCTTTGGATACTTCCTTGAAACGACTCTTTGATATTTAAATATTTAAGATAACATAGCAGATGCTCTAGGTCTATAAAAACTAGTGGACTGTTATCCGGCGATGCTCAGGTATCCGTTTTCTTCCACCTTCCACTCTTCCTTCTCGCCACTCCCCCCCCCCTCCCCCAAAGTAGCCTATGTTAATAATAATAAAAAACTCTTTATTTTATTTAACGCAATTCCATTATTTAATCGCCATTAAATGGAACAACATTCGAGAATGACAAACAGAATAGTCTGAAATAAAGAGAAAAATAAAGTTATAAGCAAGAAAAGAAAGAAAAAGTTAATAATATTTAATATACTCGTATGTTAAGTAATATAAAATTAAATATAAAAATACATAGTCTTTAAGAACATATTATGTCGATAGTGATGAATAATATGTACGGAAATGAGGTGTTTTCATCACTTTTCAAGGCCATATTCGCCTATTCGGCCGAATGTGTGATCGCGGTTTGGAAGTTAAGGATACAAAATTTGTCAGTATCCGTTTGATTTAACTTTTAAAAAAGTCTTTCCACTAAATTTTAAAGCGTGATTTGTATCAAATAATCTCAGAATTGAAGTAGAGAGATAATGCCAATTTTTGGAATTTCCTAATTTTCGTGATAGGATAATTTCAAGAAGGGGCAAAATATGGTTCTCTTAACAGACATACTATAAATAACTCGTTAACGAACAAACTATGCAATATTTCTGAGCCCTCAATCATAGAGTAAATGAAAAACCAAGTACCGATTTCACTTTTTGCACAAAATATACTTTAGGATTTCGACTCGGGATTTAAAATACATCTCATTGTGAAGTCTCAAAGTTTAAGATTGAAAGCATATCCAATCAGCTCTCTAATAATATTTTATTTCTTAGATGGTTTTTATGTAGCTTTGTTAGCTTCATTCTTTCCATAGACGATGTAAAGGATGTAATACCACCTCAAACCCCGGGTGTGTATAAAGTCGAATGCAGCTGCGGTCTAGCCTACGTTGGACAAACGAAACGGCCCATAGCCACGCGACTGACAGAACACATCAAAGCTGTTAAAAACGTTCAGCGAGAAAAATCGGCGATCTGCGAACATATATTGGATAGCGGAAGTAACCACTGGATGCAGTTTCAAAATCCCATTGTTCTATCCAAGGAACAATTCTACTTTCCTCGCATGATCCGGGAAGCCATTGAAATAAGAAGAACTCCGAACTTCAATAGAGACAACAGCTACAAACTCTCTTCTACGTGGAACCCTCTTCTTAAAATGTTCCCGCCGCCGAACGCCGAACGCAAAGACGTAAAACAGCATACAGTGAGTGTTGTGTGCAAGACGGATTTTCAAAATTCCCGCGCTCCGAGCCCGGCCCCCCACCACCGTTATAACCTACGCAGTGGCGGCAGCGGTTTGCGGCCTACCCGCAAAACAACGGACTGACAGCTCTTCAGTCTACCCTAGACAACGGCGGCTGCAACGTCACCGAAACATCGGGTCCTACAAATTTCACGCGGTAAATTCGTTTTCTATCCTATTTATAATGTCAAACAACCGCGATAGTCTTCGATTTTATATGACGATGGAGCGTCCTGCATTCCCTCCCGGAATGTTTTCAGATCTTTTCTTTGCAAATTTCTCATTGAATATTCATTGATTACGAAGGATTCCATCTTCTTTCGCTTCATAGCTGTAGCCAAACTAAATCCGCTCTATGATTTCCGTTGCAGAATTAATCTCCCTTTATATATTTAGCTGCTTATCTGGTCGTTTTGGTTTTGAATTGATAAGTATATTTTTTGAGCGTCCAATATAACAACCTTGATTATGAATTGCGAATGGCAATTACACAATACTAATAATAATATGGTAATATTATTATCCATATCATAGAGTTGAGTAAATATTCGATGCCCAAAGTTGTGAAACAATAGCACGGGCGGGTGCCACGATTCCATACAATATAGCCGAAATGCGATTCTGTTCATGTGTGCCTGACATTCTGTCATCGAAATTGATATGCCAATATGGATGGCGTTTCCTATTGTTTGGAACTAGGCGCACATATCAAATTTGACAATATCGGTCGTAGAGTCGAACGCTCAATAAAATAATTTGTGTACTTGTTATTTTTATATTGATTTAATTTAGGTAAAAATATGATCTTGTCCTACTTTTAGATCAAGCCAGGACAACACCATAGAAATAACATTATATCAGATTTCTTTTTTTACATATTATTATGTACATATTTACCGAATGTTCTGCTAGATATTGAAACTAGTTTCCGCATGTTATTCATCATGCAATTTCGTTACACTGTTTCAAGGCGTTATTGACAAAACGCATTTGAAAACGTAAATTAGTAAAAACACATTTTAAAAAACAAGGTTTTTTTTAAAATGCTCTGTACCGAGGCAACCCTGGATGCGGCAGCCATGTCATAGTGGAACTAAGAACGGGCTATTATAATTGAATGCTATACAAAATTTCGGGATTGTGCTGTTGACCGTTGAGGATTCCTCTCGTTAGAAGTCAACTTTGGGTGCAGCAACTTCAACTTTGGTAACATAAGAGAACTGTTGCAGTGATTCAAACGTGGCTACGGACGCTACAAAAGTCCGCCTGATTAGTATCAGTGTCCTCAAATGACCATTTAATTTGGCAGCAATCTTCTGTATATCGACTTTAGTATATAGATTATTATTTTTATTTTCAATTGCCTCAACGTCTTTTTTCTACCGAAAACAACGAAGTACCGACAAGAACACTTGCCATTCATTCGAATAATCTTCGCCATCCCAAGTGCTGACTCGTCCCTCTCATCGCGAAATTCAAGATTAATGAATTATAAAAAGGCGTCCTTTTCGAGTTGGTTGGCGGAGGAAACGATGCTCTTAAATTAAAACGGTGGACAACGGGGCACAATGGAGGGAGGTTATATATTTAAAAGGGGCTCACTGTAAAGCGTTTTAAAATACCCGTATCTCGATGGCATTGTGCTCGCTGGAAATAATTATCTTTCGTTCACATGCTTGGACGAAAATAATTACGGAAGCGGCGGTACCCATTGTGTCTGCATTACGGATGATACTTTTTTAATTGTCATTTTTAATAAGAATTCAGTTGTTTTAAACCATACCTTCAGGATTATGAGAAAATTTAGTTTTTTTGCTTTAAATTACTTGATTTTATTTATTTATTTATTTACTTATTAACCTTTGAGTTATTATTCTAAATGTAGGTAAATCCTTCTTTTTTTTTTCATTACATTTATCAATAAAAATACTTGTTGAAAATGTACCAGGCAAAATATGTAGCGGTTTACATAGGCGGTTTTTATGAAGCGGCTTCATATAACTTTGTCTATATATAATTTTTACACATTTTTTGATTTCATAATACAGCGGACGTATCACGTAAGTTCGTATAGGCAGGGCGGTTAATTAATCAACACATTTACAAAGCATGTCTTACCATTATTCATATCATTAACATCAAACATTATAACATTCATTCCTATAAAAAAAATGAACACGGCCGATATGAACATTAGCATATGTGTACTGCTGTTGCCCAACTAAATGTAGGGACTTGTTCTAAGGCATCGAGGTATTTAGTTTTTTTTCATATTCAGCAAAAAATAATAAAAAACATTTTTAATACCATCATTGGCCCTGCTGGCTTTCGTCGAGGAGCTGGGGTGGGTGGAATAGCGCTACCCCCGTTACAAGCAAAATAGACACACTGGATGTCGACTTGCGGAGGAACGCCCAGTACAACTAACTAACTAACTAATACCATCATTATTACAAATAATTTAGGATGTTAGAGGACGGGCAAAAATGTATGGGTCGCGTCCCCATCACCATTAACAATCAGACATATGTATGTCGTTGGAAAGCTATTTTCATTACTGTCGTTTGTTACTATGGCGGTCTGTCTTAACTCATTGTGGAAAACGAGTTACAGATAAAAGAAAAAACTGTGTCACTATAGATAAAAACCGCCAAAGTAACAATTTTGATGTATTATGGTTGCATTATCAGTTTTAATGTATGACGATTAACGGGCGAACCCTTCACCTCAGGAAGTTTTAACGATTGGTGGTTCTATCTCCCGTGAAGTGAGCGCAGAAGACTTGGACAAATCAGTCCACCGTCAAGCTTCGCCACATGCCCGTAAGAGGCCAACGCATTATCTACGAGATAACCAGGTATGTTACCCAGCGGGCTTACCTACACTCACGCCCTTACTTTCAATTGCGACCAGATCTCTCGACTGGTTACGAGTTCGAGGTCGCTTGCGCCTCTCCTTTACGAAGCGGTGAAACGGTGTAAATCGAATCTATCGTGGACCACGGCATCGGTAGGATCGGGTAGCCGATGGTCGTTTCAAGAGCAGTCGCCGTAAGGACTGCAACTACCCCCACTCTATAGGAAACAGTACTACTTCCAGACTCCCCCGACTGTTAGTCAGAGTGGACAATCGATTGGCTTACGCCGCACGGTGCGCAGACCGTCCAGGAGCGCCAGAAGGTTGACTCCTAGGGGAAACTAGCCCTAAGGCCATAGTCCTGCCCGGGCTCACACTTCATGCGTGGACGACGATTTGACTGTAATAAACGATTTTTTAGATACAATGAATTTTAAATCAAATTTCTTTTATTTATTTATTTTATTTATTTAAAGAAAAGCACTTTTTTATCTGCAGTGCATTGTAACATTAACACTAGAAGCTTAATTGAAAATATTAGCTAAATATTGAGCACCGCAGACCACATTTTTTCAAATCAACGCCGCTTAACTACTAAGACAAGCGTACCAAGTAAACAGTGGCTTGTTCATACTTTAGACTACTTAATTTTTAAATATGCTACGCATCAAATAATATTAAAAATTAACTAATAATAATCATGACTGTAGTTAAATGTTAATTATTAATCTTAAAACTAAGTCATCTACGTGTAAATGCGTCTTTTAGTAAGTCAGCCTACGAATAATGTCTAAAACATACCCATCCTACAATGCATATAGGTTGTAAAGGATTTTTAATAACACTTGATAAAAGTAAATAATCATTACGGGTAGAAAAGTAGCAGTGAAATAATCAAAATGTATAATAATAATATAATATCCTAAAAAATAGGAAAATAATATATAATAATAATAATGAATCGCAATAAATGAAAAAAATAATAACGCAATAGAGAATCAAATACTATAAACTTTAAGATTAAATTTTGAATTGAATTATAAGGAATGATATACATTTTATACATGCATGTTATATATTTTATAGGAATGTTATGCAATGTAAAGTAAAAAGTAAATAAATAAATGAATATTCTAATAGAACATAAATAAATATTTCAAAAAGTAAAATAATTAATGAATTTTTGAGTAGAACATAAATACATATACACATACTTATATTAATATATAAATAAATACGCCGCTTATATAAGGTAAGGAAAGGGAAGGGATAAAGGAAAGGTTAGAATATGTGAATTATATGGTATTTATTGCAAAAAGAAACCCTTTTACAGTGATTTTTTAAAGGTGGAAAGCGAGCTATCGCCTCTAACAGCTGCATGAAGCTGATTTCATAGTCGACATGCATGCAACGGAGAAAGAATAAGACAAACATGTGGTTTTGCGACACATATTAAGACATGTGCAAAATCTCAGGGTTAGTGTTAGATATAGAAATTTCTCTCTTAGTTATAATCAAAAACACACCACATTTTGTCGGTTTAACCGATTGACAGATTCAATATTAAAAGACATGCATCGCTGACATCATTATCTTGGGGTTCAAACCCTTAACTTTCTTTTGGTCCAATATTTTTGAATAACTGTAGCTAAAAGGGTTATTACATGCTTCAAGGTGTCTGCAAAGGCGACCTTTCCCTTTATGGGAGACTTGCTGCGCTTGAGGATTAGTCAATTCAAACCTTGCTCATTCCC
Organism: Micropterix aruncella; assembly: GCA_944548615.1. Classification (NCBI taxonomy): domain Eukaryota; kingdom Metazoa; phylum Arthropoda; class Insecta; order Lepidoptera; family Micropterigidae; genus Micropterix; species Micropterix aruncella. The sequence continues at coordinate 12,038,301 of OX155956.1, forward strand.
GCGATTACGCTGGCCCATCTTTACGAAATTATGGCCATATTCGGTGAGCTAAGATTTTTAAGAGGAATATTTGCAGTTTCATTTAATTTGCAACTAAATCTATATGCTTTTCAGCCTTATAATAAACGTAGGCTATCTGTTAGTCTCCATAGATGAACGGTTAATTCGAGGATTATCGGTTTTTGTTATTAATAATCAGCGATTAGCTGTACTTCGCCTGTAATCCGCGCGAACCAGCGAAATTAGCTCCAATCATCTGCCACGTTAGTTGGCAAGTCAGAGGTGGTTTAACCGCTCGGAATCCAGCCTTCGCGCGTAAAAAACTGCGCCGCAACTTTTTGGTCGATTTTGTGACTAACTAACGATCTACTAACTAACGACTAACTAACGACTAACGATCTATTTTACTACTACTAACAATATTTTACTACAATACTAATAACATGAATTCCATCTTGTTATATATACCTAGTAATTATTCCTGTTATTCATGTATATTATTTTATTTAGAGCTGTCAACTACAACAGGCGAACAGGTCACCTCAGGAAGTCTTAACGATACATGTATGTTATGTATTTATTTAATAAATATTTGGGCCGGCCGAAACGGTTACGCGCAGATATGTTGAACAACCCAAAATGCTTATAGGCACTGTCGGCGTCTGACAGGTTAATGAGTGGATTAGTGTCGAATTCTGTATCGGGATCGGGTTAATAATGTCTATCGAGTTTATACGCAATGTGGAACACGTCCAACGTGCTCGTTCTCAATGTGGAACACGTCCAACGGGTTTGAAAAGTATTAAAATTGAGTGGCTTTAGCAGTGCTACACAATTTACAGTGCTACATAATTCAACTGAAACCTCGGTAGAGTATGCTCCATAATTTACATATTTTTATTCGTTGTAAAGGTTAAAAATGAAATGAAGTATTTTTAAACACAAGCGGATAAAGGCCTGGCGGAATAGCCGCTTGTTGAAATAATGAGAGATCGTAACGCTGCAGCCAATATTACAGAAAATTTTGCGCGGAATAATTTCATTCAGCAACAATTGTAAAAAAAACAAAAACACATTTCTTTTTAAAATTTTTTTTTCATCGAATCCAGGGTCATTTTGTCGACCTCGTACAAATGGAGAATTCCAAGAAGGTGTAGCTCCTCCCATTGTTTTAATGCGGCCTCGAAGATTTGCCGTTTTCCCGATCTTTCGTTCTCCATATACGAGTATATCTTACTTTTTCCATCGAAGTCCAGTCTCTTGCACGCTAGCAGGTCTTTCGGGATGTCATACCAATTCTAACAATACTACACACTACTAAATCGATTCAAGTGTTTAGAAGTTATAGTGGAATAAAGAAGTTATGGGGGCATAAAGAATAAGAAATAAGAAAATAAGAAACGTGAAGTTTGTAGCACCCGATATTTCGACGATGTTGCAACCAATTTAAGTGTATAGTGGGAGTATGTCCAAGTTTGTTAATTTATTTGGGATAAATCTTGCAAGCTGAATTTGAACCACTTTCGCTTATTCTATTTAGTTGAAATTTGACATGTTGGTTCAGTTCCGATGACAATGCATTTTTTGGTGAGCATGACCTGATTCTACACCTGGGATCGGCTCCCGACCAGGCTACTCTTCCACGGTTAACAGCACGGACACACAATTTTGTATACGCATTCAATTACGATCGCCCATTCTAAATTGGACCATGACATAGCTGCTGCACCCAGGGTTAGCTACCGACGAGAGGACTCCTCAACGTTTAACAGCACAGAAACGAAATTTTGTATACGTATTCAATTATGATTGCCCGTTTTAAGTTCCACTATTACATGGCGGCTGCACCCAGGGTTGGCTCCCGAAGAAGAGACTCCTCAACGGTGAACAACACAGACATGAGTTTGCTCGGGACAAAGAATTTTGATAAAAACTTGTTTTTAAAAATGTGTTTTTAATATTAACTTATTTAGTTTAGACCCGCCCACTGCAGTGTCTGATCCTGTGCCAGTCTTGTGACTCGATTAAAGTAATTTAAGTATTTCAGCAACATGTTTGGTCAAGATGGAAACATGACTGTCTCCATACCCTTATGCAGATATACAAATGAACCGACATCATCTGATCATTACAGCGAAATCTATCGCGGTTTTTTGTGATAAAAACGAATTTACCGCGAGAAGTTTTTAGCACCCGATATCTCGGCGATGTTGCAACCGCCGTTGTACAGGGTAGACATCTACGGTATCCTGGTCACCGGTTGCAACATCGCCGAAACGTCGGGTGCTAAACACCTAATGCAGTAAATTCGATATTTATGTTGTTTATATTAACATCAGTCAGTCGAGCTTAATACATTTTAGCTCTAATAAATATGATTTAGATCCGCCATTGCAGTAGCGTCCTGGTTGAGTAGTAAAAATTCATCCAGGTACGAATACAATTGTGAAAGTGGTAATACTGCAAACGGACACAGTCGAGTTACAATGGTCAGTGGGCAAACTGTGCCTATTGCTGTGCCTATAGTTTATTATTTCTTTTGAAACTGTATATTTTGGTGGTTGAAATGTTCCGTCAACATAAAAAACATTTTTTTCTTAATAATATATTGTTTTTTTACAAGCTTTTAGTTACCTTGCAATGTTTGTCAGTATGTTTGTTTAGGGTAACTCTTGCAAGCTGATAGCCTGTTCTAAGTTTCACCATGACATGGATGCTGCGCCCAGGGTTGGCTCCCGACGAGGCGACTCCTCAACGGTCAACATCACAGACACGAAATTTTGTATACGCATTCAATTATGACAGCCCGTTATAAGTTCACCATGACATGTCTGCTGCACCTAGGGTTGGCTCCCGAAGAGGAGACTCCTCAACGGTGAACAACACAGACATGAATTTCTGTATACGCATTCAATTATGATATCCCGTTATAAGTTTCATCCCGATTGGGCTGCTGCACCCAAAGCTGACTTCTGACGAGGGGAATCCTCAACAGTCAACAGCACAAACACGAAATTCTGTATAGCATTCGATTAAGATAGCCCGTTCTAAGTTTCACTACGTCATGGCTGCTGTACCCAGGGTTGGCTTGGAACGAAGCATTTTAATAAAAGCTTGCTTTTAAAAACGTGTTTTTACTATTGACTTAGTTTACTATAGTTTTTACTATCGACATAGTTTAGTAAATAAAATCGTAAAGTAAGAATCCGTAATATAATTAAATATCCTCTTTTACAGTTTTGATTTTAAACCCTTGTCCTATTTTTGTCTTGTGTAACCTCAGAAGTTCCAGAGGCTTTCCGCTTGCACTACTAATGACTCCGTAAAATGAATATTAAAGTCGCGGGGCCTTTATGCAATCGTCTTTACATAAAGTCTTCAGAGTCATAAGGACGGATGAGAGCGGTTAATAATGTGCACTTTCATAAAGTGTTTCATGAAAAGCCATTGCTCGGGCGGTCGCTCTAGAAAAGAAGCGGAAGTACCTGACGGCACAATAACTGTTCTCGGGGATAAAAACAAACGACATGCGGCAGTCGACGTTCCAGCAGCTCATTGTGGTCTGAAATGCGAAAGAAAAACAGTCTGAAAGGGTGTTAGCAGCTACATTAAGGAGCTTATCCGCTTAGTCAGATGGGACTCACTAAATTTCAAGAGTTTTTCTCCTGGAACTTACAGTACAGCCGAGGTAAGCCGTATTATCCTGAAGCACATAAGATCTGCTGTTTTTGTTTTAACATTTATGCAGTTGCAATTTAATAAGTAGTCTTAATATTCTTAATGGGGAAATCTCTCTATAGTTTCAATATTCTTAATGGGGTTTATTATCATATAACAATCTCTTACAATCCATACTCATTTTGTTTACAACTCATTATGTGAAACAACGAAACACGTGAAAAATAATGTACCTAACTTTCAAAGGTAAAGTAAAACCGTGGCTCCTAGACTAATTACTACATTAAAGTGAATATTACAAAAAAAATATATTTTTAAATTTTTTGCAAATCACATATTGGGCTCGATTGCGTTTCTTCGTGAACTAAAATCGAAAATTCCGTGTGAACGAGACAGGGCAATACGCTAGAGCGGAATGTGAAATGAACGGTTGTCACTTTTTCGCATTTTAACTACACATAAAAGATAAAGCGTCGGAATCTAACACCGCAAGAAATGTGTTAAAATTTATTCGGACGAATATCAGTTCGAGAGGTAGTTTTTATCGACTATCGTTCGTTTCATATTCCGCTCTAACGTATTGCTCTATTTCGTTCGCTTGAACTAATTTCAGATTTAGTTCACAAAGAAACGCAATCGGGCCCAAATATTTTACAAAACATACATATTACAATGTAGTGTTAATACTCTTCTTATATAATTGAAAATATTAGTACTGATTTTCCTACTTAAATTTATTTAAAATAATGTCTTTTTTTTGTATTAATTGCAAACATATTTTTTCTACTTTTCATGTTTAGTTTTAATTTGTGTAAAAAACACATTTGTTAGACTAATCCCCTTGTCAGATTAAAAATGAAAATTTAAATCAAATGCGTCAGTTTGTGCGTCAAAAAACATATAATATAACACAGCACAGCCAGAAACAGACCTTCTACGTAGGTCTAGTTTGTTATGCGATTTCGCCACATTTTGACATGCTAGCACATTTATATGCAAAGAGCTATGTTTTCGCTATATTAATGATTCTATTTAACGATTCTGCATGTATAACGCTATGCCTGTCCTTGTCTTTTTTGTACATTACTTACAAAAAAACCTACTACGAACTGCAAATAAGCACCACTCCGATACACACTTAAGAACTACATTTTCTCAGAGGACTTTTCCCTCATAGCGCCACGACTTTAAAATAAACTAGGAATACAAGGAAAAAAACACGCATACTACAAAAAATATTTAACTTATTTACTAATAAATAAGGGACTCAATGTCACTGCAAAATAACTACATATATTAAAGTAAATGAATTAAGGTAAAGTTAGTTTGTATTTCAATATATTTATTTAGTTTATTTATTAAAGACATTTGTTTGTTATATTTATTACTTATAAATATTATTATTAAATATAAAAATCAGTAAGCCTACTATGGTACAGGGCCTTGTTAGATTGAACTGTGGCATTTTCCTTCCCATCATATTTTATTCATATTAAGGGGTAGCTGGTTGTAGCATGTGATTCCGACGTAGTTTGGATAACTTTTAAAAAGCTATAGGTTTGGACGTGGATAAATCAGGTTGTCTCTCTCTCTCTCTATTAAAATGATTATGAGCATCTGCTTGTGTCGGCAGCTTAGTCTTTTATTATTGATTTAATGCTCGGATGGAAGGTCCACTGTGAACAAAATATACCACGGGCAAAGCAGAACACTCTAAACAAATTAGATCAGTTACAAAATTCCCGCATTAGCTATATCTTTAATTGGCACAATTTCGATCACTTATCGGAGTATCGAAGTCGGTTACATTTCTGAGGATTCGTGAACGCAGAAAATTGCATATCCTCTTTTTTCTTTATAATGTTCTCAATCCCCCAGCAACCCTTTCTAACCAAGATAAATGTTTATTCCTTTTAAACGGACATGGTCTCCCACTCCGGTCAAGTCAGAATAATATAATTAATATTCCTAGGCTTCTTCATTCTTCGCTCACTCATAAGGAGAGCATGCACGGGGTTCTCGTTATCTCGTAGAACGAACTGAGAACGCATCATAGGGACGTTTAGTTGTAATTTATTTTACATACTTCTACCTAGATTTGCGAAAAAATGCCTTGTATCTGTCGCTGTATATAATATTTATAAAAATCTACCTCTTAGAACACATTCTCAAACAAGACCAGCTGATAAGGCTGTATAATGCCCTAGTCGAAGCTATTAACGTTTACGAAATTAAACCACTTTTAAAACGTACATACCTCGCATCACACCCCTACAACACAGTTTATTAAAAAATATATTTATAAACAAATTTAGACACTTCGAAACAGGACGACAATTATTTAACAATATTTGAATATTTTGAGTCTGACGAATTCAGAGTTTATGTAAAACATAGTCATAGTCATAGCATACCATAGCATAGCTTAGCATAGCATAGCATAGCATAGCATAGCATAGCATAGCACAGCATAGCACAGCACAGCATATCATATCATAGCATAGTCAGATACAAAATGAGTGAGTAAGTTTCTCAACTTTTGTGGAAAAAGAAGATTAAAGTAGCTAATCCCTCGATTGCTCAATCAAATTCCTCTAAACATACAAAATAAGAAAATAAACACATAAAGGAAACACTATAAATAAAAACAGTTTTAAAATAAGTAAAATTGGTATATACATGTAATAGAGATGAATAAGTACATACATATAGGTATACTTATTATAATAACATCAATTACGTCCTTTTGCATATATCATCAAGAGAGTGATTTCCTGTGCACAATCCTAACCAATGCAACTGCAGTTCCTAAATAATATTATGGTCAATATAGACACATAAGTTGCAATAACAGTCATCCTATCATAATCTCCAGCAATTATGTAAGCCTACGGCTTGGTTGAATTTTATACAAATTTGTATATCAAAGATGGTTAAATCAATAAATATAAGCACTCCGCCAAAATGGACAATTTGTCATCGGTTCTTATACTGGCATTAATAAACACCAGCGATCCGTTTCGGGCGACTGTCCTATTTTTCGCGCCAAATTACTTCGAAAGTATTCCGCAAAAAAAACTTTTGGTTTTCCCATGAATTATTCGGTCGTATACGCGCCCGCGTCGGCCCGAGGATGTTTTGGGAATCAAAGATCTTGGTAAATGGAAGCCCCGAGGAGACATTCCGCAAATTGCGCGCGAGGGGCGGACGAAATGCGAGAGCGAGGCGAACGTGGAAATACAGGGAAAATCGCTTAATGAGATAATATTTTCGTCACCGGTGGACATTTTTTTCATAACATCATATTACGTTACGTGGATCCCGGTGGTGGGTGGGAAAATAATAATGAAATAGCAGAAAAGGGAATATTGTTATCTTCTACGCGTTTTACTAATAGGGAAGGATGTCGACGTTGCTAAATATACTTTATTTCACGTTGTAGGCTTCGATTTTATTGATATCGGCTTTGTCGTTATAAATCCGCAATGACAAATTTTGTAACGAAATAAAATAGTAGTTTTGCTATTTTACTTTTGTAAGAATATATGGAGTCAGGAAAGAAAAAAATAAGAACCTGGCCTATAATTCTAGACCTAATAATACCCGTGTAACGGCTTAGCAACATGCATAATTATACGACTACTTTTAATATAACACGTATAACATTTTTTTTACATGAATTTTGTCTAACCTCATTAATAACACATTTACCAAGAAATTGAAGTGTGTCTTTCGCTATCAGCGATTAATTATTTTCTTTCATTACACGAACCGTATACTCTTTCAAACATAATTGACCTCAGAATATTGGGTATATAAACACCGATATATCCTGTATAAAATCACTCTTTTTACTCGATCCAACTACGATGGCAAGCGTCTCTGTATACATTAATTAATAGATAATAAATTGTTAAATAATAATATTTGTGTTTATCTACTCTCTGTCCGGCTGAGGTAAAAATCGACTCAAGATTGGGAACCTGGTCTTCAGATAGCATCATAAACGAGAGACCAGGCCATTCTCCAACACTCCTAAAACTGCTCTTCAAAGCAAAAATTCCACATCTCTGTGAGGAACTGAAGTACAGTATCTCACATATAGAAGTACATTGTATCATATAGTATAGGATTTTATAATATATTTTTTCACACATTTATGTACAATTAAATTCATTAATTCAATTAAAGCAAGTTCATTCGTACAATAATTTGTCAACTAACCTTAAATGCTACTATAAATAAACCATATAATGTCAATTTATAAAATAAATTAAATGGAAAAACAAACCATCAAAATGCATGTTATTTCATCGGCAAAAAAAGATTTTAGAAAATCCTTTTTTTAACCACATTTGAGTACTTTGCTGAGGTGCATTTATATAGTTTAGAAAGTAACTTTGTTTAAGCGCCCGTTACCTTTCTAGGACATACTAACTATAATATAGGTATCGGATATTAATGAAAAATCGGGAATAAAAGGGTCATTCAACAATTCTGGAAATAATTTATTAATTTTATTGTAGGTAGCCCTCATTATATTTCCTTATTAAAACTAATTTAAGCGTTGTTTGGTCAACACAATAATAGAAACTTTAGGATCGATACTGGAAAAATAAAAGGCCGTTATTGGTCCTTAAGTGGGGAGCCTGATTTAGACGGCCAATAAAGACACGTTGTTCATATTTTTTTTAAACCTAAAGTTGAAATCTATTAATGAATCTTTTACGTCTGGAATAGTTGATAGTCTCAAATTGCTGTAAGAGTAGAAAATTTACTAATTTTTTTAAAGAAAATTTTAAACGTGTTTTTCCTAAACCATATTTTTTAGCTTTGCACCGGTGATAAAAAAAAACTACTCGACGGATCGTGTTGTTCCAAAAAAAAGAAAGATTTTTAAATTATCTTCTATATGAACTAAAAAAAAATCATAGGAAATATTTTATATATTCTTTTTACTAGTTAAACACAAAATTTTGGGGCGAAAATCGATTTTCTTATTTTAAATACTTGAAAAATTATAAAAATGATAACTTTTAGCTATTTTTTAGTTCATCTACAAAATACATATTTTGACCCACATACACAAATACACATACATGATTATCTTAGTTTATTTCTTTATTTCAGTCAAAATAACGATCAATATTACCGGCGAAAATAGATACCGTCATTTCAGCAGCGGTAGAAATATTCCAATTCAATATCTCAAAATTATATTTTTTTTACTATTATTACAAAAAAATATCAAATTCCAAATGATATAAAATGATCCAGCTGATATAAAAGATTCATGATCAGATTTCAACTTTAAAGTAAAAATAAAAATCATGAAAAACATGTTTTTATGGCCTTGTTGGAGCTTCAGTCCAACATACCCACAACAAAAAAGCAATTTGTACAGAATCGAAACCGCAAACTCGCTCAAATCTACACGAGCCAGCTGCAGTTGATTTCCAACTAAATTCGGCATTTTACGCACAGTCAGGTGATGACTAATGTCATTTCTTCTGATCGATACGAAATTAAAACACATTTCTCACCCCACTCACAACTATTGCGTCACTGCTTACAATATAAAACGCAGTACATTTCGATCGATTGATATCATTCCCTTGGTGGACAGTTATCGCGACTACACTTCGTTATCAAGCAGTACCTGCATTATCCGCGATACCGATCGTCAAGCCTCGCTCCTCGACTACACACTTCGGACACACTACCACGGCTTAACCTCGCGCCCACACTACCTACACAACGGCGAAATATCAATCAAGGCGTTACGAACTGGCAACCTACTACAGACCTTCTGAATAAATACTTCAACTTCAACATCCACGACTGTCTTAAAAATGGAAATTTACAACCCCTATATTTCGGCTGCAGCAATTATCAAAGTTATATGTTACATATTGGGAAAACTTAATTATATGTTATATCTTAATACCAAAATTACCAAAATTTTATGTTACATATTCTCTACTGTACGTTGGTACGTAGCAATTTGGAATATGCATCGTAAATATGGAACCCTATCTACTCTAAATACACCAATAGCATTGAGGGCATCCAAAGGGGGTTCCTCAAATACCTGTGTTTTCTTACGAAAGACAAATGCAGTTCGGACGACTATGTAAAATTATGTAAAAAACACCATTGGTTACCATTGATAAAACAGAGAGAAATTGCTGACCGTACTTTTTTGCAAAAAAATGCACAAGGTTCGTTGGATTGCCACGAACTTCTGTCAAATCTCTATTTCAATGTCCCCGTTAAGTCCCTAAGATACAACAGACCAATTCGGCTACCTGTGGCATCATCTAATTACATGCAAAACACCGTTATATGGCGTTGGAGTTATAACATCAATAAACTGATTTGCGACGACTGTGATATTCATCTATTTAGCATTAACGTTGTAGCAGCGAGACTTATCCTCAGGAACAACTTCTTTTAATCCTCTTTTTCTCTTGTTTAATGTTATTAATGCCCGTTTCTGGAATGCTCTACCCTCGCGTATAAGGATAGCACCTAGTTTGTATTGCTTCAAACGCAGGCTCAAAGAACACTTGAACCCATGCTCATAAACTTCTCCTTATTTTTCCCTATTTTTTCCTCCCTATTTCGTCCCTTTCGTCATTATAGGTTTATTGTTTGTTTTTTTTCTTAAATTTATTGTTTTGTTTCCCTGCTGAATTTAAATGATTAAAATTTAATTTATTAGTTTATTTTTACCGCATAACATGTTATTCCACTAGGTTAAGGTTAGCTGTAAGATATTGCTTTTAAGCAATAAGCTCGCCGTTTTGTTAAAGCAAATAAAGCGTTTAATTATTATTATTATTATTATTATTATTATTATTATTGCTTTGTATTCAATTTCTTAATCCCGTTTTGTGTTTTTTACCTCATTTCCAAGTACTTAATGTAAATCACGTAATACAATAATCCAGGGGTTCCCAAACTTATTGACCCCGCGACCCACTACTTAAAATCACAATATTTTGCGACCCAGCGAGAACTTTTTCAGAAAAATTAGTGAGTGGTCTGATGTAAAAAATAACTAATTCATTTGTAAGTATCATAAGTAGGTCTTTATTTTTATAGGAAATTGTAATGTGCGACAACATAAAAAATAGAACCTATAAACTACACTTACATACCTACCTACCTAATTTGAAAATCATAGTGTAGGTACAGCGAAATAATTCAGTGGGACGGGTGAGCTTGCTTTCTATTTTTCAAAATTACAGCTTCTACTTCAACTTTAATGCGAGATATTTTTAAGCTCAGAGAATTTGACAAATCTAGCTTTTTTCTGTACTTTCCTTCCTGTCTTTATACCTGTCATAGCAGAAAAACCTACTTCACACAAACACGACGTTGTGAATGGGAGTAGAACTTTTACTGCCTCAGCATAAATGTGCGGATGTGTAGCACGTAGAGATAGCCAGAATTGTGTCAAGCGTTGACGATTGAATGTATTCTTCAAGTATCTTCTGATAAGTCAATTAACTCTTCATCGGCATTAGTTAAATGTTCGAAATCGCATTTTAACGAATTCAAATGATCGGAAATTGCTTTTATTAAGTTACTGGATGATTGCAGTTGATTTTCGTTTATGAATGTATCTAGACGAATTTTCGCTGTTCAGTGTTTTTCTTCGACAACACAATTTTTCTAATGAATGCTATTCTATTCTTTTTAAGTGTTATCTTTATTTTATTTTTTATTTTAGTTAATTGTATTGTCTGTAGGTATCCTACATACACTTAGACTCGTCATTCTATCTCTTCGTCTATCTGCCATATACTCTACGTTCATACGTTGTGTTCGCGACCCACCTGGAATCGGCTCGCGACCCACACTTTGGGAACCGCTGCACTAATCTATAGCGTTTGACCCTGACGTGCGTTTCTGCTGGCATCCCATGTTTTCTACATTATTTCTACATGTGTAAACCTGTTATTGGCTATCAGTTAGTATTTTGATTGTTAATTAATATTAAAAATAAAAAAAATAAAAAACAATAAACGGGATGAACCACTTTATTGTACCGTGCATAGTCAGGTTCCGGTAATCTTCATTAGTTTTGCAAATATGATATACCTACGTTTTATCTTTCTTCGTACGCACATAATGTAAGTAATGTAAAACTAGCTCAGAACTTATATTTAGCTGAAAATCCGCCGCAGCAGAAAAATCCGCGGAGCGCAGGCAGAGCAGTTCGTTTCAATATTCGCTGGCAAGTGCAGCTAGAAGGAAACATTACCCATTTTAACAGCGCGCATAAAACTATCATCCAAATCCTTAGTCGACCGTTTTCGCTAACATTATGCGAATTTACGGCTGCTATTGCAGGACGTGCCTACGCAAACTTCCCTCACCACACCACTGAACGACGTAATAGGGAAATATACGGATGTTGTGATATGCTCTCGTGTGACCACAGTTAAGTATAAATCGACTTGATACGCTGAATTCGTTAACGAAACTTACGGTTTGCTAGCCACGATGCGCATCCGGAAAATTGCTGAGGGAGTCTGGAAATGTACATTTCCTGAGAAGCGGGGGTAGATGTTGACCTGGCGTCATATATCCCTAGAAACCCGAGTGATAGATATATACATATATAGGTAAATAGATAGATCTTTATTGTATAACTATATGTAAGAGTTATGTGTGGTACAAAATAGCTCGATACAGTTTACCCACAGTTTTATCACATGCTGATTACTTCAGAACAATATCTGTACTTATCACATATTATATTTTTACATGACCCAACAAAAAAAGAGTGTAATGTGTTCAGGGTTCATCTATGAATGTTTTCCGTTTCTTTATTTTACCATAACTTCTAAACGCTTGAACAGATTTAGAAGTGCGTGATATTGTTAGAATCGTTAAGTTATCCCAAGTATACATTAACTATCCAAATATCAAGTAGTTGTCTAAATGTTTAAATGTCCAACTGTCAATAAATTAGCATAAATACATCGTGTTTAGTGTCAAATGAAAGGTCTGATTGGATACATTCCGGCAATGTACATGTATCTAGCTATATGGATAAATACATAAACCACATTTTTTCGTAAAAATACCGTATTAAAAATAATTATGTATACAATAGTTCACTTTCTGTAACGGCAGTCTTGATTTTTATTCTTTTAAATGCATTGACTTGTCTCTTGATGTATGCCTAGTAGAGTAATTATTCAACAATTATTATTTTCGTTTATGAAGCTAATAATTTCTATTGGTATTTTTAAGATTTAGTTACAGTAACCAGTCAAAGAGAATCAAAATTATACTAAGATTTTAATAAATTATCAAAGTAACATTTAAAATCAATCCAAGATTAATAAAACTGACATTTAAATAGTCCAACTAATAATAATAATTATTGTCATGTTAATTTCTTCGATTTGTCAGATAATAAAACAAGTATTAAAAGAACCTATGTAGATCATGTTAGATTTTCATTGTCGATTTATAAAATTTCTTACTCTATGGTACCATTTATCCCTTAGTCATATGTTTTAGGTATTCATGAATATTGACTGTGCATATTTTTGAAATACTATTTAAAAATTTAACAGATACAGGTGAGCAAAGAGCGCCTCTGTTCCGCAATAAATTCGAAAACGAATTACCGTTAACGTCAGGTAGAGGCCGCGCAAGCGACCTCGAATCCGGACCAGACTGAAGGATGGAGAAATTCGTACCAATCTGGTAGAAATGGTGCGAGGATGGGCGTTCCAGTACTGGGCAGCGCGTCCCAGTGCCACGCGTTTTGGGTTTAGTCTTTGACGGGCATGTGGCAGAGATGGACTACAACCGGCAAACCCGTCACCTCAGGAAGTTTTAACGATATTGGTCGTTCCGTGAGGTGAGCGCAGAAGACTTGGGAAGAAAAACAAACCACAGTCTAGCTACGCCACTTGCTCGCCTGAGGCCAACGCCTTACGGCGAGGCACCGGGAAAGGTATACAGCGGGCAGTCTCGCCTCCTGACTACCAGTTTGGAAGGATATCTCCGTCTGGAATTAACCATTAGGATACCTCCTACCCCCAGACTGGTTGCAAGATCGAGGTCGCTTGCGCGGTCCTCACCCTTATGAAGCGGTGATGCGGTGTCTACCGAATCTACCGCGGACTACGGCATCCTTTGCCCGGCTTATTCACCCGGGATCGGGTGGCCGAATGGTCGTTTAAAGAGCAGTTGCCATAAGGTTAACAACCACCCCCGCTCTACAGGAAACATTACTGTTCCCAGACTCCCTCGGCTGTTAGTAGGAGTGCACAATCTATTGGCTGACCCCGCACGGTGCGCAAACCGTCCATAAGAAACCGGTTCATCAGCTTTGAGGCCTCAGACGTGATAGTCTTACCCAGGGTAGCTTTGCTTACGAGGAGGCGTCTGAATAGGAGCTGAATCGTGAGTTAAGCCGATCTGAGAACAAAGTGGATCTTGTGACCCAAACTGCACGAAACAGTTCGCTACCATCTAGTACTACTAAATCTGATACCATCGAGTTAACTCGATGATATCAGATTTAGATATTTTTTAACCGCTTACCATCATCGGCTTAAATTAGCGCCGATCAATTATTAATTCTTATTGCTATATAGATAGTATTTAATGCAACTTTATATTTTGTATAGGTAATAGTAGATATTTTTAAATAAATTTTAATATTCAATAAATTGGTTTTTGTATAATGTTGATTAGAAACAAGTGAATAAACAGAAAAATAAATAAAAATAATAGATGAATAACGTACTTCGTATATCTGTTAGAATGTTATGATTTTCAGCCAATCCCTCTCTTAATATTCCGCCTTAGTAAGCCTCATCACCTAGACCAGTGTTTCCCAAACAATTTTTGCCCTGGCACGGTATTTTTAGACGACTGCCCAAAAAAGGAGTGTTTTGTGTTCAGGATTCATCTAGGTATGTTTTTCGTTTCTTTATTCCATCATAACTTCTAAACGGTTGAACCGATTTAGAAGTGTGTCATATTGTTAGAATCGTTTTGTCCTCCCAAATGTTATAGGGTACGTGCCTTTGCTCGCATATAAGGAGATAGCAGCGTCTTTAATATAAATCGCTTTGTAACGCGGTGCCTGTTGACATTCATCATTTGACAGTTTATTTTGTTCGTTCTTCCTCTCCGCGGCCGCCAGTAATAGATCCGGTAAACATAGTAACGACGAGAAATATTTGGAATATAAATTTAGCAAAAGTTATTTTTATTATACAAAGTTTTTAATTAATACACTCAACAAAATGTTACCGATTTTTAAATACCCGTTTTTGGTTCTTACGAATTTATTCCAATTCAACAAATTTGAAAATTATGAAACTACACAATTGTACTCAGAAAAAAATTCGTAATGTGAAACTTTGATCCGATTTAGAAGAGTGATATTGCGCTCGATTGCGTTTCTACGTAAACTAAAATCTCAAATAAGTTCGTGTGAACGACACAGGTCAATACGCTAGAGCGGAATGTGAAATGGTTGTCATATTTTCGCATTAAAACTACCCAACAAAAATAAAGCATATGTTTTTTCTGAAACAGGAGTGTTCAAAACCCTGCTTCATTTATAGGTCGTGACAAAAGACGTTAGAAATTGATTGGTTTGTTCTGCTAAATTGGGTACTCCCTGACGACAAGATATCCAAAAATCTTTCAGTGATATTTTTTCGAATATGTTTTTAGGCGCTGTCCTCGGATTCTCTCCTGACTAAAATTAGTTCCAGGTCCACGATTGGTTGCTGATTATAGGAGGAAATATTATTTCAGATTAGTCTCCAGTTCTAGCAAATGTTCCTTGATTAGAGCTGAAGTATCGTGCGGAAATAAATGATGTATCACTCCATTTGATAAGCATAAGGAATCATAGCTTTGGGGTGGAGCCTCGCTGCAAGCACTTGATCCTCTAATTAAGGCCCAAAAGTCGCTATTAAGAGTGATACATAAAAAACCCTTCCGGTATTCTTCTGAGAGCTTGTACAAGGAATCTACAGTTCTTGACGTTCGTCAAATATACGCTAAGGTAGTCCTACTCTACTACTATAATCATGAGAATTATCATCTATATTCAACACACCATAAAGGAACACGAGTAACAACAACCAGACAGCACTTAATCCAAAAAAAGAGAACAAGTTTTGCGCAAAAACACTTTTCTTACATTGCTCCTAGACTGTTCAACAAAATGAATAGTGTTTTTCCTGCAGGACTGAAATCTAGGACTAGTCACGGCGTAATGAAAAACCTTAATAAGTCACTTTTGACTATGGATCGACAATAAACGGAGATATTAATAACATATATATTAAAATAGAGCACGATTTGTGAGATATATGTATCTATATATAGTATTATTTTATATTTATCTATAAAGTATACATTTATTTATGTATATACGTGTATATTTATATGTATATACCTAAATTTAATATTATTACGCTTTATTATTTTGGAGACATATCTATCTTTAAATTTAGCATAATAATATTCAAAGATAATACAGAAAGTTACGAAAAACACTACCTTCTTTTATATTAAGCCTATCTTAGTACAGGCGAGGCCTAGTTAGGATGGCTTTGAATTTAAAAATATATGTTATATTATAGAATAATAAAGAATTTTGAATTTGAGTTTGAATTTGATCATTTATAGTATGATTGCTTTAAACAACAGGGAGACAACGCTGCGACCCGGTATTTTAATTTCGTGGCACCGTGCCGGGTCGCGACCCACCATTTAGGAAACGCTGACCTAGACAAAATTATAGACAAACCTACATATACGAGAATAATGTTAATATGAATTCGATGGAATTCATTTTCTGAAAAGCAATAATCTACAATCATGTCTCCATTTTCCTCATAGAATATTCAATAATATTCATTTTTATTCTCCCGGAAACGATTCCGTAGCCAATTCGAATGAACGAACGCGTTTGATATTGAGCATTCAAGGAGGGAGCATGATTAGGATGAGGCAGTTTCATTTACGTTACCATTTTTAGACTTCCACTTCGTTAAAATATTCTTAATGATCTCTTGAATCGACGACCTTTTCAATGAGAGTTATCACCAGATATAATTCAATTGACTGCGATCAGGAAATTAAATTGTATGGCTTCTCATTTGACGAAGACGGTAGTGAGCTTATCAAATTGTGAAGCAACGTCCCCATTCGTGATGATTGAATGCGGATAAATTGCGCGTTTGTGGAAATATCTCACGTTTGAATATCATAATTTAATATAAATAATATAAATAAACAAACAATTTCCATGAATAAAATAGTTAACATCCTGATAGAGTCAGAGGTATACCTATACCTAGCGATTTCGGATTTTGTTGAACAATTTATTTAAAAATAAAATCATTAAAAAATATATAATTTCATTTGAATTTATCTGCTGACATTTCAATTTTTCAATACTAATTAATATTTTTTAGTACGTTTTAATATAGTGTTTGCATTTTTATTCTTTTGTGAATAAATGATCAAATGATTATTTTAATTTATCAATCTATATATATAAAACAAAGTCGGGTTTGTTCGAACACTTATTACTCGAGAACGGCTGGACCGATTTTCATGGTTTTTGATTTGTAGTATTTGTCTCCGTCCTGAATTACAGAATAACTATTAAAAACAAAAATTGGAAAATTAACAAAAAATTAAAATAAAAGAAAAAATTTATGGAATTATAGGATGGGGTGCTTGCACGAAACAGGCTCTGGACCCACTAATAAAGACCCAAAAACTGCTGTTACGGATAATTTATAGGAAGCCTAATGACTACCAGTCAGAGCGTCTTTTCAAAGAATCTAAAGTCCTGGACGTCAAGCAATTGTTTCTAAAATATGTGATATTATTTTTTCATAAATATAAAGATAGGCATGATCAAAGTCAACAAAACTGCAATACTCGGATTTCACGGAAACAAAATTTCCTTATTCCTCGAGTGCAAACAACATTTGCACAAAGACAAGCTTTCTTCCTTGGGCCCAGGTTATATAATGACATAGAAGAGAAATGGAAACACCTAAAGAACATTCAACAGTTTAAATATAATATAAATAAATGGTTATTTGAATTAGGGAGGTCTAAATCCGAAAACTTGTCTTGTATAGCGTATAGTATATAATGGTTCTAATATAATTGTATTCTAATATAAATATGTTTATACCATAATATATTTATTATTTATAATAATCGAATTTAGGTATTTATGTACTTCCCATATTATTACATAAATATGATTATGCATATACATTGTAATATTTATACAGATTATTATATTATGTTATATATTAAATTTTAATTAGGTACATTTACTATTTCTAAAAATAAAACGTTAGTCAATTTAGTTCTTTATAAATTAAATCGCTAATTTTAATTGTTTACTCTGACCCGCCTAGATACAGGACATTACAGTCCTAGTTAGGTGGGCACTGACCATTTTCTACATTTGCGTGTTAAATTTTTCCGAGTTACTTTATAACATTGGTAATAGTGTGGCTATATGTATAAAAAAATGAATAAAGTACTAAATAAAATAAAATAAAAAATAAATAGGTTTTCCTGGCTAAATATATAAAGTAAAATCCCTGGTATCTTAAGACTTCGCTTTATATGTGGATATACATATTACACACATAAATTATACGACAAAATCAAGATGCTACATACATATTAAGCTGGATAAACATAATATAACGAAATGTGCTTTGCCTCTCAAATTAAGCCATAAGTTGACGTAAGTAGTGCGGAATAAACGGCCCCGCTCACGCGATAGAGTAATATATTACGAGTATTACGAATATATTAATTGAAATGTGAGTAAATGGCTATGTACTTGATATATATAGGGATGTATCAGGTAACTTTTAACATCTATATAGAGAGGTTGTTTATTAGTATATATGTTTGATGCGTTAATAACGCGATATTCTACAACGATATTAATTAAGTATTTTCAAACTATTACGATATGTTAAAATACTTTATTTTGTTATCACCCGTGCTATCATTTTAATAGAATGATTAATTTCGTCGTTTATGGTACCGACTCAGCGACCGAGCAGCGACCTCCGCCGCATTTAATCTGATTCGGTTCACCTATATTATGCGGTTGCTACGGGCGGTTGTGAACGTAATGAATATATATTACTCTACAGTAGCGCTATTGATAATTGATGACAGCATACCTAATACCGAATCGCGTACTGAAATATGGTATACGCTTCGAGAGACTTGCATTCGGAAGACACGAATACGACAGCTGTATCTAGTAGGTAATGGCGGAAATGTATTCGTCGGAAATAATTGGACGGAAATACCTACCACTATTCCATTAACTCTGTCACGTTAAAGTTAAATTGTTACTGCTGGAGGCGGATCAGAGTGTAGAGCAGATAAAGACCAAGTATGTTATTTTAGAATACTTTCTCGAATAAAGCCTTATTCGTCTGAATGTTTCTTGTCTTATCAAGTTTTAATGTAGTTGGATTTTTAAAATAAACAATTGAATTGAATACACTTTATTTGCACTTAAAATACAACAGGCAAATATAATAAAAAGAATAAAAATATGACTGCCGATACAGAAAATGAACTATTGTATTTATAGTTTTATTTTTAAGGTTTTATTATAAAATATTTGTGGTTTATGTATTTATCGATAAAGATATTTCCGGAATTTACTCAATTATTTGACTCTTAACAATATCCAATCAATAAAAACTTGATTGTAATATTGGAGTCCTGTCCACCCTAGAACGGGCTAGTCCCAGTTGGGTGACAGAAACAAATAAGCAAAAGGTTAAGGTTTTGCCATTCGGTTCCTGTTATTTTTGTAAGCTAATCAATGTTTTATAGTAATTAATTCTTAAATAAATAAATAAATAAAAAAGCTAAACAATATCCATAGTTCAAAGTTAAACGATATCTATCCACTACTCTATTGCAAGCTATTATTATATTTACTCTATTGCAAGCTTACCATCATCAAAAACATCAACATTATTAGCGATACAAGTTATTGTGAGTTTTGGCTTCTACAAGAATGTTCTTCCATTTTATACAATTCAGGGCCTTAATTTTCCAGTTTTTCGTTTAGTGCATTTAGGTCTCTATCCAAAGAAACAATGCATCGCAGTTTTGGTCGCCAGACTTTACGATGCCCTTTAGGTTTCCCACAAAGAATGCGTTTTAATGGCTGATCATTTTCCTTCCTCTTTACATGCTATAACCATCTGAGCCAGATTATCCAGGTTATCCGTTATACAGTTCGTGGGTTGTCGTCTTTTTTAGGTGCCATCTTCCTGTACAGAACCGAAGATTCTGGAGGTAGGACATATAGGAAGAACCAGTCAGGAGGTAGGACGTATCCTGAAGGTTAATTCCAGACGGAGATATCCTTTCAAACTGGCAGTCAGGGGGCGAAGCTGCCCGCTGTGAACCTTTCCTGGTGCCTCGCCGTAAGGCGCTGGCCTCTAACGGGCGACTGGCGTTTCTAGAAAGTGGACTGTTTTGTCTCAAGTTTTCTACGCTCACCTCGCGGGAGACAGAACGATCTAATATCGTTAAAACATCATGAGGTAACGGGTTCGCCCGTTGTAGTTGACAGCTCTAGTTGTATCGAAATTACAGCAGCTAGCGATTCCGTGCAGCTTGGGCCATACGTGTGTTACCTTGGGTCGGCTCAACTCACTGTTCAACTCTTATTCGGTAGCCTCCTCGAATAGGGACGAACCTGTAAAGGACTACTTGTACCTAGGCTCGGCTGTGTCGTGGGTAGGTGGATTGGATCCTCTGGGAGAAGACCTCAGACGCTGTTGGGTGGCTTGTGCAATGTGCATCGTGCGGCGTTAGCCAATCGACTGTGCAGTCCGGCGAATATCCGCGATGTCTGGAAACCCGTCTGATATGTTTTATAAGCAGCGGGCGTGCTTGTTAACCTGATGTCAGCCTCTCTTAAAACGACCCGTTGTCTACCCGATCCCATGTGAGCTCGACGTGCAAAAGGTGCCACGGTCTGCGATAATTCTGAATTACCGCTAATATCAGGTAGAGGCCAAGCAAGCGATGTCCAATCTGTGGACTGGAGAAATTTGTATAAATCTGGTAATAAGGGCGTGCGGTTGCCCCGCTGGGATCACTTCCCTATGTCTCGCGGAAAGGCGTTGGACTCTTACGGGCTGTTGGCGTGAAGTGTGACTGGATTGAAATATTCACATAGGTTTTACGTTCAGAACTGGAGAAAGAATAACACACCCGTCGTTGTAACTCCCTGGGGTGGTGTGTTCTCACGTAGTAATATACACTATCAATGTGTCAAAATTTCATTTAGCAGTGGTGGCATAGTGGTAAGGTCGCTTGATTTTACATTGTAGGATCCCGGGTTCGATTGCCGGCTAGGTTACCATTTTCCGTTGGGATAAAATTAACGGAATTGCCTTTCGATTCTGTCGATCGAATGTAGTAACAAGACACACACTTGTTTTTTTTTTGGTAGTAGTTTTTATTTATAAAATAAATACAAATTACATGTCACAGTTCCCCGCTAAGGCCAGTGCCTTTTCAGTGGGTAACTAACAATAATATGTTCATATCTGACTTATTATACTTATATTAACTATTATAACTTTTTACGTTAAGTAGATGTATTGACTTCCTAACCTAACCTAAACTAACCTATATTTCCTATAATAACTAGCTGAATATACACTTATAAATATTTACAGTAAATAAATGAACTTCCACTAAATTAATATACCTACTTCCTAACCTAACCTATACTAATTATTTTGGTATACACTACTTATTTGTACTTACTTTGTTTACAATTACAATAATAAATTGTTACACTAATAAAATGATTTACACTAGATATCTATAACACTAGTGTTACACACACACACGTGTTTCACACATACATACATATAAACACTTTATAGTAGGTATAACTTTATAACACACGTGTTACACACAAACATAAACACTTCATAGTAGGGTTGGTTGAATGAAATTGTCGTATGACAATAAACCCGCCCATTGTGAGATTTAACAATTAAAAGTTAACAATAACAATAACAAGCAACCAAACAAACAAAGATTGTCAGAATTGACTATTGGTCAGGATTTTCAGTGATGAAGCCACTACAGGGACAGATTTCTTTATCGTCATAAGATACAAATCTGAAGAAGCAGCGATACGGTGTAGCGCGGTGTGCTCGTGGCAGTCGAGTTCATATCGACCTTTTCCCGCTTCGATTAATTCTGCGACACGCGACCAGTAAATCGAGAAATAACGCCATTAATATAAATTGGCAATAAAACCCAGGTCGCGTCTGATACTGACGTGACTAGTGTACGTACAATGTAACCAATTCCATTTGGAATGATCCCCGCTCTTATCTGTGCTACGGGGGAGCCACGGGACATCCTCGCCTCCCCCTCCCCCGTTAGAGGGAGAGGAGAATCGAGAGAGTAAGAGAGATAGGGGACCTTTATAGTGCGGCTTCACCTTAACCCTTAGCCCACTGGTAAGTTTTTTAAATTCTTGAAATATAATCATAATGTGATATATGAAAAATTGACGCAGATAATCATTAACCTAACTTAAAGAGATTACGAGTTATTATTATACAGTTATTATTAATACAGAACTTTAAAGTGCGGCTACACCTTAACCCTTAGCCAACTGGCATGTTTTTTTTAAATCTTAGAAAGGTAATCATAATGGGATGTACCTACATTAAAAATGTCGCAGATTATCATGACACTAACTGACGATGTTTATCAATTAATATAGAGTTATTATTAATATATAGCTTCATAGTGCGGCTCCACCTTAACTCTTAGCCAACTGGCAGTTTTTTTAAACCTAGAAAGAGAATCATTATGTGATGTAGAATAAAAGGACGCAGATTATC
Source organism: Micropterix aruncella (assembly GCA_944548615.1). Taxonomy (NCBI): domain Eukaryota; kingdom Metazoa; phylum Arthropoda; class Insecta; order Lepidoptera; family Micropterigidae; genus Micropterix; species Micropterix aruncella. Next base: position 12,060,947 of record OX155956.1, read on the forward strand.
GTTAACCTAACTTAAAGTGTTTACGAACTATTAATATAAAGAATAATATTACTATAGAGCTTTATAGTGTGGCTGCACCTCAACCCTTAACCAACTGGCATGTTTTTTTTAATCCTAGAAAGATAATCATAATGTGATGTACAAGAAAATGACGCGGGTTGTCACTAACCTAACTGAAATTGTTAACAAATTATGGATATAGAGCTATTATTAACATTGACTGTATGGTGCGGTTCCACCTTAACCTTTAGCCAACTGGCATGTTTTTTTTAACCCTAGAAAGATAATCTTAAGTGCCTATATTTTTAAATATAAAAAATCAAATAGATGATATTTTTATTATTTTTATAAATGAAACAACATATACAATATTTATGTACTTATTATTATAGATATAGAAAAAGACCAATAATTTTAATCTTTTTTAAAATTGAACTAAATACACATACCTTCTGGTTTTATCACAATATTTTAATTATTAATTAGCTATTTTGACATTACAAATTTGTTTAAAAACGAATTTACAGCGTGAATTTTGTAGAACTCGACCACCGTGTTGCAACCACCGTTGTTGCAACCACCGTTGTCCAGGGTAAACTGAGGCGCCGTTAATTCATTGTTCTGCGAGTAGGCGGCTGCAACTGCAACTGCAACTGAGTTCTGCAACTGCGCAGACTATATAAAGGTGGTGGGGCGGCGGAATCGAAGCGCGCGAATTTCGAAAATCCGCCGTGCACACAACACTTACTGTATTCTGGGTTAAATCCCTGCGTTCGGCGATTGGCATTGACAACATTTAAAGAAGAAGGTCCAAGTAATTGAAAGATTAAAACCGTCATCACCATTGAATTCGGGGCTCTTCTTATTTCATTGGCTTAGCGGATCATGCGGGGAAAATAAAATTTATTTTTTTGGATAGCACAATGTGATTTTGAGACTGCGTTGTTAATCTTTTATGGTCAAACATTGACAAAATGAATGTGGCATTTCTGCTCCACACTTAAACTTAAGGGTTGAAAGCGACCCAAATCGGCAGCGTCGTCTCTGTAAGCGACCTAATAATCTTACTTTTAAAATCTGTGTTCTTCTTTCATGGGGTTAAACCGCGCTTGTCAATCTCGAGAATTACTCCGCCGAAGACAATCTCCGCCTTAATATGTATAAAATAATAGGCTTCTAACCCGTTCATAATGAAAAATCCTGCATTTTATGATTGGTACATTTTATGATTTAATTGAGAACCATTGCTCTGTGGGAAGGCGAATATAAAATAATGTATATAAATAAGATATAAAATTATTTGATATATTAAAAACATATATTTCTTGGTTTGCTCTTCGTACTCAAATCACTTTGATCTTGGTTGTGAGGTTTTTCGCCACCACACAAAATGTTGCTGAAAAATATAGCATAACATTAGGATTTACTTAAGGATATTTTATTTTCTCAAAAAACTGTTTGAAAATTACTTTAATGAAAGTTTTAGATTGTTTAGTCACAATTTAAAAACATGTTAAAGTTCCGTTTTTAAAATTATTTTCAGGGAATCGTAACTCTTTTTTTAGGTTCACTTTTTTTAGGTTCACATTACTGTCTCCTATTTCTCTATCATCTTTACGTCAAGTAGAAATCGAGGACTACGTCATTGGGTATTCTAAAGTCGTAAAGAATTTAGGCATACTCGTGGACGAGACATTTTCTTGGCAAGCACAAGTCAACGAAGTGAGCAGGCGAATATATAATGGCTTTCAAAGCCTTCGGAGGTTTGCAGAGATTCCTCCCTGTAAGCACTAAGCAAACCATAATTCAAAGTCTGCTTCTGCCGTTACTAGACTATGCTGATGTCGCATATTTGGATCTCACCGAAAACAGACTGGATAAACTTGAGCGCCTACAGAACGTTTGCATAAGGTACATATTCAATCTGAGGAAGTATGACCATGTTTCCGAGTACCGATCAAAATTGCAATGGCTTCGTATACGGGACCGGAGAAATTTGCATATCCTTTCACTTCTATATAATGTCCTACACAACCCTACATCTCCCTCCTACCTCAACGAGGCTTTTACCGGGTTAGGAAGTCATGGTCTCCCACTTCGTTCAAGTCAGAATAATATCCTACGTATCCCAAAACACAATACCACTTTTTTTTCCTACTCCTTCTCCGTACATGCAGCTCGACTGTGGAATCAGCTTCCTTTAACTATTCGAGGCGCTAGCTCGCTGTTCACCTTTAAGCAATCATTGAAAAAGCACTTCCTTTCACAATAAATATTAATCATAAATTCTAACCTTTCCGTTATACCCTCCCTTTCCTTACCTTATTTTGGCAGTTTATTTATTTACTTATTTATTTATTTGTTAATATATCAAAATATGTATGTATATACATATACATACATATAATATGTCCAACTCAAAAATTTATTTATATATTTACTTTTTACTTCAGATACACACACAATGTATATTATATGCTATAATTTCAAATTTAATTTTAAGCTATAATTTTGTTGCCTACTCTTCTTTTCACACCAGCATGTTGGTTGACTGGAAGATATTGCTGTAGTGTAGCAATAAGTCCGCCATTGTACCTTATTTTTATTGTGCAATAAAGAGATTTTCATTCATTCATTCACTTCTTTACAAACTAAAGGCTATTATGACCTTTCATCAGATGAGTCCTTTTTACTTTTCCGGCCCACCAACCGACCAGGAGGGAAAGTATTGTGAACGCGCAAATTTTTTTTTTCGTGATGAAGACGGAAATATTTGTTTTGAGCCCCTCTGAGATCATATTAAGTATATTTCCATATTTCATTCTGTATGTGTGTCCGGCTGTCTGTCTGTATGTATGTATGCCTGTCTCTGTATCTGTAATATTATATTATCCGTAAGACCTCTTGATGCCCATATATAAAGGTTACGTTTTGATGTGACATATGAAAGGGTCAAGTAAAGTTGTCCTTGAGAGAAACATTTTCTTTACGATAGCGCCCAAACACTTCATTCGATTGAGCTGAAGTTTGGCATGCAGGCATCATATGTTTAACATCGGTGCACCACGAAGCGCACTATTCGTATATTATGTTCAAAATATTGGACTTTAAAGATTTGACTTAAAGATTTGGTAGACAGATACATTTTTGGGTCGAATTCACTTGGTGAAATTTTGGTCGGAATATCTCATATGCAAGCTACACTAATGGTGATTAAATTCCGCCATACATTTTAATCAAAAATAACCCCAAACCCCCGAGGCTAACCGAGAAGCGAACCGTACCGCCCGATAGTGTGTATAGCGTAACTGAAACGGGTTCGTTCGCCGGGGCTCATCAATTTTATTTGTGATATTAATATTCAGTTAAATCAGTCTTGCCGGAAAAGCCTTGGGGTGACACAACCGCTTTTTTTTATCACGGCGGTTTATTACTTTTGACCAATATTTGTAAGGCGAATCTGTTTACACTAGCACAGCTGTTGCGCAGATTTTAATTCACATTTAAATGGCTTTATTTAACTCTTTCGAATGAAACGCACGAACTGTAAAGTGAATGATTAAATAGTAAAGTCGCGTTAACATTTTATGCAAATTTACGCGGCAGGAATTTGAAACGAAAATAAAAATGGCCAAAATTAATAAACGCAGTTACGTCGCAATTGGAATAAAGCTTTCAGTCGTTGGCGAATGGCAGCACGTTTTATTCAAATGATGGACGTGTCGCGAATTTTGCCTTTTTAGTGGATGTTTCGGTTCGAATATTAGGATCGGCAAACTGGGGCTCCTCTTTAATTTCACCGCTTTTATTAGCGGGGATTTTCCCTGATTTCGCTTATTACGCTTTGAGAAAGAAGGCTATCATTATCGATGTAGTCGCCGGAATGACAATTTTGACCTAAGGTAGAATTTTAATTACAAAAAGAAGACATCGCAGCTTTGTCGCAGCTTTCTCCAATTTATATATTTTCTCAGTGTTTTGAAGATTCTGAGAGGTATTCTATTTTCGAAGACACATTCAATATCATGGTAGCAAAATCTCTGCACAAATTCATTTTTTAAAATCCTGTGTTCCCTTACGGTAACGGCCCACCTTAATGTCTAATGACAAATATCTTACAGAAGGCCGGCTTTTCATAATATTATATAACACAGTTACATGGCGGTCACCCATCCAAGTACTGACCACGCTCGTCGCTGATTGACTTCAGGGATCTGACGGGGACCAGTGTATCAACGCTGCTACCGACGTTACAAAAACTCTGTATGTGGTGATCTGTCCATTAACTCTTTATCTGTCCATTAACATCGTTGGTCGCTGCCCAGGCCTCGCCGCAAAAAGTTGTAACAGACCATAAGTCCATTACATGCGATCGACAAATGCATCGATTTCCAGTGAAATCCACTGACACAATTCAGCTATTATTTTGACTCGTGTAGCTATGAATCAGCACGATGAAACAATACTTTTACTCGGAATATTTCAAATTGCATCTTTTCACGGCCTATATAAACCGGCGAAAAAGCAACCAAATTATCATTCCCCGAGTGATCACTTTTCCCCAAGGTTGCGACGGCATATCCGGTACCCCTCTTACGAGGTCGCTCAACGGATCCGGCTCCTTGGTTTCCTTTCCTTATTCTCCCTGAGTCTCGAAACATCAGTCTGTAATATAAAATCTCCCCGAGTCTCGGAAAATGTTCCCGCCGCCGAACGCATCACAGGCTTAGTGTATTGCGGCACCGTTTTCAACTTCACTAATTCTTCAACCTCTGATGAAAGCTGTATGCTATTAAGGACATAATCCACCTACATTATATGCCTGGACTAACAAAAAGATATATAATTGTAAGGGTTAATAGGAAAATGTTCCCGCCGCCGAACGCCGAACGCAAAGACGTAAAACAGGATACAGTGAGTGTTGTGTGCAAGACGGATTTTAAAAATTCCCGCGCTCCGAGCCCGGCCCCCACCACCGTTATAACCTACGCAGTGGCGGCAGCGGTTTGCGGCCTACCTGCAAAACAACGGACTGACAGCTCTTCAGTCTACCCTAGACAACGGCGGCTGCAACGTCACCGAAACGTCGGGTCCTACAAATTTCACGCGGTAAATTCGTTTTCTATCCTATTTATAATCAGTCTGTAATCCCACAGACTTGAGCCGTGCCCAGTACAAGATACTAGGAGCAGACATACAATCCTCATCCATATATCCTCGTAACCGCAGTCGTGCATCTATATAAACTGCATCCACATAAACTGTTCGGAAAGCGTTATAGCTGGCAAACTTCAAATCTTCGATCAATAAATTCCTTCTGCTTCGTTCCAGACCGCCTTTCATTATGGAGATAACTCGTAAGTTGACACCACCACCTCACACCGAATAAACCTGGAGTCTTGTGAGGGGTGGTCTCTCACAAAGTCACAGTTTACTGGGATGAGCCTTTCTCGAACCCAGCGATCTGCCCAACTTGAAGGTCAGTGATCTACTTGGACTGGTAAGAAGTACTGGGCTACTAGCTGACCACTGACCTAAACACAAAGTGGGTAGTTAAAAAAAAACTTATAGATCTAGGTGAGATCAAGGGCTGGAAACAAGCCCCCCTTTCCGTTTACTACTACTACTATTACGGTAACGGCCCACCCTAATGTCTAATGACAAATATCTTACAAAAGGCCGGCTTTTTATAATATAACATAACGCAGTTACATGGCAGTCACCCATCCAAGTACTGACCACGCCCGTCGCTGACTAACTTCAGGGATCTGACGGGGACCAGTGTATCAATGTTGCTATGGATGTAACAAAAACTTTGTACGTGGTAATCTGTCCATTAACTCTTTTTTAGTGCCATTTTTACTAAAATCTAACTATCAGTATGCTAATAAACATCCCCCAGTTTAGTAATTCCTTAATTATATGTATATAAATTATACTCTACATAAAGCCCTACTCAGCCCCCAGGATTGATGGTCTAAATTAGGTATTATTACAAGCTTCATTTTAACTTGTTCGTATGTAAGTTGTCCGTTTCAAAATTTGCAAACCATTTTTAACCACTTCCTGGTATCCGATTGAGTGCAAATTTAGCATACTTATATAAGTTAGGTGATAATGCAATATTACTGTACCTCATTTGATCAAGACTAATTTCCATTACCTACATATGATGCCGAGGGTCTGACGATGGAACGGGAAGATTGCTACTGGAACTCCCTGATTTATGTGCTAATATAGTCGAGTTTGGGCTCATTTGGTTTGTTGTATAATGTACTTTCCATTACACATAATGACGAGGGTCTGAGATGGAGCCTTAAGATTATTACTAGAACTCTCTGATGGAAAGTGCTAAGCTAGTCGAGTTTAGGCTCGTTTTTTTTGTCTTGAGTACTTTCCATCACTCATGATGACGAGGGACTAAAAATGGAGCCAGGAGGTTGCCACTGGAACTCCCTGATAGAAAGTAAACATGTTTTTAATAAATAAAAATACTTTTAATTTTATTTAGATCTGCTCACAAGCTCTTAGCGCCACCGATAAGCTGGACAATAATTTAAAGCTTCCATACGGGGGGATCTTCCAAACAACCTAAAAACGTGTATTTAAAAACGATGAAAATAAAAATGACAGTAATTATAGACCTATTCTCCTATTAAGCTCTATTACTTAACTAACAGAAAGAGCGATCATAAAAGACTTACAGAGTAATTTAATATAGGTAATATTTTATTACAAAACCATTATGTATTTCGGGAAGGAATATGAACAAACAAAGCTATAGCCAACGTTATGCAATTTGTCGTGGAAGCAGTAGACAAAGGAAACAAATGTCAGTATTCCTTGACCTAACAAAGGCGTTTTAAACGGTTAGAAATACCAATCTTTTGGGGAAGCTTACCGATATAGTTGTTACATAGCTCGATCACACTAAAGCGTCTTGAGAGTTATTTGTTAGATCCGAAGCAAATATCTTTAGCTTAAGCTTAGAATTTAATATATTTATAAGTACTTGGAGGTGTCAACTAAAACGGGCGAACCCGTCACCTCAGGAAGTTTTAAGGATATTTGATCGTTCGGTCTCCCGTGAGGTAAGCGTGGAAGACTTGGGATTAAACAGTCTAGTTACGCAACTCACTCGTATAAAGACATTAACGCCTTACCGCGAGAAACCTGGTGTACACCAAGCGGGCCGATACTCGTTCCCTTACTTCTAGTTACGGCAGGATTTCTCTGGGTTTGAGGAGGCTTGCGCAGTCCTATCGCTTACGTAGCGGTGATTCGGTGTCTACAGAATCTATTGCGCACCTCGGCATCCTTTGCTCGGCTGTTCACTCGGTATCGGGAAGCGATTGGTCGATTCAAGAGCAGTTGCCGTAAGGTTAACAACCACCCCGGCTCTATAGGAAACAAAGACTGTTCGAAAACCGTCCAGGAGCGCCTGAAGGACAATTCCTAGGGGAACTGGCCCGCAGGCACAGAGTCCTACCCGGGCTCCCACTTCTGATTGGTGGCTACCGAATGGATGTTGACCTGTGATTTGGGCTGACCCTAACACATGGGTCATACTGACCTAACTGCACTGGACCCATCAGGTCCCTATTTATAAGTACTCATTTATTTTTATCTCGAATCGTAATTGAACTGTTTCCAAGTAGGCTATAGATTGACTCCCCCTTTTCCACCTCCCCATTAGTCCACCGATGCAATACTGACAGTGATTAATTAAGCAGCATCCGCAGACCAAAATCTCTGGTTTTCCCTATTATGATTCCATTAAAAGAATGAGAGTGGTTTACAAAACAAACGAAAGTTCTGTAATGAAATTCAAACAGAATGTGAAGGAGCCTAATTACCGACACCGCCCGCCCTCAATTCAAGATGTTTATACGAAGTCTATACTGCTACAGTACAGTATACGTACCTGGATAAACTTTAAAGCTGCAACGGGCGATCCCGACACTCCACGCTGGTAAAACGATATAAATCGTTCTTTCAGCCATGGGGTGATTACACAGAGACTTAGGAACAACCCAGTCCTCAGTCTAGCTTTGCCAATGCTCCCGTAAGAAGCTGTAACGGCCCTTAAGTATCGTTACATGCGATCACAAATGCATCGATTTCCAGTGAAATACACTGACATAATTCAGCTATTATTTTGACTCGTGAGGCGATGAATCAGCAAGATGAAACAATAATTTTACTCGGAATATTTCGGATTGTATCATTTCCCGGCCTATATAAACCGGCGAAAATGCAACCAAAGTATCATTCCTCGAGTGATCACCTTCCCCAAGGTTGCGACTCGGTACCCCTCTCACGAGGTCGCTCAACGAGTCCGGCTCCTTGGTTTCCTTTCCTTATCTTTCCTAGTCGCGAAGCATCAGTCTGCAATCCCACAGACTTGAGCCGTGCCCGGTACAAGATACTAGGAGCAGAAATACAATCCTCATCCATATACCCTCGTAACTGCAGTCGCGCATCAATACACTCGCGACAACATAACCTATTCGGGAAGCGCTATAACTGGCAATATCCACTTTCAATCAATTCAATAAATACCTTCTGATCCACTCAAAACCGCCTTTTAATACGGAGATAACCCGTAAGTTGATACCACCACCTCACACCGATCAACTTGGAGTCTAGTGAGGGGTGGTCCCTCACAAAGCTATATAGCGCCTTACCTGGAGACATTGGAAAGTGAACCCAGTGGGCTGACCTCACGCCCTTGCGTTTGATTTGAGATTTGTAGATTTGGTCTAATTTGGCCGATCGTTAATTTGGCCGAATTTCTCCATACCCCGGTCTGGTCACGGGTTAGAAGTCGCTTGCGTGGCCTCTACCTAACGTAAGCGGTTATTCAGTATGAATACTTTGCGGGTCGTGATGCCCTTTTGCCGCCATGGTCTCGATTCAAGGGTTGAAAACGTCGCCGTCGGGTCACAGGAAACATGCATATCCAGAGCTTCTGGTTACTAGCCAAAATGCGTAAGATGCTTTTACAGATGCGTAAACAGATGCTTTTTGGAAACATTTCAATGGGAAGTGTAATGTGTTAATCAAAAGTAGTGTAATGTGTTAATCTATGTGTGTTTTCCGTTTCTTTATTCCACTATAACTTCTAAACTCCAGAACCGATTCGAAAGTGTATATTATTCAATACTAAACTATCTGCCTACCTGCATTATGGATAGCAATAATTACAGGGAAGCGAGCGGAACTTATATGAATACGATGCGACAATCACCTCTATATTACAGCTTGTGGATTCTATTCTGCGGTTAAAAAAATAGAAAAATAACAAAATAATAAAATAAATAATAATAATAATAATAATGATGATTATAAATTAAAATAGAAATAATTAATATATATATATATATATATATATATATATATATATATATATATATATATATATATATATATATATATATATATATATATATATATATATATATATATATATACCTATATATTTTAGATCTTTCCTGACACAACCGTGGCACTCTAGTGTGACTCCCGAAGTGAGCTCGCCTTAACACAGGGGTGCCTAGCAAGTCGGGCTCGGCTGCACTTTGCTTAGCATAATAGAAAGATTATCATTTGCGTTTAATGTATGCGCTATGTAACCTGGGCTCAGACAGATGTATCATGCGTATATAACTTTAAAAGCATACGACGGCATTGTATAAATTGTCATTTTATTTTCTGTTGTGCTCATGAATTTGAACGTATATGTAAATAAAAATAATATTTTTATTTACAATTTTATGTAAATAAAAATAATATTTTTTTTTTGTTAGGATTGCTATGTCATTCCAAGTGTAATAAGGCACAATAACTGTCCAAATATCGAGTAGTTGTATAAATGTCCAAATGTCCAAATGTCAATAAATTAACATAAGTATGTCGTGTTTAGTGTCAAATAAAAGGTCTGATTAGGTACACTTCGAAATTTTACATGTATCTATATGGATAAACACATAAATTACAAATATATAAAAAAAAAACCGTAATAATAATATTTATAAATACAATTTTTCCAGCCCTCCCCCCCCCCCCCCCCCCCCTTCCCACCCAGTTATTCGCAGAGCGCGCAGTCGATTGGCTAACCCCGCACGATGCGCAAACGGCCCAGCTGCACCCGATGGCATACTCCAGGGGAACTGATCCACCTGTCGTGACAGGATCCTTTCCAGGTTCGACCCTCTTCGAGGAGGCTACCGGATGGAAGTTCAACCGTGAGATAAGCCAACTAAAGATAACGAACAGGAACCGTTTGCACAGGAACCGTTAGCTGCCAACCTCCTTCTAACACGCGGTTTCCTGCAATATACATCTTCTTTTTACACGACTGCCCAACAAAAAAGGAGTGTAATGTGTTCAGGTTTCATCTATGTATGTTGTATCTTTATTCCACAATGTTTTCCGTATCTTTATTCCACCATAACTTCCAAACGTTTAAACCGATTTAGAGGTGTGTGATATTGTTAGAATCGTTATGTCATCTCGAGTGTCATAGGATATTTTAGCTTTCTAAATATCAATTAAGTAGTTGTTTGATAGTCCAAATGTCCAAATGTCAATAAATTGACCTAAATATATCGTGTTTAGTGTGAAAAAAAGGTTTGACTCCGGAAGGACTCCGGAATTATACATGTATCTATATAGATAACTACACAAATTACAAATATTTAAAAAAACCGTAATAATAATATTTATAAATACAATAGTTCACTTCTGTAATGGTAGTCGTGTTTTTATTCTTTTTAATATACGTATTTGCGTATCTAGTCAATTTCCGTGAAAATGTTTCAGAATCATCAATGACCCCTTTTTTAATCTGAAGACCGTGCTGACATGCCGTTTGCAGAGTAGCGTTTGTATGTTCGCTCGATCCTCGTTGCTCGACAAGGGAGACGTCGAGAATTGAAGCAAGGAGGCAAAGTGTGTTGCAAAAAATCGTCTAATTGGATTTTTTTCACTCAAGTTTACATAATGATACTCGAGCGAGTTCGCTAGTGTTCAGTAGGTAAGTTGCCGCGACATAGTTACAGAGAGTTAGGGCGCATTTGCCGTCACGTACCAACCAATTATAACTATTTTGGATATAAACTGGAAACTTTTAATTGGGATAATGCATATAAAGCGTTAAAAGTTCGCTCAACCATGGATTCGTACTTGAAATATTTGCGTAGTGATGAACAGAGGCATTTTTTTGTGGGTGCCTTTTTATCGACAAATTTATCTTCTTCTTCTTGAGAAAATGGCAAATACCCAATGGGGGAGATTTATGCGTAAATTAAAGTGATGATTTTGATGGAAATTGGTGATTTATTATTTATTGAGATGGTAAAAGACTGATACAGCAACTAATTAATAAATACGATAAACTTAGTAAACAGTGCAGTTAGATGCAAATTAAACGAAGAAAGTCGACATTATATGAAGATACTGCTGAGGGAGATAAATTTACACGGGATATCATGTTCATAGGAGTTAAAGAATAGACTATGTACGAAGAAGAGTGGAAGTTGAATTGTGAGATTACAAAGCTTCAAAAGAAAGTTGGAATAATTGTTTAGGTTAGGACAGTAGAAAATAGACAGCCAAACTTGCAATCTACGTGGCCGCAATCGTATTGAGTACAGGTTGCTTTGTTTGTTTCTACTCTTTCTTGTGAAAATCCCAATGGGCAGTTTTATTGTCAAATGACAATCTCTAACAACCAACCCTACTATGACGTGATAATATTAGTCGGGGAGGTAGTGAATATTTTTAAGACTTTTTCCCCAGTTAGTAAAAGTAATTAGATCTGGTCTATTCAGTATTCAGTATTCAATTTATTCATTCAGAATATACAATAAAAGCATGAATTATGAATTAAAGCTAATTATCGCATATTAGAATTCGTCAGGTGCTAGTAATATATTAATATATGTAGATATAAAAGCTATTAAAGCATAAATATTAATTCGACAATAGCGTTGACTAAAGTCGGCTTTACACGGCAGACAAATAAAAAAAAAAATAGAGCTGAATCCATGTACATGAGTATAAATAGGTATAAAATAGATGATTATTATAAGAATAATAATAGTCATCTTAGGCACTTAATACAAAAAATAATGACACAGTAGAAAGTATCAAAACAAAATTGGAAAAAACAACTTATGTATATGATCAAGTATGTTACGTTACACATTGTAATCTACATATTAAATATTAGATTCATAATATTATTATTAAACAATAAAAACTAAAATGGGGTACCTAAAAGTTACATATTAATGTTATTCCCATTTAAAAGAATTGGCAAGCTCAAAAAAAATACCCAACTTATAGAAACCATGTGTGGATTGCAGCTTTTGTTTAATAAATCTTTTAAACCCGTTTGTTTCCATATTTCTTGTGGAGAGTGGTAGCTGGTTAAAGAGCTTATAGCTCAAATATCCAAAGGACTTTTGTGTCTGCGTAAGGCGTACTTTAGGCAGTACTTTATGCTTTTATTATTGATGATAATCAAAAACTTCCGATTCTGGCGAAGATTATACTTAAGTGCATTCAAATTGTACTTTTTTCACAGTTTTAAATCTTTTCCATTCACTAGAGTCGATCATTAAATAAAAAAAAGCAATCTGGCTTATTTACAATTGAACGAAGCTAAGGCGGGAATATTTCTGGAATTACAAGGAACGAAGGCGGGAATATTTTTACAATTACAAAAACGGAAAAAACCGATGTGATTTACGGATGAGTCGACCTTTTTTTTACAGGGTTAATACTTATAATACAAATTGATATTATCATTTGAAAAAAGTCTGGCTACTTTAAAAAGTCTCGGAATGCGTCTGGTGGGATTTCGAAATAAGACAAATATACAAACTCATTGCTCTCACTTTCAGTCTTAATTTTTTTGTACACGATAATTGATCGTATAATTCCATGAAAAAGACACATCTGGCTAATGTTCATAATAACTAAAGCCTCGCCAGGCTATACTGAAGTTTGTGACTGTGCGCAGTGTGTTATGCACGTAATTCGTTTAATTCTCGTGAGCATCGTTTAATGCGTGTCACTATGACGATAATTAAACGAATCTGGCAAGGCTTTGGCGATCGAAAATCACAGCCAGATGTTATGCTAAACTATAGTTATAATGTTAACTATCATCTGACAAATTTTCAGGTCTGCTAAAAGAAATGTCACCATTTTGTTTGGTTTTTCAGGTGCCAGATGCCTTTGCCTTACCCATAGATCAGTCAGATTATTTTTTTCTAATCAATGCTGCATTCCGATTGACATTTTTTTCATTTTCTTACTCCAACGAGGTGGATGGGGACAGAAGCCAATCCATCCACCACCCGAGCAGTTATAACGACTATAGTCGTCTTTTCTGCCCGGGCCTAATAGTATATCCAAAGATCAGAGGCTTCTATCCCCATCCAATCCCCTAAAGAGTCATTTATTTATTCGTTTCAAAATTATTATTTTTTCGTTTTTTACATTTTACATTTACATACACATACATGTATTAACATTACATTTCATAACATAGTATTTTACTTGACATTTCACAATACGTACATTATATACCGCTATCCAATATACGTCACATTTTACGTGACATTTTACAATACTTGATATTTCACAATACGTATTTTATAAAATAAATTTCAAAAAGAATTTAAAATATGTATATATAATAATAAAAAGAAAAGAAAAAAAAAGTACATTCATATTTTGGCAGGTGGTAGTGCATAGGCTATAAATTAAGCAGCATTCGCAAACAGCAGCAAGACAGCAGCAAGTGTGGACAGAACGAGCTTGACAATAAAACGATTTTCATTAGTGCTAAACAAGTGTAGTAAATTTGTGTATTCAAAAGTATTTTCCAAACCAACTTACCGGAAAACACCCATACAAAATACATGCTATTAAGAATTATTCACTGAATAATGCTATCAACTCACTAGCTCCCTAACTACGTATATTAAATTCTTAGCTGGAGAATTTGTATCTTGACGGTTTTTATTCTAAAATAAAGGATGGTATAATGATAAAGGGAAGTATCACAAATAGTTCGAGGTTAATCATTTTAAAATATAAAATCCGTATACGAATTATATCTATGTCTGCTTTATATTTCTCAAGACTGGCGCTTCTCCATAAGTTTAGGATACATCGCATCGTTATCCGTTAATATCTAAATTGTGGTTATGGGCGAAGCCATGCAGAATATTCAACGACGTCATAACCTATCAAATACTTTGAGCTTTATGATTTAGCGTAATAATTCGGCCGCATGTGCTTGCGGCGGCCTCATGAATATGCAACGCGACCGCAGCTGTTAGCGGCCGACCGCAAAATGGGTTCATACCATTACACCGACAGATTATCCATTTTGAGATTATCTTTCGCGGAAAACTACTCATTATCATGCAAATAAAGTACACCCTAAATTACCCCGACGCGCGTCCCTTTAAAACAATTACGCATGCTAGGTTAGGTTTTAATAAGCATATGCAAATACGATGTGTGTGTAGAGCGTGACCTCAGAGGAGGCATAGAGATGGGACAAAAATATGAAATAATAGTATTATATATATAGTGTCATATAAACCGTGAGTTTTTTTAGCATAATCCTTGAAGTAGGTAAATCAGTACGAGTAAACAATGCACTCTTGATATAAAATAGTAAAAAGAAGAAAAAAAAAATTTCTCTCTAAATTTGAACAACCCTCACTACTCTTAAATAAAAGTTACCGCGAATATTGTTTATTCGCGTTATTTTACTTACCACTAGATAACGCAGCGCGCTTAATGCTTTTTATACTTAAAAAAAACGATAAAAAATATTATAAATAGGATAGAAAACGAATTTACCGCGTGAAATTTGTAGCACCCGACGTTTAGGTGACGTTGCAGCCGCCGTTGTCCAGGGTAGACTGAAGAGCTGTCAATCCGTTGTTTTGCGGGTAGGCCGCGTACCGCTTCCGCCACTGCGTAGGTTATAACGGTGGTGGGGGGCCGGGCTCGGAGCGAGGGAATTTTGAAAATCCGTCTTGCACACAACACTCACTGTTTTACGTCTTTGCGTTCGGCGTTCGGCGGCGGGGACATTTTAAGAAGAGGGTTCCACGTAGAAGAGAGTTTGTAACCGTCGTCTCTGTTAAAGTTCGGGGTTCTTCTTATTTCAATGGCTTCCCGGATCATGCGAGGAAAGTAGAATTGTTCTTTGGATAGCACAATGGGATTTTGAAACTGCATCCAGTGGTTACTTCCGCTATCCAATTTATGAAACGTCGGGTGCTACAAATTACACGCGGTAAATTCGTTTTCTATCCTATTTATAATGTCAAACAACCGCGATAGTCTTCGATAAAAAATATGTTTTTCTCACAAATTTATATTTAAAAAATCCTTATTTGCTCGTACTGATTCGCCCGCTTCAAGAATGCCGCTAATAAAAAACTCACTTGTATAGGTATATAAATAATAGTGTATATACATATATAGGTAGTAAAATAAACAGTTTTCAAGAAGTGTTGTATTTGTATTACCATTTTGAATTGTTAATTTTTTTATTAGAACTTTGAAATGATATGAAAAAATCGTAAGTAATAAGAATAAATTAATTATTCCAATTTAGATGACCAATTTAAAAAGATAGTTAAAAATAATTTGGTAAGAAACCCAATTTATGGTATAAGGGAGTTAGAAAATTCTGAGTTTATTTTCCATGTTGATGATTAATGAAATGTGTAAAGTTTTAAATATAATGGTATTATGATAGCTGACATTCTAATTTTCATATAATTTATTATACATCTATTCATTAAAAAAAAATACGAAGGCATATTGCTGGATTGATAATAAAATAAATTTTCTTTGATTATTGTACATAGAATTTGCATTTCTATTTTAATATATTTTTCTCCCAGACTCTTGAATCACATTAGTATATTTTGATTATTTGTATGTAGGTAATATTGAATATAATATTACAGCCGTAACGACTATCATGATAGTTATGTTTTTAATAATTACATTTTTAGCATTTTACGCATCCAAGTGTAGGAATGCCTATCTACTGGAGTAGTTGATTGTATTGTATTGTATTTACTGAAAATAATTTTTAAAAATTATTTATTTTAGGCAAAATAAATAATAATAATGCTTGATTGTTACGAAAACGAATAAAGATTTTTTTCCAAAGGGAATTACACAAAAACAATTGTTTTCATACACGAGCTCGTGTCTCCGGCGTATAAAAATGTTTCAGGTTTGAAAAAACATTTTGTGTAGATATCAAAATAAGTTCCGACGAGGAAGAAGTACTTTCAGTTTTAGCAATTATAGACGTAATATCAGGGAGTCGATTCAGACCGTATTTAGAACATCGAAATTTTAAAATTTACCAAGAGTTACAAGAACAACCCATCAACAAAGCTGTTTCTTCAATAGCGTCATGTTTCTTTTATCCCTGTTTTCTCGGCGCTGTGTATCACATATATAAAGTCTCATTCTGATTAAGGTTAAAAAGTATAGAACAGTATCTATATTTGTTTTTTTTTTAACAAAATATGGGAAGTAAACTTACGAATTAGTTATTAATTAAAGGAATTTTATAAAAAAACTTCATTACGGGTACACATGTTTAATTATTTCAATTATATGAAAAGACAACAAAAAAACCAACATTTGCAATACTCTGCGTTACATATAAGGTAATATCTACAATAGCAAATATTCTTATTAGTATTTAGGCGATTTTGGTAAATATTTGTGTGATCAATCATTTTTCATCGCAATATCGGTAATTAATGTGTCATATAAGCTACTAATCATCTCTCACCGTAGCACATTGTTGACAGAACGGAACAATGTGTTATTGACAAATGTACTTCTGACATCCTTCGCAAACGTGTGCTATTTTACGTTGTTTGACACAAAGTTTTCACTAGATAATATAACCTCAAAAACCACTCCGATAGCAAGGCAGCCTCGAATACCATTAATTCAAATTTAGTGCAAAACTGCGTATCACTACTGAATTCCCTGGGCGAAAAGGACAGGGTAGTTCTAAGATGGGTTACCGGCCATGCAGGAATCGAGGGAAATAATAAAGCCGACAAACTTGCTAAGACGGGAGCAAAGGGAACGTTATACGGCCCTGAACCTTACTGTGGCGTACCAAAAAGCCTTGCAAAACTAATGCTCAAACAAATATGTTTAGAACAATCTGTCAACTACTACAACAACACGTCAGGGTTGAATCAATCCAAAGCGCTAATTAAGGCTTACGACCGTAAGACAGCCCGTGAGGCCTTATCGCTAAATAAGAACAATCTATGCATACTGGTGAGGGCGCTCTCGGGGCATTGTGGCCTGAACAAACACATGTTCAACCTCAAGCTCCGAGATACAAAAATATGCAGTTTCTGCCAAGGGGCAGACGAAACTCCTTTGCACCTCATGTGCGAGTGTGGCCCGCTGATGCGTAAAAGATACAACCAGTTGGGTGGTCATTACCTCCAACATGAGGAGGTAGGTGGCGAACACAATAGATCAGCAATGGTCGCAGTGTTACAAGGCTTATAAAGACCTTAGAAAAGCCCCACACAACAAATAAAAAAAATACATAGAAAACCTCAAACCGTGTTGACTGACAGCTCCGCGCATGCACGCAGCGGTTAAAATAAATCAAACGCTTCCCTCTTCACCCGCACTGAAAATGTTTTCCAAGTGCCCCGGAAAACAAAAATATCTTTGCATACACAAATGCTTATGGCCACGCCCTTTTGTTTCGATGTTTTTGTGTATTGTTTAAAAAAAAACACGCGCAGAAGACCCGGACAACAAAGGCGATAAGACAAATCAAAATTTATCATAAAAGCATTAAAATGTTGTAAATTTTCTATCACTAGGAACAAACCAAAAGTTGATTGGCAATAAGTCGATTTCGTCAATGACACCATACTCGAGACAAATCGTGTTGACGACCTTGGGATGTTCCTCGATAGACTCGCGGGATAATGTCACAACTATCAGGCAGCAGATAGGGTATACAAAATGTTAGGTTTGTGCCTAAAGTGTGTAACCGCTTTTGGGTGCTAGAGCCCCATTGATATTATATAACTGTTAAGAACGCAACATCTTCGAATTGGGTTCTCCCACACTGAGAAAATATTGTTTTGATTCTTACATTGCCATTTTGTTATTACTGTTTTATACATAACAACTATGTTTCAATCGTAATTTTGTAGAATTACAAGGATTTTTTTGAAACTTTAATACTCCGTTATATGGATCAACAGTTTCTTTACGGTTAATATGGGAAATAACAATATACTGTAGTTTCAACTCAATTCATGTGTCCAACTATGACCGTTCGTATACTACTAAGTGCTGTTATATTAGAAGAGAGATCCCAAGGTCGTGACGTAATGAAATAACATTATGTTTTAACATCACAATACAGTAACTACCGTCACGCCGACACCGTTACGCGTCATGATCATTCATACGTATGGGCAATAGTCCGAGTTATATACGTAATCCTTGTTGAAACAGGCACATTTCCGTGTTACATCGTTATATTTTTCTCAGTGCATCTGGTCTCCGCAGTATAGCATTCTCAAGACCGACTGTGGAAGATACAGAAACGATTCGTCCGCTAACATCATCGACCCGAAAATCTTGCACTTGATACGTAAGACGACATACTGCAATATTTTGATATGCTGTCGCCTCTATAACCGGAGTCGTTTCTGATTATGGCTCTGCTGCAGGAAATCATTAATGGTGCAATAGCCAGCCCCTGTTTATTTTATTTCTTGAATATGGCGAAAATAATATAACGCTTTTGAAATAATGCCATGTAATCAATTTCTACAGATTCGGCGTTAGATTCGCTTGTTAAAGCGCAGAAAGCTCTCCTAAGGGTCACGTCCAGAAAGCCACATCGATATCCAACAAACGAACTATTAAAAGAGCTGAGACTTTTGGATATTAGACAGATTTATGCAAAAGTAACCCTACTTTATTATCTCAACGATCCGCACACACACAACATCACTGACCACAACATTCTAACTAGAGGTTGCGCGTCAGAAAAACATCTAATTAAAAAAACCAAAACTAAATTTGCGCAAAGGCACTTTAGTTGTGTAGCTCCTAAACTCCACAATTACTTTCAGGATAAGTTAAAACAATGCAAAAGCTTGCATATGAAAAAGGGAAAACTTACTTTGTGGCTGTTTGAGACCGGCAGGGGAAAGGTAGCTGAAATTATTACACATATCCTCGTTTAAAACGACAAGTTATCAATTTAATTTAATATTACAATTATATATTACATACTAATAAATACGTGTATGTAAATGCAAATGTATGTAAATAATACAAGTAGGTAAATGCATATATTTATATATAAATGATAATAATATATGTATAATGTTTAATATTATATAAACATGTAAAATATTACCATAGTTCTTAATTGCAGTATAAAATTATGTGCGCATCTTAATTTAAAAGAAAAGAATCTACCCTAGTACGGGCATTAACCTAGTTGGTAGTTTTTAGGACATATTTTTTATACTACTTTCTCTTAAATAAAGCATTATTATTATTATTATTATTAAAGATAGAGGCACAGTTTTATTTGCCTCGTGTTAAAATATATTTTTTAATTTATGTTGTTTTAACAATTACCGAATCATTTATACTTTACATAAATTTAATATTTGTGATCCAAGTAGAAACTTCGGTAGGCTTACTTATTTATTTATACTTATTTTCAATCTCATCAAAGTTATGGTCGCTTGCGTCAATGGCTGTAATTATCAACTTCTCCCGGCGCCGGCGATACAAAATAAAATCAAAACTCGCCCGTTTTACTTGATATTTAATGATTAAAGTTGTGGCGGCAACCAATCGCCGATAACGCCGGCGCCATAGAGCCATTGTCAAAGCAACGATGAGCCAACGCTATTAGCCAACTTTTCCTCCAGAGACTGACGTATTGATATAAGAGAAAAAAAGATAGGAGTGCCGGCCAATGCCTAGAGAGACCGGAATAGAGAGGGACGAAAGAGAGGAGAAGAAAATAACAGAATTTTGGAATAAGGCGTCTTGCAAGTCCGTATTTTATTCTACAAGGGGTTATCCATAATATGGTATGTAGTCCAAGAAATTAAAATCATCGGTGGTTATTAAAAAAACGAGATATCAAATAACTCAACTGTCAGAATATTTCTGGTAACTTTCGTATTTGAATACATTACTTGCCCTGCGTCGAATTGGTATCGCAAGCAGGCCCCGCTCGTGTGTCCAGCCGTTCTTCGCCTCATCAAAGCGCCGAGGCCCACGTCAACAGTAGCGGCGGACGCTGCGCCACCTGCCGCGCTCCCGCACGCCGTCGTCCTAGCAGATCAACCAAGTCCCAGCAGCCCTGCGACGCATTGGTAGCACGATTTGGCCTCACTCGTGCTGTCCAGCAGATCGTCGCCTGATCAAAGCGTCTAGGATCGCGGCGACGGTAGCGGCGGACGCTGCGACCACAGCCGCACGCGCCGTCGTTCCCAGTCATCCTCGGCGACAAGGGCAACGAGGCAGCTGAGGTGACCGGTCCGGACTTACTGCGGCCACAACCTCCGTAGAAAGTCACTGCGTATGTCTACTTACAGCTGTATGGAGATCGGCCTGCAAACAGAAAGTAGAAAGGATACATACGGTTAATAGTAACCTCAAGCATGTCCAGCCAGCGGGCTGGACACATCGGACGCCCCAAGTGAGCGTTTTTACGTGCGTTGGTTAGAGCCCTAGGTACGCACCGAATGTGCACATACATGGAGGGAGATTCACTCACACAGATCCTTTCGAGTGCCACTCGAGGGACGGTCACGAAAGGTCGCGTGGCGCAGTCTCCGGCTGCGGGGAACCATTTTGCGCTGTTCAATACTGGGAACGCCTCAAAGCCGAGAACAACAACATTAGTATCCTGTCAGGGAAGCCCTAAAGCCCGCGTGGAGAGGAAAGCGCGCTAGTACCTACATGGACGGCCAAGTCAAGGAAAGCCCCAAAGCCCGCGTCGCCGGAACAGCCGCACGAAGTGACCAGCAGCGCAAGTCCTGGCCCAACTGCTTCTACCCGCCTCTCTGGGGTCTTCTTAGTCACTGTGTCGCCGCGCGGATTGGTATCCTCAGGGGAGCGCAGCGGTCCGCCGACTTAGAAGGTCACAGCTGCAGCTCGAGTGCACTTGACATACACCACAGGGAATATTGGAAGCCTGCCACATGAAACCCGGGGCTATTGGCCTTGCTCATGAGATTCCCCACTCAAAGCTTTAACATATCGAAAGGCGTAGCGGCCTGCATTCAACTGGGCACGGCAACTGAAATACTAAACTGAACTCGGGTCCCTTCAGTCTTTCCCTCGCTCCCTGCGACGTCGGGCCTTTAATGTCGCGATCGTTTGCTGAACTCAATTTACGTATTATCTGGGCTACCTTGCTGTAGTTTACTCCTCTTACAGGTAACAACAAAGTCATACATACATAGTAGTAGTAGTAGTAGATGGAGTGGGGGGCTTGTTTCCAGCCCTTGATGTCACCTAGATCTGTAAGGTCTTTTGTAACTACCCACTGTGTGGTTAGGTCAATTGTCAGCTAGTAGCCCGGTACTTCTTACCAGACTAAGTAGGTCACTGACCTTCAAGTTGGGCAGATCGCTGGGTTCGAGAAATGCTCGTCCCAGTAAACGGTGTCTTTTGGCGGCGAGCCCTGGACAGCGGCCAACAATGTGTATGCTGTCTTCAGGTTCCTCGCCACATATTCGGCAATCCTTGCTCTCAGTCAAGCCAAGGTTGAATAGATGAGCTCTAAGGGTCGTGTGTCCGGTGAGGAGACCGATAGTGGTTCTAAGGTTCTTCTTGCTCATGTCAAGTAGGGCCTTGGTTTTCTTCTGTAGTGGTTGCTCCATCATGGCTTTTGCCTGGCGACATCCCTGACTCTGTTTCCAGGAAGCCCGATGTTCCTGCTCCAAGCAGTCCGTGATGATTTTCTTACCTGTAGCGAAGGGGACCCCTACAGCTGGCTCCACTGGGCAATCCAGTGTGCCCAGTTTTGCCAGTCTATCGGCCTCTTCGTTTCCGGGTATGCCTTGGTGACCCGGTATCCATATTAGGGTGATTTTGTTGGATTTTCCCAATTTGTTGAGCTCCTGCATGCAGTCCCAGACCACAGAAGATTCTGTGGTGGCTTTAGCCAGAGCGTCCAGTGCTGCTCTGCTGTCAGAGCAGATGAGGATTTGTCTGTTTTTTACCTCAAGTCGACTTTGTAGTTTTATGCATTCCAATATGGCAAGTACCTCGG
Organism: Micropterix aruncella; assembly: GCA_944548615.1. Taxonomy (NCBI): domain Eukaryota; kingdom Metazoa; phylum Arthropoda; class Insecta; order Lepidoptera; family Micropterigidae; genus Micropterix; species Micropterix aruncella. The sequence continues at coordinate 12,083,331 of OX155956.1, forward strand.
CTTGGAAAACCGTAGCGTATTGTCCAAGGGGGATGCTGATTCTGTGGTTGGTTTTGGGTCCGTACACGCCTGCCCCAAAACGTCCATTTGTTCCTGAGCCGTCGGTGAACCAGGCGTCTGCGTTGTGGCTTTGAAGCCACTGCGGATTTTTCCATTCTTCCCTGGTGGGGATTAGGATTTTATAGGATTTCTCTACCGAATTTTTTTTCCGTAGTCGATCCTGGGTCAGAGTGAATGGGCTTTTGTGGAGGAGGTTTAGCTCAGGATGATTGTGCCCTCCACGCTTCCACTCGCCCAAACACTTCAGTCTGTATGCTGTAAGTCTGGCGGAGTGGATGATGAGCTTGTCCAGAGGCGGGCAGCAGAGTGCCACCTCTAATCCCGCTGTTGGGGTGGTCTTCATGACGCCAGTTGCAGCCCTCAGGTAGTTACCTTGAAGGCTTTTAAGCATTTTTACTGTCTCAAGCTTTTTTACCCTGGACCACCAGACTATTGCAGCATAGGTTAGTCTAGGCAGCAGTACTGCCCTGTAGAGCCATAAGGCGACCCTGGGTTTGAACCCCCAGGTTTTTCCCATGACTCTTTTGCACGTCCACAACGAGGCATAGAAGGTTGTTCTCTTGCGCTCGAGGTGGTGCTTCCAATTGAGCTTTGGGTCTAGATAGACTTAAAGGTATTTAACTACTGTAGCGTATTCTATCTCCTTATCCCAGAGATTGAGACACTCAACAGGTTCGGGTTTGTATTTTCTGGTGAAAATCATGGCCTTAGTCTTGCTTGGATTAGCGGATAGACCTCTGGCCTGGCACCAGTCTTGGGTGGTCTTAAGTGCTTTGTCCATGAGCTCCTTAAGTATTGATAGGAAGTTTCCTCTGACTACTATGGCCACGTCATCAGCGTAGCCGTAGACAGAGAGGCCTAGGTTTTGTAGATCTATTAGGAGTTCGTCTACAACGATGCTCCACAAGAGGGGGGAGATGACTCCACCCTGTGGACAGCCCTTAGCAGGGATTCCCGTGATGGAGGTGTCGCCTTGATAGACGGTCAGATTCCTATTTGATAGCATACTCAATGTCCAGTCAATAATGGTCTCTGGTATTCCTCGTCTGTGCATAGCGTTTTTTATAGTTGCGTATGATGTGGTGTCAAATGCTCCTTCGATGTCCAGGAATACTCCCAGAGCGTAACCTTTCGCCGCTAACTGTGTCTCTATTGTGCTCACCAGGTAATGTAGGGCAGTGTCCGTAGATCTGCCCTCCCTGTAGGCATACTGAGCATCCGCAAGCGGTTGAAGAGCTAGGTGGTTGTTTTTCAAGTAGCCGTCAACTAGTCTCTCCAGTGATTTCAGGAGAAAGGAGGTGAGGCTAATGGGTCTGTAGTCTTTGGCAGAGATGTGGCCGTTCCTGCCTGCCTTTGGAATGAACGTGACTCTTGCGCTGCTCCAGGCATGAGGGACGTGTCTGAGGGCTATGCTCGCTCTGAGTACCTTTGTTAGAGGGCCCAGCAGCTGGCTTAACCCTTTTTGTAGTAGGACTGGGTATATTCCATCCGGTCCAGGTGATTTGTAGGGGTCGAAGGTGCTCACGGCCCATTCTACTGCTTTTGGATTAACTATCTTGGCTGCAAGGGCCCACTCCCTGGGCTTGTGGAGCCTCTTGGAGTTCTCCTCTGCGGCAATTGGGTGTGAGGATTCCTGGAAGCCCGGAAAGTGTGTTTCCATTAGGAGCTTCAAGGTTTCCTTGGTGTCGCTTGTGTGTCCCCCCTCTGGTCGTTTAAGGCATCCCAGCTGGGGGCGGTTGTTAGAGCTGAGGATCTTGTTGAGCCTGGAGGCTTCGGAAGCTGTTTCCACGCTCTCACAAAAGTCCCTCCAGCTTCTTCGTTTGGCTTTAACAATGGCCTTGTTGTATTCGTTTCGGGCGTTTTTGTATTCTTCCCAAAGATGTTGCGAGTTAGTGTTGTGATTTCTCGCCCTATTGGAACACCTTCTCAGCGTAAGCCTGAGCTTGGTCAGCTCTGGGTTCCACCATGGGACCTTTTTCGAGAGGTTTTTTTGTTTCAAAGGGCAATTCTGCTCGTAGGCGTCTATAACGGCATTAGACAGTGATAGTGCAGCTGTTTCTAGTTGCTCTTTGGTGTGGAATCGATTCGGAACCGTGGTGAGCTTGATAGCCAGGTCCCTATCGAATCCTTCCCAGTTGGTATTTCTAGGGTTGCGAGCCCACTGAATTTCCAATGAGTGCCGAAGCGTTAGATGGATCTGCCTATGGTCCGAGCCTGAGGGTTCATCTGAGACCCTCCAGTCTTGAACCAGGTCGGCCACTTCTTTTGTGCAGATCGTGATGTCCAGTACCTCCTGTCTTCTTGAGTCTATGAAGGTAGGTTCTGTTCCTCTGTTGAGGATGGTGAGTTCATTGCCTAGGATAAAGTCATGCAGGCTTACCCCCCTCGGATTTATGTTGGAACTACCCCAGCACACGTGGTGGGAGTTCGCATCGCAACCCAGAAGGAGTTGGAGCCCGCGTTGTTTCGCATATGTCACTAGGTTGGTTATTGCTTCTTGCGGTGGCAGGTCAGTGGAGTCATAAGGCATGTATGCTGACCCAATGAGTAGAACCACCGTTCTGTCTCCTGTCAAGTTGATTTTTGTTAAAACGACCGTTAGGTCATCGCCGCTGAGTTGTGGCAGAAAAGTGGCTGTGACGCCCTTAGTGACCACGCAGGTCCTGAGTTTCCGAGTCGGTTGGGCCTTATGAATGGTTCCGCAACCTCCTAATCCACTTATAGTATCCCTAACAATCCAAGGTTCTTGGATTAGTGCTATACTTGTCTGCGCCACAGCCATGCTCCTGGTTAATATCGCCGAGGCGCTTTTGCTGTGGTGCAAGTTGATCTGGATTATGGGGACTTTTAGGTGGTTCATTTTGCTGTACCTCCTTCCGTTCCCTCCACTGCGTCCGACTCCTTCCTAGGCTTATTATCGAGCAGCCTTACGGATGCCCGTGCTAGCCCACAGTAGGGTCGGAAGTTGCAGGCCCTGAGAGTGGCCAATGAGGAGTCGCTCACCAGACAGGCGAAGTGGTGAGCGACTCCCGCGTGGAGAGGAAAGCGCGCTAGTACCTACATGGACGGCCAAGTCAAGGAAAGCCCCAAAGCCCGCGTCGCCGGAACAGCCGCACGAAGTGACCAGCAGCGCAAGTCCTGGCCCAACTGCTTCTACCCGCCTCTCTGGGGTCTTCTTAGTCACTGTGTCGCCGCGCGGATTGGTATCCTCAGGGGAGCGCAGCGGTCCGCCGACTTAGAAGGTCACAGCTGCAGCTCGAGTGCACTTGACATACACCACAGGGAATATTGGAAGCCTGCCACATGAAACCCGGGGCTATTGGCCTTGCTCATGAGATTCCCCACTCAAAGCTTTAACATATCGAAAGGCGTAGCGGCCTGCATTCAACTGGGCACGGCAACTGAAATACTAAACTGAACTCGGGTCCCTTCAGTCTTTCCCTCGCTCCCTGCGACGTCGGGCCTTTAATGTCGCGATCGTTTGCTGAACTCAATTTACGTATTATCTGGGCTACCTTGCTGTAGTTTACTCCTCTTACAGGTAACAACAAAGTCATACATACATAAATAAATGAAAAAAAATCTATTATTTTACTTATAAAGGGCGAGATTACTACCTTACCGAAATCTTCTATAACCGACCTAGTTTAAAATGGTAGTAGTTTTGATTAGCCTATGCCAAAACCAAATTATACTTTTAAGTTACATTAAAAAGAATACAAAATTAAAAATATTGCAACGATATAAAATAATAAAGGCAAACATAAATCACCCATATCTAAGGCTTTTCTTTAAATATGCTCGAGGCTGGAGGGAATTTGCTTTCGTCGAAGGAATCGCATTGTCTCCTCTTTAAACCAACCCCTAGGAGAGGATGGGCTTGTTCGTAAACATTGCAGCAATCAATTTTGATTAGAAACTTCGACAAATACAATTGACGAATAAGTATTTTATGTGTCTCAATTCCATCTCAGCAAATACAGATTAAAAAAAATAAATAAAAAATAATAATTTTGAAATTATTATGTATACATTCTTGTTTTTTGGGTAGCACAATGGGATTTTGAAACTGCACCCAGTGGTTAGTTCCGTTATCAAATATGTGTTCGAAAATCGCCGATTTTTCTTGCTGAACGTTTTTAACAGCTTGATGTTTAATCACTTGAGTGGCCACGGGAATACAAAACAAAACCAACTATGGAAGGTAAGTCATCAAGAAAGCTTGAGTGGTAGGATGTTCCTATCGGGAATCGGTGGTGGAATTCGGATTTCGGTGGCGGAACTCGAGAAGTCGTACGAGGCACTCGCTGTGAATAAATAATTAGTTATAGTTTAACAATGATTCTTTATAGCAATTTCCCTTTAAAAATAAGGTGACGCAAGAAATGTTTCGAGCGAATCGACATACTTGAAAGAAATACTTCCCCTTCATAAAACAAAACGATTTTTTTCTTAGAAAATTTTACATTCAGTTTTTTATTTTATTTTCTGAAAGTTGGCTAGTATCGACTATCGGGGTTTCTGAAAAAGAAGATTCAATTGCTTATTATGTTTTAGTAAATAAATATATAAAATAAACAAAATTTTAAATAAAAAAAAACACACTTGTCATGACGTCGCTTATAAATTACCAGTGTTCTATTTTAGTACGCTAACTTGGGCAGAAATGATCTGGCGTGATAGTTTCGAGTTCGTTTATGTATTTTACTATAAAGAAATCGTTTGTGTCACCACAAATCTTTCCGGCAAGTAGTCAAGAACTTAGGAAGGAGGTTGACCTGATTAAAAGTTAATTTTAAAGTATTGTCGATGTGTAGTAATCCAGGGTCGCACATCTATTAATACTTTTATCTCGGATGCAATTTTGTCTCAGATTTTTTTCACTCGATTATTTGGGCAATTACAATCTATACTAATATTATAAAGAGGTACAGTTTGTGACGTTGTAGGAAGTAATCTCTGGATATACTGAACCGATTTTGAATTTTGAATGGAAAATTCTTTTACCAATAGAAAGCGACGTTATTTGATCCGTTATAATAATCCGAAAAATGAAAAGACTTATTCGTGGTAGTCGGATTTGCAAAGTAAGTCGGAGAAAAAACGGTCGCACTAACGCTCCCTTAACGATGAGAGATATATGATTAAGTTTTAGAGAAAAGTTGTAGAGCTTGATAATACCATTGATTTTATAAATCAATGATAATACCTACAAAAAAGTCAGCGACAGCATATGTCTAAATTTTATATTTAAGTCACAAAAAGTAGTTTTTTATAATAAAAAAATAATTTAAATTGTTAGGTCATGTTTATTGGTCATATTATTATCAACAATTATGAATTCATATTAAAATAAGTAAATTTATCGTCTCAATTATTTAAAACAAAAGACTTTTCACATTTACTGCATATAATTTCACTTTTACTGCATAAATGGTTAAAGAGATAAGACACTCACAAATAAGACACTCACAAGAAGACACTCACAAATAACGATAATATAGTCAAATTGGCATGCAAATACATACATACATACATATGCAGTAAAAATATAACCCTTCTTTTCTTTTGCAGGCAGGAAATAAATCATAGAACTCAGTACTAACCAAACCACACTCATTATTTCATCACAAGTAAAAAGTTTTACCGCCCAGCGAAGTGGGCACGGGTCAGCTAGTCCAATATAATTGCCCTGAAGCTATAAGATATTCCAACACAATTTGATTTCGGCTCAACAAGGCATATATGTACCAAATTTCAAGTCTAGAAGTCCAATATTTCGAGATTGAAATATGACTACGTCCCCTGGTGGACTGATTTCAACCACAACCTTTTCAACCCTTCAGATTCCAGCGAAATCAGGTTGAGCGTTTGGGCGCTATCGTGGAGGAATATATACAGGCAGACACACATAGTGCGTTCGCAATAACTGCACTTCTCGCCGGTTGCTAGACCGGAAATATAAAAAACACACACTTATCCTTGGGCGAAAAAGATCCGGCATAACTTGATCAGATAATCGAGACTATCATAACTTGATAATAGTCTCTAGTTCGTTTATGTATCGTCAGTGGCGTAACTAAGCCGGCGCAGCAGGAACTTTCGTTACGATTGACGTTCCATTCAACTTTACTAGGAATTTAAAAGTTAATTACGATTGAAATCCCATTCAACTTCAACTATACTTTAGGGGCAACTCTACTCTGATGTGAGCCATTTGGGGTTAGACGCTTCTAAGGAAGCCGAAAAAATGTATGTCTCAAAACTGATCGATGATATTGCAGAGTGCAAATTAAAACGAAAACCAAGTATTTAGAAATGTATTTTTTTTAAAATTTTTATAATACATTAAGTACTTAGATAATTTAAATATATAGATATGCAAAAATTGGTACGTTTGTAAATATATTAGCCTCGATTGCGTTTCTTCTCGAAATAAAATCGGAAATTAGTCCGTGTAAACGAGACAGGGCAATACGGTAGAGCGGAGTGTGAGATGACCGATTGTCACTTTTTCGCGTTAACTATTCACCAATGTCAAGTCTTACGCCGCACGAAATATGCTCGAATTTATTCGGACGAGTATAAGTTCGGTAGGTAGTATTTATCGACGATCGTTCCTTTCATACTCCGCTCTAACGTATAGCTCTGTCTCGTTCGCTTGGACTAATTTTAGTTTTAGTTCACAAAGAAACGCAATCGCGCCCATTATGTGGTTATTTTTTAGTCTTACCAGGTTCGCACTCGCAGCTCTACTCAAAATAAAGTAATAAAACTGTTTTTTTTTTAATTTCTCACTGACATTCAAAGGTGGAGAAATATAATTTTGTAATAGAATTAACAGCATAGCATAGTATTAATGTAGGATATATGTTTCAAATATTCCCCCGCAAAAATGTTTCTATGTGATGCCGCGTGTCCTGTTGAAATTCTTGGGAACTTGTTCCGCAACATGTTCGAGGCAATGACCTAATGAACTCGCCGATTTATTAGGTAATTACAATATAAATATGAATTGTAGTTAGGTATATAATAATTACATCCTATATGCCATAATTATAGTAAGTAAATAGGGGCAGAAGCATTTTGCTTAATTTTGCACAGGGGCCCATATTTTTACAAGGTTTTATTCGCCTTGCAATGTTTGTTAGTATGATTGTTAGTTTGTTTAGGTCAAATGTTGCAAGCTGAATTAGAACCACTTCCTCTTATCTTATGAAGTTGAAATTTTACTTGTTGGTTCAGTTCCAAAGACAATGCATTTTTATGGTGAGCATGACCTGATTCTACAACCAGGATCGGCTCACGACGAGGCTACTCCTCCACGATCAATAGCACAGACTGCACACAATTTTGTATACGGATTCAATTTATTTATTTATTTATTATTATTTTACACTCATTTAAAAGACTTGGTTATTAAGTTCGAAATCTACCTTGCTGGAGTGATGCCCTTACTAAAATAGCATTTTATGTATTCTTTTTTCTTTTTTTTTAGTCGGTAAGTGTAACATAATATATTTACACAAAATATTACATATACTTAGCATATTTTAATAATATAATATACATAATAAAATTTAATAATCATATATACACATACACATATATACATATACATCTACACATATATGCATTTATACATATAATCCAGGGGTTCCCAATCTTTTTCAGCCCTCGGCGCACTTACAAGTTTAGTATTTTGTCACGGCGCCCTACTTTAGTAAGCTATGTGGAATAGATATAGTGAATATATATATATATATATATATATATATATATATATATATATATATATATATATATATATATATATATATATATATATATATATATATATATATATATATATATATATATATATATATATATATATATATATATATATATATATATATATATATATATATATAATATATATATTATAGTCGAAAGAAATAGGTACCTTTAATAATAGTAGTTAAGTAGATAGGCACAAAAATAAAACATCCACAATATGAAATTTAGTTTTATTATATTTATAAGAATTCAGAATTGAAACAGAGAACAACAAAAAAGACTTAAGAAATAAATGAAATACCATAGTTACTCAGTCAACTCAATGTGACGGGTGAGATTGATGATTTCCGCACAGTTTTTCAAAGCGGGGAATAAGACTTGAGACTGCTACTCTCATTTCTTGCTCCACATTGATCTTTGATCGATATTTGTTCTTGATTACAGCTACAGCTGAAAATCCAGCTTCACATAAATATGATGTGGCAAAAGGAATGAAAATTTTTAAAGCTTTCGAAGTTAAATTTGGATATTCATTTTGAATCGATAACCAAAACTCCACCAAATCGGAACTGGTGAATCTCGTTTTGAGGTTGTTGTCGCAAGAGAGTTCAATGAGACTCTCTTGCTCTTGTGTTGTGAATCCTGGCGGAGCTTGTGCATGGAAAGGATCTTGGATCCATGCATATTTTTCGACATCATCCATCTTCAAAGTACTTCGAGAACCATTCTGTGAGCTTCGATAGGTGTTCCGTGAAAAGGGCCATCAGGTCTTGTGAGACAACCAGTTCATTAGCTGCCGCATATTTATACAATTGCGGGAAGCAATCTTGACCGCTGCCTTCATTCATTTTTTTTATCCACAACTGCAGTTTCTTCCTTAACGCCGCAATTTTCTCCGATAGTTTCAGAATGTGCGTGTTTTTGCCTTGTAAAGAAAGATTCAAATTATTTAGTTTCTCAAATATATCGCATAAGTACGCTAGTTTTAGCAAAAAATCTGGTTCAGTAAAATATTTGGCGTTTTCATGACGTTCTTCCTGTAAAAAAGTGCGAATTTCTTCGTGTAATTCGAACACACGAAATAGGACATTTCCACGTGAAAGCCATAGTGAATTGCAGTAATACAGCAGGGCCGTATGTTCAGCTCCCATATCTATGCACAGTTTTTTAAAAAGTCTGGCCTTTAGAGGCCTAGTTTTTATGTAGTTTACTGCACAAATGACACATTCTAGTACTTCGTTCAGTTTAGAGCTCATTGACTTGGATGCAAGAACTTCCCTATGGATGATGCAATGGATCCATATAGCATTCGGTGCTTTTTCACGAATAAGCGCTTGTATACCTCCATACCTGCCAGACATGGATCGAGCACCATCAGTACATACACCAATACACTTTTTCCAATCTAAACCATTTTCTGCAATAAAATTGTCAAGAATTTTAAACAAGTCTTGGGCCTTCGCACTATTGGTAATGCTTTTGCAGAATAAAAGGTCTTCGACAATAATATTGTCAGCCAGAAAGCGTACATAGCAAATAAGATGTGCATCATTATTACTGTCAGTAGCCTCATCGAGTTGCAAACCAAATTCCTTGCTTTGCATTTTTTCAATTAATTGGTAATTGAGATCCTCAGCTATGTCATGGATTCTTCGACTAATAGTATTGTTAGATAAGGGCACCTTGGAAATTAATTTTCCAGCCGATTCTCCCACCATAATATTCACCATGTCGAGAGCAGCCGGTAGAATAAGCTCTTCTGCAATAGTATGAGGTTTTTTGCATTTTGCCACCCTGTATGCCACCTTGAATGATGCTAACAGTGCGTTGTTAGGTACTGTGGCTTGCTGAGTGAACACGTTTTTTGTTTTTATTAAATTTTGTAGTTTCCGGTGAAAAAAATCATGCGATTTTTCAGCCATAGTTGGATGAATTGTATCGAGATGTCGCTTTAATTTACTTGGAAGCATACTTTCGGATGAAAGTATTTTCAAACAAAGAACACACTGCGGTTTTTCTTCATTGTTTACTTCTATTGAAGTAAAACCAAAGTCCAAATAGCTATCATCGTATTTACGATATTTTCGCTTCTTTGGTTCCCCGCCGCCACTGGTAGATGCTTTATCACTATCACTTGAACTACCGACTTGTTTATTTAATAAAAATCTGTCCATTTTGCGTGAAACTTTTAACGGCAAATAAAGCGAAACACAACACGACGACACGTCCGTCCCTTCGCGCGGCTAGCTTGACTACTGACTTGGTAAACGGATATTGTGTTGCAAGCAAGCAGTCGCCGTCGGGTAAAGACGTGGGAGGGGTCCCTTGCTTGAAAACCGTTAGGTTTTCAAGCCCGTAGGTATTTTTCGGCGAGTGAGCGACGGCGACGAGTATGTACCTATGTTCTATATGTTTCGGGCCGCGAATATTTGTGGTTTCGGATAATGATAGAGGATCGACTCACGGCGCCCCTCTTTACTTTCTACGGCGCACCAGGGCGCCGCGGCGCACACTTTGGGAACCCCTGATATAATCTATATATATACAAATGTTTTAAATCTATACATATACATAAACATGAATAAAAATAGTAATTGTATGTGGTTCAGAATATCCGAAAGAGCGGACGCCAGGGTCGATAAATCTTCCCTAAAAGTGAGACCCTCTTACAAAGGGTAGGAAACATAATTAGTCACGGACGCCGAGGATATGAGATTCCTTGAAAAATAGCTGATAACTCAAAGGAAAGGACAGAAAGGGGCTATAAAATATAAAATAAACGAGCGGTCGACCCTGAAACACGAGAATCCAGGGACCGACAACGTTCCCATTCAAAATAAATCGTGAAAAGGACCCCTTAGTAACACATGGTAACGATAAATTCCCTGGCGAGGCGACTGGCAAAAGACTACGAAATAAAAACCGTGGACGTTACAAAAAATCATACATACTCCAAATCCCACAATTCCCCCTAGAAATAATATAGTTTAAAATGTAAAGAAACTTGCATGATTAATTAATTTAAGCATAGCATATAGTATTTCGTTTAATGTAAAGTAAAGCGCTAGGAGAGACAACTTAATTAGCCTAATTAACGATCTAACATTAATATTAACTTGTTACTAATGACCTGAAACTAACCTATGTTTAAGACAATATGTACTCGGGAACGGTGGCGTTTGCGACGAGAATCTGTAATAACAATAATAATAATATTGCTTTATTTAAGAGGAAGTAGTACGAAAAGTATGTCTTAAAAAACTACCCAACTAGGTTAATGCCTGTACTAGGGTAGATTCTTTTCTTTTAAATTAAGCAAATAATATGTCTATAAAATGTTTAAATGTAAGACAGAGACAACTAGTGTATTCGCTTCTCGCTCTAGCGTGCAAGCGAGGAAGCATGATTGCGATGTCTCTTTCACACGGGGTTGTGTCTGGTTTGTGCGCCCTGTCTCGTTATTGGACAAAACGTGTGCGGCGCAGTAATAGGGGTGTGTTTAGAAATTTCTGGAAGGATCTAGACCAATGAGAGGTAAGGGCGGTCGCTATCTTAAAAAAAAATGTAATGGCGATCGACGACAGAAAAGAGCGAAAGCTTCAGTTTTAAATTGGCAAAGGATCAGCGTGAACGCGCCGCGATCCAAGCACCGGGACTTAGTAGTAAATTATAAGTACTCGGAACTCAATGTAAAAGTAAAGATAAGTGACCGAATAAAAGAAAGTCTCGCGAATAAAAAGTGTTTATTTTCGACGGAAGCTTATCCTGCGTGACCTGAGGAAAGTGAGGTTCTATCACGGAAGCCTCTCACTGAACAAATTTCCTTGTGAGGTTGGAATCCACCAATCGTTCGAGACAACCACCCCTGAGAGAAAAAACAACCTAGCTGGTGAGTGATTACCATTTGAATACAGTCCAAGGTGAAAACCATTGAAGATAATCGAAGGGGTAATTACCCAGCACAAAGGGGGTCGCGTAAATTCACAAGTAAAGTGGGTTTATGCAAACCGGGTAAAAATCCCAACCATCGTGGTCCTCCGTCAAGCCGAATAAAGAAAATCGGAAAGAAAAGTGACTTTGGATCAAGAACGAGAAAAGAAAAATAAAAATATGGATTCGAAAAGCACGCAATCCGAAAATCCAAGACCTTCATCGCGCGCCTGGTCAGAGAGCAGCAGAAGAAGCGAGCACGTTCAGGAACTGCGAGCAGCATCTGAAGAACTTCGAAGAGTGAACCTCCAAAAAGCCAAGAAAAAAGCTGATAAAAATAAATTGGATGCGGAACTGAAAAAAGTGGCTGCGCGGCGCACGGCGCGCAGAGCGGCTGAAGAAATCGAAGAAGAGGCTGACATGGACCTTCAACGAGCAGCGATGCAGGAAGAACTGGATGCAGCGGAAGAAGACTCGCGGCATGCTATGAGGATGCTGGAAATTGTCTCCGAAACCTTCGGGACAGAAACGAGCAGTCAGGAAAATGATCGCGACGTCGCGGGGGACAACACGGCAGCCAGCAGAGTGTCGAGATGGGCCGAGTATCAAACTCCAGCTGCTGAGACGTCCCCAGAACCCTGGGGGGGAACATTCGCAGAAGAAAATGGAGAAGCGGCACGGCGGCGTGAAGACGGCGGGCGATCGGAACCGGGCAACGCGGCGGCGTCCGGCGCGACGGTGGCGGACGGCGCGACGGTGGCGGACGGCGCGGCGAATGCGGGCGGCGCGGCGAATGCGAGCGGCGCGGCAGCTGCGGACAACGCTAGGGCAGAGACCAAGGCGGTGTCGGCGGCGGCGGTAAAGGCCGCCGCTGATACGGACCTGGGTACGAGCAGCGATGGAATTAGCAGCTCGAGCGAAAAAATGATAAAAGAGGTATGTAGGATTTTTTCTGTAGCGTCCACAAAACCGCATTTTGCAAAAGAGTTACCTTCATTTCACGGGAATCCTTTAGAATTCGTAGCCTTCAAAGCTATTTTCAAACAGTCGACAGACGTAATGCATTTAAATGATGCACAAAACTTATTGCGTTTGCAGACAGCATTAAAAGGTAGAGCACGCGAGGCAGTGACGGGTTTGCTTTTAAGTCCTGACAACGTGACAAATATCATGACCACGTTAGAGGCGCTATTCGGTAATACGAATTTAATTATTCAGAGAACGATAGCGGATTTGAGGAAAGAAAAAGGGTTATCTGATAGTCTAGATGCAGACGGTTTAATGCGATTTGCGTGCCAGATAAAAAATCTGGTCGCGACCGTAAAATCGGTAAATAAATTAGAACATCTTTATAATCCAGACTTATTGGCTTCACTTGTGGCAAAATTGCCAAAGAACTTATTAACTCTGTGGCTAGCTGACAGGGGAAGGGTTGGTTTAAACGATCCGGTATTAGTTTATTTCGCATTATGGTTAGAGAAATTAGCGATCAGCGCACAAGACGCCGGTCTATGTACCGCCGAGCTTCCTAGGAAAAGTTATGACAACCCGCGAGACAAGAGACAGAAAGAAACGGGCTCTAAAAAATATATCTTACATACCCAGGGCAAAGAGGAACCTAAGTGCCCTCGGTGTGAGAAATCCCATTATTTAAACAAATGTGAAGAATTTAAAAATCTACCTTTAGCAAGCCGCTGGGATGAGATAAAAAAAATGCGTAGGTGTTTTAAATGTTTAGGGCACAACCACGGCCGAAAATCGTGTTCGGCATATAAACGGTTTCCAAAGGGCAAATATCATTATCTGCTGACCGCCCCGCCGCCTGCGAACGAGGCGGACATCGCGGCGGCGCCGCGCGCGAGCTCCGAGGTAGTGGCGAACGCAGTATCTGGAAATCAGGTCATTCTGCAAGTATTACCGATAACCGTAGTTGGAACCCGGGGTAGAAAAACATTATATGCGTTGTTAGACGCAGGCGCGACTGTTTCACTCATTGATCAGAGCGTGGCAATAGAACTAGGCATTCGAGGCCCGACGCAGGGATTACAGCTCTCTGGAATCGGGAATATGAGAGAGAGTAATAGCAGTGCCGAAGCGGTGTCCTTCAAAGTAAGGGGAGATTTAGGTAAGAAGGAATACGTAGTACGAGCTTACAGCGTAGCCTCGTTAAATCTACCGGAGGTCAAAAGCGTGATAAGTGCGCAGAGGCCGATCGGAGGGATGGTGCGTTCGACTCAGGCGACGACCGTAAAACCTGACCTGCTCCTGGGAGCTAATTGTTGGGAACTGATAGTCTCTAGAGGATTAAAAATGGTAGACGGGGGCCTATCGGTATCTAAAACACTCCTGGGGTGGGTGGCTATCGGCGGCAATAACGCTCTCGAACGAGACATTAGGTACCCGGCGCTATGCTTAAATCAGGAAAATGAACCTTCTTTAGATAAATTACTTGAAGAAAATCTGAAGCTAGAGTACGATTGGCCACAGAAAAAGCGAAAGCTTCAGGCCGATGTTAGGGCTGAAAAAATCTTAGAAGATACTACTTCTTTTAAAAATGGAGTATGGGAGACAGGTCTGTTATGGAAAGAGGTGAACTTTTCCGTACCAGATAACCGAGACATGGCAATGACTCGGCTGAGGTCAGTGGAACGGAAAATGGACTCCGACCGTCTTTATGGAGAAAAATACTGCCAGCAGATAGAGAGATATCTAGCTGAGGGGTATGCTTCGGAAGTCGAGGAAAAACAATTAAAAAACCGCCCTCGAGTGTTATTTCTTCCGCACCTGGGGGTTATTCACCCCGCGAAGAAAGACAAAATTCGTGTCGTTCACGACGCTGCGTCCTCGGGCGCAGGCGGGTCGCTGAATAGCATGTTATTAGGTGGACCAGACTATTTAAATAGCATATTAGGAATTTTATTACGATTCCGTGAAAATGCAATCGCTTTCACGGCCGACATACGAGATATGTATCTTCGGATAAAAGTGAGAGAGGAAGATAGCTTCAGTCAGCTGTTTCTCTGGCGAGGTTTCCAGCGTGAAAGTCCTCCAAAAATCTTAAAAATGGACTGTCTAATATTCGGTAGTTGTTGCTCCCCGGCCTCCGCGATCTACGTAAAAAATAAAAACGCAGCTCGGTTTAAGGACCAGTACCCAGCGGCTGTAAAAATAATAGAGCGCGATTCGTACGTTGATGATTTGCTGGCGGGAGTAGACACGTTAGAGGAAGCAAAACAAGTCATCAGGGAAATTAATTTGATTCATAAAGCTGGGAATTTCACTATGACCGGTTGGGCTTCAAATAAAAACGAGGCTTTAACCGGGATACCAGAAGAAAACCGCGCGCTCGCGCAAGTATCTCTGGAAAAGGGTGAGTTGACGTCACAACGTATATTAGGCTTGACGTGGCTACCTGCCTCTGATCAGTTAGCATTTAATGTGAGCATGGACCGCCTCAGCGAAGATCTGACGACGGGAAATAAGATTCCGTCGAAGCGGGAAGCGCTAAAATTAATAATGCAGCTATGGGACCCAATGGGTGCGCTTTCACCGCTAACTATAAGGGCTAAACTGATCATGCAGCAGGTATGGAGTAGCCGAGTGGCCTGGGACGACGAGATCCCGAGCGATGTAGTTAAATATTGGCTCCGGTGGTTGCAAGAACTGAGATTAGCGCAAGGTGTGCGAATCTCACGTTATAATGGCGCTACCAAACAAGCAGGTGAGAAAAGGCAATTGCACGTATTCTGCGATTCGTCCGAAAAGGCGATGTGCGCCGTTGCATATGTTAGGATTACAGGCTGTAGCGGCGAGCACAAGGTATCCTTTATGGCTAGCAAAACTCGAGTGGCACCTTTGAAAGGCAAACTGACAATCCCCAGGTTAGAACTGACTGCGGCGCTGTTAGGTGCTGAACTGGCCTCAAAAATAAAACAAGAGAGCGCATTAAGTTTCGATGACGTCTTTATGTGGACAGACTCAAAAAATGTGTGGTGGTGGATTTTGTCACAAAAGGAATGTCACCTCCAGTTTGTAGCAAATAGACTAGGTGTGATCGATGAGCTCACGTCTCCAAGACAGTGGCATTGGTTAGCAGGGAGCGACAACCCCGCTGATGATGGCACACGGAATACCACCAAGATAGATTTAAGCCCGGAAGGTAGATGGTTCGCGGGACCTGCTTTCTTGCGTGGCAGTAGAGAACACTGGCCGCTCCAGGAGCCAACCGATCCGAAACCGGAAGAGAGAGCATTGTTAGAATTTAAGACAAAACTTGTACTAACAACGACAGAAAAAAATGAAAGCGTAATTGACATAGATAGATTTTCCCGGTACATGCGGGCGAGTCGAACCATGGCATATGTGAAAAAATTTATAGATCTGTGTAGAAAAAAAACCACGTCAAAAGTACTCGAAAGCGACGATATCGCAACCGGGAAAAAATTTCTGATCAAGGAATCACAACATCGAATTTTCGCACACGAGATAGACCTGATACGTCATCAGAAAATATTGCCGAAAGACAGCCGTCTGTTCGGATTGAACGCGTATATCGACGCGGAAGGGTTAATACGGTTAGGAGGCCGGATCGAAAATGCGAACGACACACCTTTCGACACAAAAAGGCCATATATATTACACGGTAAGGATAGATTCACGGTGTTGCTCGTGAAACATTTACACGAGATTAATGCTCACGGCGGCGCTGAATTAATTTTATCAGTGCTGAGAGAACAGTTTTGGGTCATTGGGGCGCGACAAACGGTGAAAAAGATCTCACGAGAATGTGTCTATTGCACTATCCGCCGCGCGAAGCCTATGACCGCACAAATGGGCCAACTCCCACCCGCGCGAATAACCACCCGAAGGCGCTGTTTCCACACTGTAGGTTTGGACGCTTTTGGGCCGTTCTTCGTCACTAATCGAAAGAAAGTGGAAAAACGATATGGATTACTCTTCACTTGTTTTAACACGAGAGCGACCCATATCGAACTAGCTGGAGATTTGTCAACCAGCTCGGCCTTGTTAGCTATAAGACGTTTTATAGCAGCCAGGGGGAAGCCGCGGGAAATTATGAGCGACAATGCCACTGGGTTCCGCGGTGCGGACGCTGAATTAAGAAAAGTTTTGTCAGCTATCGACAACCATGAAGTGAGGGATCGTCTAAGTGCCGACGAGATAAAATGGAGTTTCTCCCCTCCTTCAGGACCCCATTTCGGTGGAGTTTGGGAGAGTCAGATAAAAACGGCAAAAAAATCGTTATATGCCATATTAAAGGAGCGAGCGCCAAATGAAGATGTGCTGAGAACATTATTATGCGAAGTCTCAGCGATGATGAACAACAGGCCGCTCTCGTATATATCTCTAGATACTCGGGATGAGAGACCTCTCACACCCGCAGATTTCCTATTAGGCCATGCAGATGATAGTACAGCGGTAGGACAGAATAATACAACTGAGTTATCTAACAAAAATCACTGGAAACAATCGCAAATACTTGCTGATACTTTCTGGTACCGGTGGTCGAAAGAAGTACTTCCATTGTTGGTTAAACGACCTAAGTGGGCGACAAAGGGAACTCCGTTAAAAATCGGAGACTTAGTAGTCCTGTTAGATCCTTCCCTAGAACGCGGAAGGTGGGCCAGGGGTCAGGTAACTCAAGTTTTCCCTGACAAAACAGGCCAAGTGCGAATAGTAGACCTATTAGTGGACGGGAAAGTGTATAGGCGCCCTGTCAGTAAACTTGTAAAAATACATACAACAGCTGATCAGGCAGAAACAACTGTCACTAATGTCTAAGTGGAAAAAGCGAAAGTCTATTCGTCACAGTAGAAAATAAAAATAGTCTAGCTAGAATTTAAAAGTGAAAACGCAAGTTGACGTTTGTCTCGTAAGAAATGAAAAACGAAAGTTAACGGAAAGCGGTACATATTCTAAGTAGAATAATGAGAATCCCATAGGTGAATGAGTACAAAATAAGACTGGATTATGTAAATAAGATGTAAATTAGGTAAACCAAATATATGGAGACAGGAGCCAATGAGGCTCAGAGCCCATTGGGGGGGGGGGAATGGTTCAGAATATCCGAAAGAGCGGACGCCAGGGTCGATAAATCTTCCCTAAAAGTGAGACCCTCTTACAAAGGGTAGGAAACATAATTAGTCACGGACGCCGAGGATATGAGATTCCTTGAAAAATAGCTGATAACTCAAAGGAAAGGACAGAAAGGGGCTATAAAATATAAAATAAACGAGCGGTCGACCCTGAAACACGAGAATCCAGGGACCGACAACGTTCCCATTCAAAATAAATCGTGAAAAGGACCCCTTAGTAACACATGGTAACGATAAATTCCCTGGCGAGGCGACTGGCAAAAGACTACGAAATAAAAACCGTGGACGTTACAAAAAATCATACATACTCCAAATCCCACAATTCCCCCTAGAAATAATATAGTTTAAAATGTAAAGAAACTTGCATGATTAATTAATTTAAGCATAGCATATAGTATTTCGTTTAATGTAAAGTAAAGCGCTAGGAGAGACAACTTAATTAGCCTAATTAACGATCTAACATTAATATTAACTTGTTACTAATGACCTGAAACTAACCTATGTTTAAGACAATATGTACTCGGGAACGGTGGCGTTTGCGACGAGAATCTGTAATAACAATAATAATAATAATGCTTTATTTAAGAGGAAGTAGTACGAAAAGTATGTCTTAAAAAACTACCCAACTAGGTTAATGCCTGTACTAGGGTAGATTCTTTTCTTTTAAATTAAGCAAATAATATGTCTATAAAATGTTTAAATGTAAGACAGAGACAACTAGTGTATTCGCTTCTCGCTCTAGCGTGCAAGCGAGGAAGCATGATTGCGATGTCTCTTTCACACGGGGTTGTGTCTGGTTTGTGCGCCCTGTCTCGTTATTGGACAAAACGTGTGCGGCGCAGTAATAGGGGTGTGTTTAGAAATTTCTGGAAGGATCTAGACCAATGAGAGGTAAGGGCGGTCGCTATCTTAAAAAAAAATGTAATGGCGATCGACGACAGAAAAGAGCGAAAGCTTCAGTTGTAAATTGGCAAAGGATCAGCGTGAACGCGCCGCGATCCAAGCACCGGGACTTAGTAGTAAATTATAAGTACTCGGAACTCAATGTAAAAGTAAAGATAAGTGACCGAATAAAGGAAAGTCTCGCGAATAAAAAGTGTTTATTTTCGAAGGAAGCTTATCCTGCGTGACCTGAGGAAAGTGAGGTTCTATCACGGAAGCCTCTCGCCGAACTAATTTCCTTGTGAGGTTGGAATCCACCAATCGTTCGAGACAACCACCCCTGAGAGAAAAACCAACCTAGCTGGTGAGTGATTACCATTTGAATACAGTCCAAGGTGAAAACCATTGAAGATAATCGAAGGGGTAATTACCCAGCACAAAGGGGGTCGCGTAAATTCACAAGTAAAGTGGGTTTATGCAAACCGGGTAAAAATCCCAACCAGTATGTAGTTAGGTATCCTTATACAGTAAATAAAATACAAACGGAGCTGCCATGGAATTCACCGACCGAAGTCGGGCCCATCATATAGTGCTACACACTTCTGGGGGGGGTGAACAGTGGATTCCGGACTAACGACCGGCTGTGGTAGGTTTAGGACAGCTGTCTTGCCACATGTGAGCATTCCTATAATTAACCAATTTCTCCGAATTATGATAGAACGTTTTAAATTTCACTATGACATGGCTGCTGCAACCAGGGTTAGCTCCCGACGAGAGGACTCCTCGACGCTCAACAGCACAGACACGACATTTTGTATACGCAGTTATACGAAATTATGATAGCCCGTTCTAAGTTTCACCGCGACAGGGCTGCTGCACCCAGGGATGTTATCCAACGAGGGGACTCCTCAATACGGTCGTTAGCACAGACACGAAATTTTGTATACGCATTTAATTATGATAGCCCGTTCTAAGTTTCACCGCAATAGGGCTGCTGCGCCCAGGGTTGCCTTCCAACGAGGGGACTGCTCAACGGTCAACATTCCGTGGTCCGCGATAGATTCGGTATACACCGTTTCACCGCTTCGTAAGGAAGAGGACCGCGCAAGCGACTTCGGACTCGTAACCAATCGAGAGACCGGAGCAATCTGGTCGCAATTGGAAGTAAGGGCGTGAGTGTGAGTCCGCTGGGTAACATAGCTGATTATCTCGCGGTTAAGGCGTTGGCCTCTTACGGGCATGTGGCGGAGCTTGACGGTGGACTATTTTGTCCGAGTCTTCTGCGCTCACTTCAAGGGAGATAGAACGACTAATCGTTAAAACTTCCTGAGGTGACGGGTTTGCCCGTTGTAGTTAACAACTCTATTTGTCAGTATCCTACATTTAATAACGTATTAAAATATTATTAACTTTGAACTTTGAATACAAAATTGCACAATATGTAAGAGTTCGTTTCCCACGAACTTTTACATATTATGCAACTACGAGACCAACGAAAAGCGATGATCGTCAAAAGCATGCAATGCTCAAAGCCATGAAATGAATTTATGAATTTAGCCATGCCGCTCAACGTGTTTCCGTCGAATTTTCCTAACATTCATAAATAATGCCGAGCGCACCCGGGTATACGTAATACACGTGTATACGTGTATACGTAAGCACACTACATTTTGCCATGCAACAAAGCGTCGCTATTCAAAAAGCGTCCCGAATATCAAACTCATTCGTTTGGTGATGAATTAGGTTGTCCGGAAGCGTGACAGCATCGTAAATCCGCGATACCGCATCGTTTGTCCGACGTCCACTAAACGAAATTTGAGACACGGCATAAGTCACGGTCTACGTTTGTTATTGTCTTGGCCGAGCGTTGGCTGCGTGCACTTTTCTAGGAGTCGCGGCTAACAGCATATACAAAAGAAGAAGATGTTTATTACGAGCAACCCCGTGTTAGATGGAGGTTGGCAGCTAACGGTTCCTGTGCAGTTGGTTCCTATGCATTAAGATCTGTTTGTTACCTTTAGTCGGCTAAACTGGTGAACAGATGGATCAGTTCCTCTGTAGTATGACATCGGGTGCGGCTGGGCGTTTGCGCATCGTGCGGCGTTAGCCAATCGACTGCGCGATCTGCGAATAACTGAGGAAGGGGGTCTGGAAATGATCGGGTCTGGGGTCTGGAGTAGGAGGAGGGTGGTGAGTGAGGGGAATTCGGGGGGGGGGGGTGGAAGGGGGTGGTGGGGGAGTCAGCAGGGGCGGTGTCGATCACAACGAGCGCACCCGTTACCCCAGACTGGTATAACGATAATGGGAGCTAATGGGCCCATGATGAGGTGGCCACGATGACCCATGTGTTCAGGGTCGGTCACACTCACGGGTCAACACCCATCCGATGGCCTCCACGCATGGGGTGCGAACCTGGGTAGGACACTGGGTCAACCAGTCTCCCCTGGGAATCAAACCTCTGGCGCTCCTGGACGGTCTGCGCACCGAGCGGCGCAAGCCAATCGACTGTGCTCTCCGACTAACAGTCGGGGGAGTCTGGGAACTGTATTGTTTCCTATAGAGCGGGGGTGGTTGCCTACCTTACGGCGACTGCTCTTGAAATGACCATTGGCCATCCGATCCCGGTTCAGAGTCGGGCAAAGGACGCCTTGGTCCGCGATAGATTCGGTGCACACCGTTTCACCGCTTCGTAAGGGAGAGGACCGCGCAAGCGACCTCGAACTCGGAACCAATCGAGAGACCGGAGAAATCTGGTCACAATTGGAAGCAAGGGCGCGAGTAAGGCGTTAGCTTCTTGCGGGTTGTGACGTAGCTGGACGTTGGATTTGTTCTGTCCAAAGTCTTCTACGTTCACTGCAGGGCGACAGAACGAGAAAATCGTTAAAGCGTCCTGTGGTGACGGGCTCGCCCGTTGTAGTTGACACCGCAAGTTGGTATAACGATATGTGATTGTTCTTTCGGCCGTGGGATGAACGTAGAAGACTTAGGGATGGGGAGTCAAGGGGGTGGTTGAATTTGGGGATGGGGGAAGGGGGTGAGGAGTTTAGCGCGGGGGGGGGGGGGGGGATATAATTGCCGGAAAGTCTTTGGTTGACACAACTGATTTTTTCCATTGTTTACATATTCCAATAGCTCTTCACAAATTCACAAAACGATCACAAACAAATTTATTGATATTTGGACAGAACAACGTCTGTCGAGTCAGCTAGTAATTATTAAATCACATTAAAAGAGCTTAAAATATTAGTCAGCGCGGCAGTAGCCAGATATTCGCGGAAAATCTTTCGGATAGGGACGTTCGCATCCCCTCAGTAGCTCGATCTATGCTGTGTTTTATATCAATCACTAGTAACTGCATTACAGCTAAGATAATTTAGAAAGTGCGATGAAAGGATGATATATGGTCACTGAATATTTCAGAACCCTCTTCGTAATCGGTAACACAATTCTAAAATTTTGGAAGGTTTAGTCAATATTAACAGTAGGATGCCAGATTACACCATCATAATTACCACCTGCGCTTAGTGCAAAAAACGCTCGTAAATCGAGCGACAACCATAATTAAATGTTTCCTTTGTCCAAATGCCGTCTAAAAATATTCTTAAATTAACTTATATATCTTAAATTACATAAAACCACATATTTTTACATCCTAATCCGTGTTACAAGGTGACGTCTGCATCATTTTTAATTAGAGAAACGTTGACAAACAAATCGAAAGAATGAAAATTCTCTAAATCCTAATTATATTAAAAAAAGGCAGGACTTTTTAAAGTATATTTTTGGTAATTTATTTTATTCTATTAACACCTAAATTATTTCTGCTCCTCGAAGGTTTTCTGTGAGAGATAGTAACTTTAGCCCTAGATAGTAGATAGAAAGAATATCTTTCAATCTACTAACTATCTAACTTCTTAATATTAGAGTCCTGTCCACCCTAGAACGGGATAGTCCCAGTTGGGTGACAGAATTAAATAAGCAAAAGGTTAAGGTTTTGCCATTCGGTTCCTGTTATTTTTGTAAGCAAATCAGTGTTTAATAGTAATTAATTCTTAAATAAATAAATAAACTCTCACGTTTCTCTTTGCTTTGTTGGCGATGGTGGGCCCCTAAAATCGACGCCACGTTTAATAAACAAAACCGCGGCCGCACGACCCTTTTAGATGTATGTAGAGCCATCTGGCCACATACCTACATTCATAAATTATAATCACTTATTGAAACTATTAGTATCCTTCGGCTGAATTTTGTAGGCAAAATTCGCTGGGGGATTTATGGGTGCGTGGAAAAGCTCGCCGCGGGGCTTAGTTCTCGTATAATTTTAAGTTTGTAAATAAGTTAGTGGAATAAATGGATTAATTATGTGAGACGCCTGCCTAGCGTTGCGTAGCGTCGTCGCGCTCAAATAATTAATTAATCACATTAAAAGCGGTGCTTTAAATATTAGTCAGCGCGGCAGTCGCCAGATAGTCGCGAGAATCTTTCGGAAGGGGATGCGCGCGCCCCCCCACTAACGCGATCTCTGCTGTGTTTTATATTAATCACTGCTAACTGCATTACAGCTAAGATAATTTAGAACGTACAGAGGATGAAATATGTAACAACTTCTCCGTAATTAGTAACAAAATTTGTATATTTAGAAAGGCTTGGTCAACATTTACAGCATGTTGTGTAAGCGTGAGTAAACAGATGTTTAAAAAGAGATTAAAAAGCTACCTGTTGGACGTTTATAGTGAAATTAGTGGTTATAAGTAAATTTGATATATGTTTCTATAATTTAAGCTTGTAGTAATACTGGCCTAATTTAAGCCTGTAGTAAGACCAGTAATAATACTGCTGTGCATTGTTTTTTATATTATTAATGTCTTTTTGTATCACAAAATTAGAAGTGAAAGACTAGAAAAATAAGAGTTTGTCGCGCCAACAAACTGTATACCAGTTTGGCGAGATTTTAATATTAAAAGAAATGTATTTTTTATCTGAATAAAAAAAAAAAAAAAAGACCCTCATCCTCACCATATGCGCTCAGTGTTAATGTCGCTCGTGAATCGAGCCTATGTGATGCTGAAAATTTTCCGCAGGAGATGGAACACGTTAATTATATCCTTAGGAAAATGGACATGGAAAATATCACGATATCAATATTTTTATTACCATCTGTTAGGGGCTCTCTAGACGATCAAGCATCGCGTCGCGGGCTGGGAGGGGATCGTAAACCGCAGGAAATATGTTTTTTTTTTATTATTTACCAAAAATGCCTAATTTTGTAGTTTATACCAGGGAATCATGCCATTCATGAATGAATTGCGTCTAATTAACCTGACTCCCTGGTATAAAACTACAAAATTAAGCATTTTTGGTAAATATAAAAAAAAAATATTTGCATATTTCCTGCGGTTCACGATTCCCTCCCAGCCCGTGACGCGTTGCTTGACAAGCATGCTTGACCGTCTAGAGAGCCCTTAAGTAAGTCGAACAAAATCAATAGGTACCTACTTAATTATATGATATACACACTATCTATAAGGTGTACAATATCCTGTATATCTATACTAATATTATAAAGAGGTAAAGTTTGTGACGTTGTAGGAAGTGATCTCTGAGTCTACTGAACCGATTTTGAAAATTATTTTACCAATAGAAAGCCACGCTATTTGTGAGTGTCATAGGGCTATATAATAATCCGAAAAATGAAAAGACTTTTTCGTGGTAGTCAGATTTGCAAAGTAAGTCGGAGAATAAGCGGTCGAACGAAAATGTTTCTAACTAACGCTGCCTTAATGATGAGAGATATATGATTAAGTTCTAGAGAAAAGTTGTAGAGCTGGATAATGCCTATAAAAAAGTCAATGACAGCATATGTCTAACTTTTATATTCAAGTCACAAAAATTAGTATTTTATATTTAAAAAAAAATTAAATCGTTAGGTCATGTTTATTGGTCATATTATCAACAATTATGAATTCTTATCAAAATAAGTAAATTTATCGTCTCAAGTGTTTAAAACAAAAGACTTTTCCCCTTTACTGCATAAATAGTTATAGAGATAATACGACATAGGTATGGAACCGCGACCGTATCGTAATCTATACTTCTATACTAATATTATAAAGAGGTAAAGTTTGTGAGGTTGTAGGAAGTAATCTCTGGATCTACCGAACCGATTTTGAAAATTATTTTACCAATAGAAAGCCACGCTATTTGTGAGTGTCATCTATACTAATATTATAAAGAGGTAACGTTTGTAACGCTGTAGGAAGTAATCTCTGGATCTACTAAACCGATTTTGAAAATTCTTTTACCAATAGAAAGCCATGCTATTTGTGAGTGTCATAGGATATATATTAATACGAAAAATGTACAGACTTTTCGTGGTAGTCGGTTTTGCAAAGTAAGTCGGAGAATAAGCGGTCGAACGAAAACGTTTCTAACTAACGCTGCCTTAACGATGAGAGATATATGATTAAGTTCTAGAGAAAAGTTGTAGAATTTGATAATGCCTACAAAAAAGTCGGCGACAGCATATGTCTAACTTTTATATTCAAGTCACAAAAATTTGTATTTTATATTTAAAAAAATAATTTAAATCGTTAGGTCATGTTTATTGGTCATATTATCAACAATTATGAATTCTTATTAAAATAAGTAAATTTATCGTTTCAAGTGTTTAAACAAAAGACTTTTCCCTTTTACTGTATATAATTACCCTTTTACTGCATAAATCATTAAAGAGATAATACGCTTTTCGTGTCTCTTTCGTGTGTCGAAGAACGTGATAGTAAAAAAACCGCGATAAACTGTTGTGTAAAATATATTTTTTCTCTTTACAAAAATGTACAATAATACGTGATAACGCGAGCGTAATTTCTTTCAGTTGAATCCTCTCTTGTTAAGGTACAGAATGACAGTTCGAAAATTTGTTTTTAAAATTTGAATGTATCCACTTTTTAATAGAACGAAATAATATTGCTGGGCTCGTTCTCAGCCAGCCATTAAATCAAAATAAAAATAAACTTTATAGTTGGGTTTGTAGCGTCGCTACATCATTCCCCCCTTTGGGAGGACGACAGGTCGTCGTGTGCCACTGCCCGGGAGGTCGAACCGTTCTTCCGTATCTGGTCTTGTATTGCTGTGGTCCTTGTTGGTTGTTGTTCGCGGACGCTGCCCACCTGGGCTCCTCCTTGTCTGTCTCCTGCTCGTTCTCGTTACTGCTTGCCACGCCGTAGCAGGGTTTTAAACGATCAATCGAGATGGTAACTTTGGCTCTGTCCTGTTCAATGTCGAATGTCTTATCTCGCCGCCTCAAAACCTTATATGGCCCTCTATACGGGTTTTGCAGTGGTCTCTTCACCGTGTCGTCTCTCACAAATACGTGCGTCGCCTCCTTTAGATCCCGATGTACGAAAATGTTATTGTGGTGTTCTCGTTCTCTTCGCGGTCTGTGCGCCTCGAATGTCTCTCTCATTTGCTGCACAGTTTCTGGTATCGTTTTTGTAGTTTGTTTTTCAAAAAAATCTCCTGGGAGCCTGAGTGTTGTCCCGTACAGTAATTCAGCCGGGCTGATCCCGTAGTCTTCTTTAATAGCTGCTCGTAATCCCATTAATACGGTGATTAATCGGGTCTTGATCGCTTCGAACTTGTTGTGGGTAGGCGGTTGTAGCAGTAAGTCTCCTACCTCCCGCAGCGCCGTCCTGTCTAACTGTGTGATTACACAGCTGAATTTATCTGCGTCGCTGCATTTCTGTGTTGCGAGCAGGATCTCCACGTGTGCGAACCATAGCCGTGGTTCCTGATGCCAGAACGTCGGTATCCTCGAGTTGATGCTCAGCGGAGCGATGTCCTGCACTTGCCTGCTGCTTCCGGCCGTGCCGCTAGGAATGTCTTCCGTATTCATTTTCTTTAGGTTGCGAAGATCTTTAGGTTGTCCTGTTGGTCCGTTGAGTGTCTGACGAGTTGTAGACCTTGCTCGTTAGTCCGATTCAGGCGCGCCGTCGATCTTGCGTCCTCGTACAGGGTCACCAATTTCGTGTCTCTTTCGTGTGTCGAAGAACGTGATAGTAAAAAAACCGCGATAAACTGTTGTGTAAAATATATTTTTTCTCTTTACAAAAATGTACAATAATACGTGATAACGCGAGCGTAATTTCTTTCAGTTGAATCCTCTCTTGTTAAGGTACAGAATGACAGTTCGAAAATTTGTTTTTAAAATTTGAATGTATCCACTTTTTAATAGAACGAAATAATATTGCTGGGCTCGTTCTCAGCCAGCCATTAAATCAAAATAAAAATAAACTTTATAGTTGGGTTTGTAGCGTCGCTACACGCTCACAAATAAGACACTCACAAGAAGACACTCTCAAATAACGGTATTATAGTCAAATTGGCATGCAAATACATACATACATACATATGCAGTAAAAATATAACTTATCGTTTGACAGTCTGGAAATAAATCATAGCACTCAGTACTAACTGAACCACACTCATAAAGTCATCACAGGTAAAAAGTTTTACCGCCCAACGAAGTGGGCACGGGTCAGCTAGTTTAATTATATTTTCATTTACCTCATAGTGTACGTATGTATGTTGTTTGTTTGAAAAACTTTAATACACACACAATTGAATACATCATGATGGGTCTATTGTCAAGTGGCAATAGGTTACGACCAAATCATCAGTGTTATAGTGACTAAGTGTACTCTATACCATAAACAGATTGGCGTCAGTGTGAAACGATTTGCACAGCTCTAACTGTCAATTTTGAGAATTGTGAGATGTCAACATAGGCGTTCGAGAAGTTTTTTTATTTATTTTAAATATTGGAGAAATTTCAGCCAACACGCCAAAACAACGCCAGGAATTGAAAACACAAAGAGAAACCACGAAATTACGACTCTAAGGGATGAATGACGCAACCCAACAGGAAAAGGGCGATTTTTGGTACAATATATTAAATAATTTATTTTAGGAATGCTAAAAAGTAAGTCAGCGACGCGCATCCCGATTAAGGTCACCTTTAATCGGGAGGAAGTAATAAATCTCCTGAACGGCAAAGCGCCCAGGAATGCGTGGACAAGGCGAACGGCTACCGATTTCAGTGGGCAAAGACGATCCTTTTTGTGTTTCATGGGGCTGATAGTATCAGTATCAGTATCAGTTTTATTCATTCAGAATGTACAATAAAATCATATCGTAATTATCACTTAAAGTTAATTATCGTATATTAGAAGTCGTCAGTTGTTAATAATATATTGATTTAAAATGAATTAAATAGAACATAATTCAATAGAATTTAACTATTTTAATATTATACGACATTTAATGTAATTTGTAGTATAATGCAACATAGGAGAAGGTAAAGTTCATACGATCAATGGTATGCTGCGTGCAGACTGACGAAAGGTAATATGCAGTGTAACATGAAATGAAAGAATTTGCCGTCCACATTAGTGCAATGTATCACGCAATGCAACATACTTTGTAACAAATTCTCATAATGTGGACGCCTAGCGCGCGCGAACTGTGCATTTCATGCGCACGCTTCGAGCATATCAAGTCGCGAGCGGAGCGACCAGTGATTGGTCGGTTTTTCGATCGAACACAAAGGGGCGCGCAGTGTGCTCAGAGCGCCAGGTGAGCGCCAGTGTGGACGGGCTGTGTCGACGCGTGCGCGAACACGAACTGAACCAGGTATGGACACAGCGTGTTTTCAGCAGACTGACGATGTTCGCGCGCAGGCCGCGCGCGCCGGAAACAGTGCGAGTAGGTGTATGTTCGGTTCGTGGGCGCGCTGCGTCCACACTGATGAAATGCTCCTTTCATGTTACATTGCATGCTACCTTTGGGCAGTCTGTACGCAGTATTAGGTATCTACTAAATCAGAGCGACAGTGGGGTTGATTAAAGTCGGCTTTACACGGTGTTACACGGCTTTACACAAAAACAGATATTTTTCCATGTACATTAGTTACGTTATACAAAAATAATCACATAATATAATAAAAAGTATCAAAACAAATAGAAAAAAACCTTTTTATTCCACTAACCTCTTACGTCAGATAAAGGCCGCGCAAGCGACCTCGAATCCGTGACTAGACCGGGGGACGGAGAAATCCAGCCAAAGCTGGTAGTAAGGGCGTGAGGTTGGACTGCTGTGTTTCACATTTCAGTGCCTCGCGCTATGGCGTTGGCTTCTTACGGGCATGTCGGCGGAGCGAGAGTGTGACCTGTGTTGTCCCTAAGTCTCTGTGTAATCATCTTACGGCTGAAAGCACGATCTATATCATTATAACAGCTTTAGGTGACGTGTTCGCCATTTGCAGATTATAGCTCCAAAGTGATACGTAGATGGTTGTTTACCTGATGTCAGTTACTCTTGAAACGGACAAAGGGCGCCATGGTCCGCGATAAATTTGAACTGAATCGCTAACATCGCATGAATCGCTCACGCTAGCATCAGGTAGAGGCCGCGCAAGCGAATTCAGTGACCAGACTGGAGGAGGGAGAAATCCGGCCATATCTGGTAGTGAGGGCGTTACCACTTTCCGCTGTAAGACGTTGGACTCTCACGGGTGTGTTGGCGTATTTATACGGTGGACTGTATATTCCTTAAGTCTGAAGAGCAAATGGGCCTAGTGCAGTTGTGCCATAATGACCCATGTGTTAGGGTCGGCCGAACTCCGGGTCAGCACCCTTCCGGTAGTCTCCAAGTAGAAGTTCGAGCCCGGGTATGACTCTGTGGTTCTAGAGAGTGGATTGTTTCGTCCCCAAGTCTTCTACGTTCACCTCACGGGAGATAGAATGATCACCATCGTTAAAACTTCCTGGGGTGGCGGGTTAGCCCATTGTAGTCGGGAGCTCTAAATGTCCCTAAGTCTCTGCGCGCACTCCATGGTTCAGAATAATAATTAAATATCATTATAACTTCCTGGGTGGCGGGTTCGCCCATAGTAGTTGATAACTCTAAAGTTGGTTGATTATGAGAGACTGTTGTAAGATAATATACCGGCCCAAATCTTACTATATATAGCGGTGTATATGATGTGCACATGCACAAAATATGTAATTGGGTTCACTGTGTTCACATTCGATTCACTGGAATTGGGTTCACTATTAGTTGGCTGGGTCTCGAAACATCTGTCGTCGATGCGGGCGGGCAGTGGTAAATCCCGGTGCTCCCGAGGGGACGAACGCGGTGTGTTTTCGCTCAAGCAATTATAATATTAAACGGGCGAGTTTGGTCTCTCGGTCGCCCGCCGACGAAGCAATTTAACTTGGCACCTCTTGTAATTTGTACATTTGGCTTCTCTGTATTCTGTATTGGGCGAGCGAATAGCGGGCCACGATCGCCTTTGATCATAGCGCCCCCCGATGGAAAGTCATTGTATTTGCCAGAGGAGTCGAAGAATCAATGACAGCTCACTCCAGGATATTAGGAGACAACACAAGACAATCCGACGATGAGTGCAGGATGTGCCAGTTCAACATTTTTTGAACTAAAATACCCTCCGTTTAATTTGGTCTCTTCAAAATTTTAAAATTTTAGAATTAAGTAACCACCTCCATTCTTGCAATTATTAAATTTAAATACCATTGCAATATAAAGTAAAAAAAATAATAAAATAAAATAAAAACCTAAGAGCGGATATGTCATGCTCTTTCGGCAGGCAATATACGATTTCTGTTGGTACCACCTCGATACAAGTTATTCCTAGTGAGGTGGTAAACCACGAACTATCATTTCTGAATCTCTTTCCGAGTTAGGAAGTAAATTGGAAAACTGTTTAATTAATTATGAAATATTCGTACCATTTCAGAACAGTCCGATTCTATAGGGATTCACAGAATTTTATTTAGTATCCTCCATTACAGTTATTTATTAACCTCCATTAAGGGGCAAACATATTATCGGACGCGTCCGTAAGCCGCGGCTTACGGATGCGACTGTATAGTATGCACAGTCGTTTGGGACGCGGCTTGCGGATCTCTATAGGACGTCCGAAGCCTCAAGGTCACGTCCGCGACTGACGTCCGATAATGTGCACGGCTCAATAGAAATTCGTTACACAGATACCTTTCAGTCGCGTCCATAAGCCGCGACTTACGGACGCGTCCGATAATATGTTTGCCACTTTATAGTAACCTAACCTAACCATATAAACATAGCAAGCGACAGAACTTGCGATTCACAGACTGACGCGCCGACATATGGTCGCGCTCTCTCTCTCTGTCTCTCTTTCTCTCTCTCTCTCTCTGATATTTTTTCTTTACTTCTTTCATTTTATTACGTCTTTATCTGGCACACACGTGCGCGCAGCTTTGAATGGCCGATGAGAACGAATATTCCATCTCAAGACTCAATGGAGATGACAAACTCTCATACTGCTTTTTCTCACGAGCGGTCTTTTATGATTTGTTTCCTTATGCCCTAGACGTACTGACACTGTGTGTGAAAACCCAAAAATTTCTAAGGATTAAAGGTATTTAATTGGGCGCCGGTTGTATCACCCCATGACTTTCCGGCGAATAGCCGAGAAATGACTTCATCTGAATATTAATTTCATAAATAAAATCGATGAGCGCCCTCTGAAGGCTGGCGGACGAACCCGGTTGGGTTCCATTGCGAAGCCTCGGCGGCTTAGTTCCTTTCTCGGATAAGGGCGGAGTTGGGCTAAGCGCCAATAGATGGCTTTAATATTTAATTAAAATGTACAGCGAAATTTGAATATTATTATTGTATCTTGTATATGAGATATTTCAACCAAATTCAATGTGATTTCAGTCCAACAAAATAGATGTGTACCAGATTTCAAGCCTCTATATGTCCAATATTTCGAGATTGGTATATGACTAGTACCCCCCCCCCCCCCGCTCCTGTAGACCGATTTCAACCGTAACCTTTTCAACTTGTGCCATGACCAAATGATGCCTGCATGCTAAATTTCAGCTCAATCGGGTTAAGCCTTTGGACCCTATCGTGGAGGAATACACAGACAGACTTCAATCTGGAAATGATCTCAATCGCCACAGGGGCTAAAAATGGATATTTTCGACTTCATCTCAAATAATAAATTTAGCGCGTTCTCAAGAAAGTAAAACATAGAAGCTGCTCGAAACCCCAGATAGGGCAAAAATTGCAAAGGTATAGACGTCAAACTTGAGCTGAAAACATCATTAAAATTAATGAACTCTCGATGTGTAGTCAGTTAGTTTGTATTTGCGACGCAGGAAAGTGATATCACAGTTTATTTTTCTTTGTACGGGGAAGCAAAGAAACTTTTCCCATCGAATTAACTGCGAAAGTAGTCGCGATAAATTTCCTCTCGCGAACTTGTAAATTTGTCAAGTGGGAAAATAGAAGAAGTCAGACGTTGCCTGTCGGAACTTTGCAGGCTAATAATATTGCAAAGTTTAGCGTGTCGCCCCATCGTAGAGTGAAATACTTTGAATCGCATAGCTGTCATGGGAGTCGCGTTTGGATAAGTAAAATATGAACCTTCCTTTTGCTCAGCTGTAATATAGTACCTGAATAATAGGAGTTTCGCACAAATGAAAGGCACTGTCTGTCTGTCGACGCACGGGGACGACAGACGTCATGATCATCGCCAGCCTGAAATGGGGATGGCAGCTCACTTCGCAAAGCAGGATGACGCGAGGTGGCCGAAGAGGCTTGTCCAGTGGAGACCGAGAACCACAAAGCGAGGCGTAGGGAGACCACAACTACGATGGCTGGACGACATCAGTTAAGCGGCAGAGACTAACTGGCCGAGGGCAGCAGCTGACAGACAGACATGGAAGCAGAAGGAAGAGGCCTACGTCCAGGAGAGGACTAAACCAGGTTGAGGAAGAAGAAGAAGAAGAAGAGTCTGTCTGTCCGTCCTTATGTTTGTATGACTGACAATAAAGGCTGATCTATATTGAGTCAGTTACTAACTTTAATTTTAACACAAGTCAGCGCTGACCCGGTATTGCCATCGTGTAAATTGATTTCAAGACAAATAGATTTATTTCTTCATTTATTAATTCATTTATTCGGTAATGATTTCCTTTTTAAAATATATAATGGTGCAAGTTATCCTGCAAAAAATGGGCGGTCTTGGCCTTAGCATAAAGAGCGGATCGGAACACAAATTTCCAGTGATAATTTCAAAATATATAAAGATCAAGATGCAGATCAGACGGGACAACTCTTCGTCAGCGATGCTGCCATCAAAGCCTTGCGGTCTTTAATTACCATTGATTATGTAGGGCAGCGTTTCCCAAAGTATTTTTCTCATGGCCTGGTTATTTTTAAGCTTCCCCTCCGAGACCCACTATTTGTTTTTGCTTTTCTAGTGTATAAATAAACAAAATAAAACACATTTGAATGTCCACATAGAAGTATATAATATATTTGAAGAATTAAGTTTCAACAATGATGTAATAATTACATTGTAATTATATTACTTCACTGAGAGAATTATGAAGCTGTTTATTTGGAACTAGGAACTCCAATTTTGCCTAAGTTGTTAACTTCTTTCGTAGTTCTGGTTCAATTTTGAATGGGTTACTATATTATTGTTTTAGAAACACCAGTGTTACAAGCCTTGCTTCACACTTAGTTTATGACAAACGGCGTTAGAAATTGTATTGCTTGTTCTGCTAAAGCTGGGTACTCTTTACGACCAAGATACACAATACCTAGTTAGTAACTCTCATCATCATCATCATCATTAGCCGGTAGACGTCCTCTGTTGGACATAGGCCTTCCCCATAAAATGCCATGACGAATTTATTTATTTATTTCATTTATTAGTTTCAAATAGTATTCAAGAGCATTACAGGTGTAAGTCTAAAATTAATGACTTACATAAACGAATGGTCTTAGGGCGCCTTCATCCACCTACTTCCTGCAATAGTGGCAATATCATTAGTTGATCTTGTGGTGGGCCATCCTGCACTTCGTCTGCCGTCTTAATAGTCGCCATTCGAGAACCTATTTTCCGCAAATATTGTCGGTTCTGCGAGCGATATGGCCTGCCCATTGCCATTTGAAGGTGCTAAATTTACGAGCAACGTTAGTGACCTTGGTTCGTTAGTGGATTTCGTTTCCTTTATTTCGGATCCTGCCACGCAGTGAAACTCCAAGCGTAGCTCTCTCCATTGCTCGATGCGCGACGTTGATCTTGACGGCAACCTCTACGACTCTGTAGTATTGTTTTGGATATAAATAACAAAAAATAAAACGGTGTAGGAATAAGCTTCGGTATTTCGAATACTATGTAAAGTTATGAGGTGTATATGCCAAGAAGTTCCAGGCGGTAAAAAAACAATAGCGAATAATAAAAACCATTAATGATATATGTTTTCATCGGCATAATTTCGTATAATTTATAAGAGAGACCGTCATTTATCAGAACGTTATGAGTTGGCGAGGCGCAAGCGAAAAATGTTTGAAATATAACTTTTTTCACGAGGTTCTCCAACCACGTCGTAATAAGTTTACAGATTGGATTTCCGGGAGGCCCGAGAAATTGGACTTTATTAAGCCAATAATAGAAACTTCGACGAGGACGAGAGCTCGTTCAATCTTTTGGCTCATTAGATAAGCCATATCTCAGCGTTTTGTTCGTGTGCGCTACCAGGCGGATACGATTCAGTCAAAACGGTCTATAAGTAGCTCTACCTGTATAGATCGCATTTGAAATAGGTAGTAGTAGGTATATTACTGAGCAAGTGTTCTTTGCTATATCCTAAAGGACAATCTAAAAAGTTGTTTGATTTAATTTTAGATAAAAATAACAAAATGAA
Organism: Micropterix aruncella; assembly: GCA_944548615.1. NCBI lineage: Eukaryota > Metazoa > Arthropoda > Insecta > Lepidoptera > Micropterigidae > Micropterix > Micropterix aruncella. The sequence continues at coordinate 12,117,883 of OX155956.1, forward strand.
GTCGATAAAATTTGTTTAATTTACTACATTAAAATTATCACATTTAGATTTTCAGCTAACTCATGGTAAGATCTGGTAAGAATGGGTCGTTTTAATCATTAAGATGAAAAACACAAATCGATTGCCATTCGATTCCACTAGCTAAACATAGCTGTTACCAATTTCTAGGCACCCATATTGATAGCAATCTGCAATGGTCAACTCACCTAGAAAAACTGAGCGAAAAATTAAGAAGCACCACATCTGCCATAAATAAAATCTAATTGATATGTGGCTTTGAAGCTTACAAATCCGTTTACTTTGTCTATTTCCATTCCCTATTACATTATCGTCTTATGTCCTGCAGTATAACAGCATATGTTATAAGGATATTTGGCTTAAAATAACGAGCAATTAGAAATCCGTTCACTATAACTTTGCAAACATCTTGCGAGCAGTACTTCTTAGAATCTAGTAACAAGACTTTGTATACCGCGTACTTATACCAAAGTATCATGGATACAAGAAAAATATCGGGCCTTTTTCAACTAACACAAATATTCATTCGCATAATACGCGAAAGAAAGACGACTTGGGTCATTTTAAAGTGCGACTGAGTAAGGTTCGAAACAGATTTCTGTCAGTCTAACTTTTACTAAAATAAACTTCCCTTATGCATCAGGAGTTTTGGGAAGGTTCATTTTGTATTTGTGACAATGTATTTGAATAAAAACCTAATTTAGAGCATTGGGGATTTTGACAATATTGATTTTTTCGCAGTTCTATTGACTTTCTTGACTATTTTTATTTTTTCATTTTTCTATTATTGACTATTATAAATGTATAATTGTGATATTTTATTTGCAATACCATAGTACTCCGATTGCGCAAAAGCTTGAAACATGCATAGAATTGGGTGCCAGACCTGAAAATAGAAAATTTGAGACCCAATGATGTTCATCGTGGTAGTGAACTCTAATTATGTTAATATTTTTTCACTACTGAAAGGTGAAATAACAAGCTTTTAAATAACGTCGACTTCAAAGTGCCGCTCCGAGACTAGGACCTCCTTTACTTTTGTTGTACCAAGCTTTTGAACGAACGCGGAGTACCAAGGGGGTGCATATTGTACCCCTTGTTTGTTTAAGTTTATATGGAAAAATCCTGCTACACTTAAAAAAATACAAAATATTTCTGAAAATGTTATTCAAATAATGTAATTTTTATAAAATGGGATATATAAACTGAATTTAAATTGTCATTTTCCTCGCAGACAGTTTTTTTTTGGATGTATAGGACGGATTGCTCAAATATTTGGCATGCAAGTTTGTTAAAGGTTCTTCGTCATTGTCACTATCTGCAGAAATTTGGTTGTCCTGAAATAAAAATGCAAGGAATATTTATAAATCCAAATCACTAAATTAGAAATATTGGTACCTCATCAATAGCAAGAAAATCACCAAATTCCTGAATATTTTCAACACAATCATCTTCTGAACTATTAGCAACCTCGTCACTGTCCAGTTTATCACAATAACGTAATGCTAATTGTCTGTCTGCCTCCATATCCCAATCAAACTTACGTTTGGCAATTTCTTAAGGAGGACAACTCCACACATACCGCACAATACAACGATTAGCAAAACAATACACATGCACTTATGTTTTCTGTGAGGCGCACATTTCAAAGTTACAAACACGCGATGTTTTCGTCGAGAACTGCACATGAATACATTTTGCAGAGCAAAAGACATCAAACCACAAGAGGGGTACAAATTGTACCCAGCCAACAAAATTATTAATAATTTGTTTTGTTTTAATTTTAAATGATTGACTATGATGTTATTATCAAACTAAAGTATTATTAATGGCTATAATAAAATCACAATACATAAAAAAAATATCTTTCAAATACACGCAATTTTGTGCGTGTGGGTACACAATGTACCCCCTTAGTAGCACAAAGGTTAAGATAATGTTTTTTTATATGAAAAGAATAGACATATTTGCAATTTTCTGAATTTTAACTTTCTTTTAAATAAATAAATGAGTATGTAGGGTCCTGTGGATGCATTACTGCATATGGATGCATACGTCGAACAAAGCCAAATGTTGATTGTATATCTTATGAACAATAATAATGAAATTTAGGCTCTTATTGCTTAATATTTTATACCTAACATAAACGCTGATAGCGATGAGCGTGATTAATAAAATATCTCTCAATCTTATGAACCCTTACATTTAAATTCAACTCACAGAGTACCTTTAACAAGCAAGCAGACGTGGTTTGAAATTGAAACTTAATATGGTTGAGGCGCGGCAGTATCAAAATATTGCTATTTATATACTTTTGACGCGGCTTCATTTTAATTACGAAAATTAAAGCGACCTTTGCTAGGCCGTGAAACTGACACTGACTGCCTGCGGCTGTTTATTTATTATTCTGTTCAGGCGGACATCTAATAGGCGGCCGCCCTTATAATAGACGATTCGGATTTCCGGAGAAGTGAAATAAAAGCAATATTCATCGTTTCATTCTCCACTTTCATCTATATTCTGTAGAAAAACAGCGGTGGTGAACGGTTCCGTGCAGCTTGGGCCACAAGATCCATTTTGTTCTCGGATCGGCTCATCTCACGATTCAGCTTCTATTCAGAAGCCTCCTCGAGTGGAAGGCTACCCCGGGTAAGACTCCCGTGTCTCAGGCCCAGAGCTGGTGGACCGGTTTCTCCCGGCGGGATTGCATCACGGCGCCACTGGACGGTTAGCGCACCGGTCGGCGAGGCCAGTCGGTTGTGCATTCTGACTAATTGCTGAAGGGGTTTGGAGACTATGGAAATACACTGTTTCCTAAGCAGCGGGGGTGGATGTTTCACCCGATGTCATGCCACTCTTGAAATGACCTTGGGCCACTCGATCCTGTGCGGCACTACGGGCAAAGAACGCCCAGGTCCGCGATAAATTCAAACTGAATTACCGCTGTAATACAACAGGTAGAGTGTTGTTCCGTTGCTGTTTCAGTTGGTGGAAGAGCTATTATATTTAAGTTAGTGGAAGTCAGATTATATGATGATGTAATGTAGCTCTTGAATCGCAGCTTATTTAAATTGGTAGTGCTCTGGTTCCCTCCATACAAGGCCGCCAAGAATCTCTCCCCTGCCTCAGTGATTTTATCTAGTTATTTGAACAGCGCGGACTTCGAGTCACAACCGCTAATAGCATGGATGAAGGGTACATGCTCGGCCAGGCTGTTTTAAATGGTGGTTTGTGAATGGTTAACAAGTGGAGGGACTCTCCTGGTTTCAGGAAATATACGTTTGCTGGCGTTTGGGTCCCAAACAATTTGACCAGAATATCAATATCCTCGCCGACTACTATTACTACTTCTTGTTCTGAAGACAGGGATTGGGCAGTTTTACAAATCTTTGTGTTTTCTATGTCTCCTGTTACCTGTTTGTTTTCAATTTAGTCTTAGCATTTCAGCATTGACCTTAGAATATCAATCAGTCTTCGTTTTGTTCTTAAAATTAGAAAGGAAGTTTCCCTGGCTGACTGTGGGCACCGCCGACTGCTTCCCTGACCATCTCCTTTGCTCCATGTCGTTGTGCCTATTTATGTATCAGAAGAACCATAGAAGATAACTACTGCACTGAGAGAAATATCCTGACTTACCTTCTGATTTTGTCCTTCCAAAAGCGTTTCCTTTCAAAAAGAAGGACTTTTCCTTCCTTGTTTACCGTCCGAATCGGAAAACTGCAAAATTCCTTCCAATATTTGGAAGGAATATTTTTTTTCCATCTAATACAGAATGAAATAAGGGAAGGAAATTATTTGGAAGGATTATACCAAGTAGGAATCACCTTCTAGTAAAATATTCCCACCAAAATAGGACGGAACAATATTTTTCCTTCCACATTAATCCTTTTAAAACGGTAAGAAATTTTTAGTGGGATAAATAACACCACTTTTCCATCTAAAATGGAAGAATTCGCTGATTATAACCTTCCATATTAGAGGTATTTTATTTGGACGGAATATCGCGATGAAAATCCTTTCAAATTAGATGATAATATCCTTCCAAATTGATTGTAACTGCTTGGTAAGAAAATTTAAAACGGATTAACCTTCCGTTTGTGAAATTTTTATCTAATACAGAAGAATATGTGTCTTCAAAATTAGCGGGAAATAATTGGTAGGTAAAATGTAACCGATTAACGTCCAAAAGTGTAAAAGTACACCCAATTCAGAAGTTACTTACCTTCTAAACCAGTAGATAATATCACCGGGAGAATATTCCTACTAAATAGTGGCGGAACAAAATTATACTCCTTCTAAGTTAGTACCGTTTAATTTGTCCGGTTCTCGAAATGGTCGGAAATTTTAGAAGGGATAATCTGTATCCTTTTAAGCCAGTGGGAAATATCAGTTATAAAAAGCGTTCCCACCAAAAAGGTCGGAACACTATTTATCCATCTACATTTTAACCTTTTAAAACAGTGAGAATTTTTCAGCAAAAAAAATAACATCCCGATTCCATCTAAACTGGAGGATTTAGCTGATGGTAACCTTCCAAATTAGAGGTGGATGGAATACCGTGACGAGAATTCTTTCAAATTAGACCATAATATCCTTCCAAATTGATTGTTGCCGTTTGTTAGGAAAATTTAAATCGGATTAACCTTTCGTTTGTGAAATTTTCATCAAATATAGAAGAATATGTACCTTCAAAATCAGCGGGAAATAATTGATAGGTAAAATGTAACCGATTACCGTCCAAAAGTGATAAAAGTGCGCCCAATTCAGGAGTTACTTACCTTCTAAACCAGTACCTTCATCGGGAGAATATTCCAACTACATAGTGACGGAATAAAATTATACTCCTTCTAAGTTAGTGCTGTTTAATTTGTCCGGTTCTCGAAATGGTCGGAAATTTTAGAAGGAATAATCTGTATACTATTAAGCCATGGTTGGATATATCAGTGATAAAAAACGTTCCCACTAAAAATGGTCGGAACAATATTTGTCCATCTACATTTAACCTTTTAAAACAGTGAGAAATTTTCAGCAAAAAAAAATAACATTCCGATTCCATCTAAACTGGACGAATTAGCTGATGGTAACCCTCCAAATTAGAGGTGGACAGACTATCGTGACGAGAATCCTTTCAAATTAAACGATAATATCCTTCCAAATTCATTGTTGCCGTTTTTTAGGAAAATTTAAAACGGATTAACCTTCCGTTTGTGAAATTTTCATCCAATATAGAAGAATATGTACCTTTAAAATCAGCGGGAAATAATTAGTAGGCAAAATGTGACTGATTACCACCCAACGGTAATAAAACTTCACCCATTTCAGAAGGTACTTACTTACCTTCTAAACCAGTAGTGAATATAATCAGAAGAATACTCCTACTAAAGAGTGACGGAACAATTATACCCTTCTAAGTTATTATCGTTTAATTTAGCAGGTTCTTGATTTGGCCGGAAATTTTAGAAGGAATAATCTGTGTCCTATTAAGTCAGGGAGAAATATTCAGTAACAATAGATGATCCTACTAAAATAGAACTGAATAATATACTTTCTTTTGTATTTTATCCAATTAAAACAATAACAAATTTTCAGTGTGAAGAATAAAACCCTTTTCCATCTAAAATGGAAGAATTGGCTGACGATAACCGTCCAAAATAAGATATTTTATTTGGAAAATCTTTTTAAATTAGATGATAATATCATTGCGAATTAAAATCTTAGGTATAAGTTAATTTTTAAAATCACGAACTTCTTCCTTATTAAGGACAAATTCTGCGGCTTCTTGGTCCACGATGTTTTGGCCTCTGTGAGTCCACGTCTGATTCGTATTCTTGCAAAATATTTTGAATAGCTTTAACACCATAATTTCTGACTTTCCTATACCCCATGTTCTTGACCTTCTTTTTTGAAAAATCTGAAATAGCTATGTGCTTAAGGAAGATACCTTTAGTTACAGTAGTTTTTTCCGTTGGCTAACACTATCTGTTATTTCACTACGGTTTAAATATTGCCAAAAATATAATTGTCAAAGTTTACATATACATCACCTTAACGGTGTGTGTGTTACAATTGCGTTCTGAAGTATTCCCGAAATATTCTGAATAATTTCTTCATGTCAGGGGTGTACGCGTGGTCTTCATGGGCTGCCTTGATTGGGTTATGTAAAACGCTTGATTGGGTTATGTAAAGTAGCCATAGCAAAACGTTCAAAAAAGTAATCTGTAAAGTAATGAAGATAATACTCAGGGAGATATAATACTCAGAGATCACTGTCAACCTTCCGAGTTCCGAGAACTAACTTAAATCCCTTTAGTGCAGGCTACCGGATAGGAGCTGACCCGTGAGTTAGGCCGACCTAAGATCACATAAGCAGGCCATCAAGCGCCAAGTTGTTCGTATCCACTAGAATCCAAAACCGGACAGACAGACAGACTTTCGCTAGTTGTAGGTACATACCTTTTGTAAGTACATAAACGCTCGAAAACATTACCCTATCTTTTTACTTTTCCTACCGATTCGTCAATCTGATGGAATTACCCGTTTTTCCTTCTAAATATGCCTGGCTGGCAAAGAGAGGCCTAGAGATGTACCACCTATTTTTTACTTTTCCTACCGATTCCTCAATCCGAGGGAATTACCCGTTTATCCTACTAAATTTGACTGCGGGGCAGATACAGGCTTAGAGATGTACCGTCTGACACATTAATATCGAACGATCCCAAAACATCGACTCGAAATGGGTTCTTACTTTTCAGTATACAGGATGTTAGAAACGACCAGGCATATTTTTAAGGGGTGATTCTGTACATCAAACTAAACAAGATTTTTTTTTTCATTTTGACTTTTTTATGAAAAAACATTTTTTTGGGTTTAAAAAGATTCTTTTGTATAAGAAATTATTCTACGTGATAAACGGAGTGGAGAATCATCTACAACTTTTTTTGATATTCATTTTGATTTTGATATTGATATTGACATGATATTTTTTGATGGTGTTTGTTAATGGGAAAAACAAACCTGAATATACAAAAGTTAAATCAAAAAATATTTTCCTATGCAACCAAGGCTTGAATCAAAAAAAGTTGTAGATGTTTTTCAACTTTAATGTTCACTAGAAACCTATCTATCGGGCCTAGCTCAGTCTTTGATTTCTAGCGTTCTGGCTACACGTATCGTGTGTTCTCCTGAAAAGTTATTTAGCAACGATTACCTAGACCGTTATGGCACCTGCACATAAAAAAATAGCCCTTGCCGCGTACTTTGACTTCTATAGTTCTGGTTACACGTTTCGCGTGTGCTCCGTCAAAGTAAGTTTGCCACGAGTACCTAGACCGTTATGGCACCTGCACTATCCAAACATCAAAAATAGGCCTTGCCGGGACTATTGTGGTCGCTACCATGAAAATTAAAAAAAGAAGAGGAAGATGCGAGTAAGGCACTACTTGATATTATGGGAAAAGTTGTATAATAAGTTGTCAAATATTAAGTCCACTGAAGCCATCAGATTTGTGAAACTACCGGCTACACAATTTGAAGAAATTTTAAGATTAGTAACTGCTTTTATAAAAAAAAAAGACACTATTCTATCACAAAGTGTCACTGCAAAGAAAGAATTGGTAGTTACTTTAAGATTTCAGTTCCTTGATATTATATTATATATAACATAGAGATTGTAAGATACGGCGTGTACCTACAATCTCTACATAAGGTTTAACAACAACTCTTGTCCTTATATTTTCAGGGGAGCTTCTGTCTATCAAACAAAATGTAAAAATCGTTTTTTATTGTAGTTTTTTTTTTTATGAAAAAACATTTTTTTGAATGTTAGGAGATTGTATTGTACAGTAGAATATTATACATAAAAAATAACTTAAATTCATCAACAACTTTTTTGATTTAGACCTATGTTACTGAGAAAAAAAAGCTGAATATTCGAATGTTGAATATAAAAAAATATTTTACAAGGTAACCAAGACTTAAATCCAAAAAAGTTGTAAATGATTTTCCACTCAGTTTTTAATGTGAAATATTCTACTGTACAATAAAATTTCCTAATATACAAAAACATGTTTTTTTCAGAAAAAAGTCAAAATTAAAAAAAAAGCAATTTCCTTGTTTAATTTGATGTACAGAAGCTCCCCTGAACATAATAAGGATAAGTTTTGTTAGGCCTAATATACATAGGTATTATTGTAAATAAACTGTGTAATGTTTTATGTGTTCAATAAATAAATATGAATTAAACTGAGTTTGTCTATTCTGAAATCGTGCAGTATAGTTATTTAAACTATATATTTATAATTTATTATTAACGTATAACGCGTAAAATTAAATTAACAGTAGGGAATTTTGCTCTTTATACATAAAAAAATCAAAACGAGTTTTATATGGCCACTTTATATTTTAAAAAAAATAAAATGTTGTTATGTCCTAACAGACAAGCCTGCAATAAAAAGGACTCAAGCCACTAAAATGTCTATTTATCTATTTTGGTGTAGATTCATCACTTTTACTTGAACTAGTGGAGAATTTTCCCTATCGTTTACTGAATCGTCAGAGCCAATATCCTAACCTGAACCATACCGTCTATTTCGTTATAAGTCACCTGTTTTCGCTTTAATGATATTCGATCACCTGTCGCCATGTTGACTGTTGTGGCTTATGATATTCTTGTTTTTTAAAAAATCCACTGGTTTGCAAGCCAGCAACAAGTTATTTATAGCTTGGTGAGGACATCTGTCGCGCAATAGCCGTACAACGGGGATATTGGTTTGAAACCTTCTTTACAGATGCCATTTCACTAAAATCGTGAAAATTCAAAAATTGTGTAGATCCGTTATTGCCCCGACCTCTTCAATTATTTGTGGTGACGATGAAACATGCAAGGTTTCCTAGGTGTATTGCGACTATACAAATAAGCTGGACGCTGTACACTCACTAAATAAAATATCCGCCCTATCATACCTATTTAATAGACTTTAGTAAATACTGTCGATACTTTATATTGACATCATTTATAATCACAATTATATATATTTTTTAAAATTAAAATTCAAATTTGTATATCAAAACTATATAGTTTATTTTATTTACAAAGCCGTCCTAATTAGGCCCCGCCTATACTACGGTAGGCTTATTGTAAATGTATTTAGTGTAGATTACTTGTTTTACGGCATGATTTTTTTATATACATAGTGTCTAATGAATAAGAGTAATATATTTTATTTAGTAAATCATGTGTAGGTACATAATAATATAAGAGTATGTGATAAAATAATATTTAAATATACATACATATAATAGATAATATATACATACATATATAGATATACACATATACATACACATATACATGCATATACGCATATACTTTATAGATAGATATTTAATATAGATAGATATTTAAAATGAAACTTCGTCATTTATTTTATTATATATCTTATTAGTGTCTCCGTTTCTTGTCGACCCATAGTCAAAAGTGACTTTGTTGGGTTGTATAATACATAGGTTAATAGACTTATCGATCATCCGATTAATCGATTTACGTCCCGACTGCCGTGACCCTATCCGGCGACCGGCCAGCTTCGCAAATCAGTACATTGATGTAATTACGAGTGATTGCAATAAGTGCGCGCATCGTTGTCAACGGTCAAAAAGTAATGTTTATTCGGAAAAGACAGGTTCTTACTCGATTGTGAAAAGTGCATTTACACAAAATCTAGCGCATCGGAGGCAATACAAGGCCACTCAAGTTTAAATGGACGTTCAGGGACGGCTTCCAGGCATTGAAGTAAATATAATAATTATTATTATTATGTTATATAAAATAGTAACGTTGTCGGTGTCTCTCTCAATTTTGCAGCAATTTAATATATGTAGTATAGGAACCTCTCCTAGATTGTTGATTTTTTAAAGTCACCCGTATATATTTAATACGCTGATTTCGAATCTGCAATAATATTTATTCGGATTCAATAAATAAGCGAGATATAGGCACTTCTAAAGTGTTAAAATCATACATATTGGTAGGTTGTTAGTTTTTATCCTAATACCTATATGGCGGAAGCGATTAGATTAGTTGTTTTAAAAAAGAATAAATTTTATTTTTGGTATTATTCTAGTTTAGGTACCTCTTCTAGTTTGTTGATTTTTCAATATCACCTGACTATATTCACCACGCTGATTCCTAAATATATATATTTTTGAAATTAGTTTTTATGTTTTAACTTAACCTACTGTCATTTAGGTGTTGATGAATTGTTTAAAAAAAAATTATTGTGGCACTCGGGGACTGCCACGGTAAAGCTATTGCATAGCATTTTTAACAACTTATGCAATTATAATTATTTATTTATTTTATTTTTTCTGATATCAGATAACTGCGCTCTATCGGAAAACGTTGAAATTATTCCGAATCATTTACGGCTGCGGAAGCAAATGATTCGGAATAATTTAAACGTCTTTCGATAGAGCGCCGCGCACGAATTTTTTATTCAATAAAGCAAAAAAACCGAATTATTCGAAAAAAATCGTAGATAAAAAGATAGATAATTAAATTATCTTTAAAATGGTGCAGGTTTCATAATAATACGCCAGATAGTATTTGCGTAGTAGTCGTTTTTGTGTTCGGTTAGACCTAATTTCACAAATTAATTACACTATGTAATATAAACAAAATCTAAAATATTCAAAGCTAAGAATATTAGGAAAATGTTCTTGTTTAACATATATTTTTTTCGAATCGTAAGCAGTACTCGTTTAGACGTAATTATCAGTTTAAAATCATTAATTTTCGTTAAGAAATTTCTTCATTCGGTCGCCGCGCTGGCCTACTAGGCCCGCGATAAAAGCTATGCAATAGCTTAAAAACTAACTTAAACTACCGAAATGTAGGTGTTTGACACTTCCTTAAATGCCTATATCTCGCTTATTTATTTAGTCCGAATAAATATTATTGCAGATTCGGAATTAACGTGGTGAATATAGTCGGGTGACGTTAAAAAATCAACAATGTAGAACTTGTTCCTATACTGCATATATACCAATACCTTTTTATTATTAGGCATTATTTGACTGGAGAAATCCGACCAAATCTGGGAGTTAGGGGGTGAGGCTAGCCCGCCGTGCAGCTTGCTGCCCGGTCTCTCACTCTAACGGGCCGTGGCGTAGTTTGATAGTGGGTATGCATCGTCAAAATTCTGTACATTCACTCTGGGGCGATTAGCGATAAAGTTCGTTGAAACGCCGTGGGGTGATAGGCTTGCCCATGTATAGTTCTCAGGACTATCGTAACTGAGCTCAGTGGCGTACAGCGCCAAAATGTCGTAATCAAAAAATAGCCGCCTGTCCTGTGGTAATAATACAGGTCATGATTTATTTATAATGTTCTTTTTAATGTCATTTCAGAAAATGGTTATTCTAATGTAGACGACCTGAAGGGCATCACTGGCTTTGAGCTAAAAACTGTTATACCGAACGTATTGCATAGAAAAAAAATCTCAAAAGCATTAATTCCCTGGCTAATTTTACATCAGCAAGAAATCGACGAAGAAATGCCACTGACTGCGGGTCTTCATCCTTCTCAAATCAGCACAATAATAATCCCAGGAAAGATTTTATACTTAAGTGTTGTAGTTTTTGGATTAATATATATTTCATGATGAATATATTAACAGTTGTTTCATTTTGTTTTAATCGCAATGTATGTTTAATATGATATGTAGAAACTCATCAAGAGAACAGTAATATTGTGTAAGTATTTGGTGGGTTGCAGAATACGTTTAGTGGGTACTTTCATAACTCTTTCCTTATTTATTTGCAGGAAGGACATTCGAGTGAGTTTCTCCCTTGGAATATCTAAATTATCATCTTGTAACTGAAAAAAATGGAAGGTAATAGTTTCTCTCATATTTACTTTCATTTTTAGGTGGTAATTTCAAAAGTATTTGGAAGGCCCGACCCGTCGAATTATACATGCACATTGCACCTGCAACAGAGAGGAAAACCGAAGGGTAATAAATTTCCTGCGGTAGTTACTTTCTGAGGTGGTAATTCTAAATATTTGAAAGGCTTGTCCATTCGAACAGTTATTCATTGCAGATGAAGGTTAGAATCAGGAATATTTTTGTTGCAAATGAATAATTCTGATGTTCACATGGATTACCTTCAAAATATTTAGGCTTATGGCCAACAATAGAACGTAATTACAGCAGGAATACCTTCCGTTTTTTCTTTCTGTATCAGATGGCGAATCGAACGAAGATGGCTGCTTTTTCCTTTCTGCCGCGAGAGAATAATTAAGATATTCGAAAGGAGTTATCACCTACAACAGGATGTAAAAACGGGAGGAAATTTTTTCCTACTGGAATTACCTTCTGCTTAGAAGGAATATCCTCGAATCGCCTTCCTAAATTGGGAGGAAAAGGCACAGATTTTCCTTCTGATACTAGGTGGGTATCAGAAGGAAATTCTGTATATATTGGAAGGTAAAACTAAAACAGTCAACTGAAATGGAAGACTATTCCTACTAAATGCACCTTCTCTTACGGTAGGAAATTTTAAAATTTAGACGGAAAATATGCGATTAACCTTCGCATTTAGAAGGCAGAACTAGGTAGGTATCAGAAGGAAATTCTGTATAAATTGGAAGGTAAAACTAAAACAGTCAACTGAAATGGAAGACTATTCCTACTATATGCACCTTCTCTTACGGTAGGATATTTTAAATTTTAGAAGGAAAATATGCGATTAACCTTCGTATTTAGAAGGCAGAATATTACACATTCCGTCCATATTAGAAGGTTTTTTTGGGATTTGGGAAGATTAACCTTCCGCAACAAAAGGTCCTAAAATGCTTCGGACGGAATATCCACCTATAAACAGAAGGTCCATGTTCAAATATTCCATAATTGCCTTCCATTTAGATAGGAATTAGAAGTAAAAGTGGTAGGAAAATGCAATTCCATCCAAATATATCATCTTTGTTGGTAGGATTTTTTGGAGGGTAATTTGCCAAATAAGAAGGAATTAGAGGATATTACTTCTGCAAATTTTCCTTCCTTTTTGACAGTTCAGAAGGAAATATGGAAAGCAAAGTTACCTTCCGAATTTTACCTTCCTTTTTGACTCAGAAGGATATTGAGGAAGGAAATAATTTTGATAGGAAATAGGAAATCGGAAGATTAATTTGTATACGTATAACCTTTCGAAATGGAAGGTAAAGTTGGACGGAAAATATTTGGAAGGTAATTTTGGATGGAAAAAAAAGTTCAAAATATCCATTTAAATTAGATGGAAATTTTCCTTCTGAGTCAAAAGGGACGTATCTATCTTCCAATTTCAGAAGATTATTTCTCTCAGTGTGCTGTAGCCAAGTATTTTCTTTGGATATACTCAATGTAGCTCTGGCGAATTTGCCCAAATGTCTGCCCTTTAGACCAAACAGCCCGATGTAATATGAACCCTCCATCAACCAAATATTATGTGTAGCGGTCTAATAGTGTTATATCAGGTTCGGATTCGAACTCTTTGTACAAAGATGACTTTGTCCCTTTTCTTAGTCCCTTCTCATCTAACAAAGCAAGTGGAAAGGGATTCAGTTCGTATGTCAGGATATCCTCCAGTTGTTAGTTTGATTGTTTTGCAACCCTCATTCGTTGAAATAAACTGTTTGGATTTACAATTACAGATTGGTTCCGAACCACTATCGAACTATGATTGAATTGATACACTCAACCCCTACTTTTTTAAACATGTGGCAATTTATGATATAATCACCCACTATCCCAGTGCTAATGGAAACCAACTCAGTAGTGTCTGGGAAGGGCGGTTGTTGGCGGAACCGTTCAATCATTGTCTAAGCATTTGTATTGTCTCGATTCAAGTTGCTCTCTCTACTATCCACATGTTGCTCTGATGAGACAAAATCAACTCCGCTGAACTGTTCTACGTCCCGCGTTACCTGGCAATGTTACCAACGGTTGCCAGGTAACGCGGTTTTGGGCATATACAGTCTATAGCGCAACTCTACCGCACTTTCATAATGCCATTTTTTACGTTTTACTCTAAGTGAAAAAAAATACCCATTTTGAGCGCGCTTCAGCGGCGGTTTGGTATATTGGATGAATAAGCTCTGTTAATAAGAATTATAGCAAATTTTGTCTAATTTTATACTGAATAGTCGTTATCGAAAAATGCTTTACTCGTGAATTAAAAGCGAAAAACTAATTTAAATGCAAAAAATACGGTTTTTCGCGATATCTAAAATTAGCCCACCTCTGGCGAGGTCGCAAAGTTCCTCGGATTCATCATCCAAATATATATAAAAAACCGTGGAGTAAAATACTTCCGGATTTTTTTCCTATAACGACATGCTTAGATCTCATAAGATAAGTACGGTAGAATGCTACCCAACCAAATAATATACTTATCCCAGCAGGAGATTCGAACGATTAGTTCATTTGAATCTCGTTTTACAGCTAGGCAGCATTCATTGATTTTAAGTTGGACGATGCGTTGCACCTATTCGCAGATTCCGAGCCAATTTTCCTACCATGGTCTGTGAAATGCGATCTATTTTTTTTTTATGTTTTGTCAGTTTCTAGACGTCCAAACAGTCCTTCTCTTACCTCTCCCAGGACGCTCCCCGATGTGTCGAAGCTCGTTGTATCGTTTAATAAATAAAAATAAAGTTTAAGTTTACTGCATTTATCGCGGTTTTCATTTTTGTACAATGGAGAAAAGAATCATCGAAAACACTGTCAATATGAAATATAAGGTCCCCCCGCTTTGTGAAATATAAGATTACATTATATTGGAACTGAAGGAAGAGAGTGAATGAAGAGAGGGGCGGAATAAGCCGGCGGCAGGGACCAGACCCGCGATCAACTCGCCAGTATGCCAGAGGTCGTCCTCAACAAAAGAGTGGTGGCGCTGGGTGGCCGTATTGGGAGGATATTAATATGGCCACTCGGAGGTTATCGGGCGTGAAATTTACGAGGCGGCAGCACCGAGTCATCTGGCCCTTCCGCCCGCCATTACCGATAACTCGCGAGGCTCAGACTTCCGGGACGGGACGTTATGGGACTAAGTTCGCCGCCGCATTACCCTAGCGAATCGACGACAGCAACGGGTTGCCACCCTCTATTCGTATATGTATTTTGATTATTACGCTATTTTAATCTGTTTGAACACCCGGGAGCTAATAGGCCCTGTTGCAGTTTGGCCACTAAGACCTAGTTTAGACCTAGTCGGTCAAACGCACGAGTCAACAACTATTAGGCGACCTCCACGCAGAAGTGACAGCCAGGGTAGGACGCTGGCCTGCGGGCCAGTCTCCCCTAGGATTCAACCTTAGGGCGCTCCTGGACTGTCCGCGCACCTAGGAGCTAATGGGCCCTTGCTGAGTAGGCCACGAAGACACATTTGTTCAACGTCGGTCACACTCACGGGTCAACACCCATCCGGCGGCCTCCACGCATGAAGCGCGAGCCCGGGTAGGACTCAGGCCTTAGGGCTAGTTTCCTTTAGGAGTTAATCTTCTGGCGCTCCTAGACGGTCTGCGCCCCGTGCGGCGTAAGCCAATCGATTGTGCATTCTGACGGGGGAGTCTAGAAGCAGTACTGTTTCTGACCTTACGGCGACTGCTCTTGAAACGACCATCGGCTACCCGATTACGAGTGAAGAGCCCAGCAAAAGATGCCGTGGTCCGCGATAGATTCGGTTGACACCGTTTCACCGCTACGTAAGAGAGAGAACCGAGCAAGCGACCTCGAACTCGTAACCAGTCCAGAGACTGGAGTAATCTGGTCCCAACTGGAAGTAAGGGCGTGAGTGTAGGCCCGCTGGGTACCATTCCTGGCTATCTCGCGGATAAGATGTTGGCCTCTTACGGACATGTGGCGGAGCTTGACGGTGGATTGTTTTGTTCTAAGTCTTCTGCGTTCACTTCCTGAGGTGACGGGTTCGCCCGTTGTAGTCGACAACTCTACGTGTTTGCGCACCGTCCGGCGTCAGCCAATGGACTGGCATTCTGGATAATAGCCGGGGGAGTCTGGATACAGTAATGTTTCTTACAGAGCGGCGGTAGTTGTAAACGTTATGGCAACTGCTCTTAAAACAACCATTCGGCCACCCGACCCCGGGTGAATAAGCCCGGCAAAGGATACGGTAGACACCGTATCTATCGCGGAGAGGAGTTACAGCATCGAGGTCGCCCAAATGTCGCGAGTTATTGCTTAAATTAAAAATCTCTTACAGCCAATCTTCTTGGAAGTGAAAGTATTTAAGTGCTAGTAGAGTGAAAAAAAATATCACCCCAAGACTTTACCGACAAGCAAACAAGGCCTCCCCCCCACACACGTTAAATTCCTTAATACCCCAACCCCCCAAACCCCCAACCACTTCTCTCTTATCCCTGCCAACTTTCAAATTCTGTAATTAAACGGAGCTTTGGATATAATATGCTGCTGATCGCAATTGAGTCATGGTCATGCAGAAACGGGGAGCGCGAGATAAACTAGCAAAAAATCTCAGCTGAAAACATATTTTTGTTGTCAGAATTTTGTGTTGTGCTACATGATATTAATACGGTGTCTTAAGTGAACCTTTTTTTTAAAATCCTTATTCGGTTCGATCATAAATTTGTACTAAAAATGAGTTGGTCCAATTTCTATTATTTTCCTTATTTTTTATTTGATAAAACACTTAAAGTTGCACCTGGGCGACAACTTCCTACATTATTTATATCAATCACCTTTCCTTATACTGGGTGAGTTTTCAATTATAAACATCCATGTATTAGGTCAATCAGTACGATGAACTGAGCAACTTTTGATATTTTTTTTTGGAAAAAACTAAAACAAAATAAATAAAAAATAATAACAGTAGATATTAAAAGCTAAGAGCTATCTAGTGGTGGTAAAATGTCGCTAATATTGTTAATAAGCGACATTTCACCTAACCCTAGATGGCGCAGCGTGCTCAACGCGTCTCAAAATTTTCTTTATTAGGTAAGTTTTACAAATTTGAGAAAAAAAAACACTACCAAAAAAAAATTCATTTCGTTTTTTACCCACTACAAGGATTATAAATAGGATAGAAAACGAATTTACCGCGTGAAATTTGTAGCACCCGATGTTTCGGTGACGTTGCAGCCGCCGTTGTCCAGGGTAGACTGACAACGGCGGCTGCAGCGTCACCGAAACGTCGGGTGCTACAAATTTCACGCGGTAAATTCGTTTTCTATCCTATTTATAATGTCAAATAACCGCGATAGTCTTCGATTTTACACTACAAGGATGTCACTAATTAAAAACTTACCCAGAATAGTGGCATAGTTTTAACTAGTTCATATGACCCAATGACTCAATAAAGAAGGCCAGGGATGAGGATGTTCCTGCCAGATTCTGTACAATGTTCTTTAGGGTTTTCACGTTTACAGCCATATTAGATTTGCTTACACGTTAGGGTACGACCTTACAGTTTGGGGTTTACAGCCTTGTAATGGTGAGAAATAATCACTGCTAAGAATAACCAAAGAAAGCACAACTTAAAAGACAATTTTTTTGTTTGATTATTCTGTAATTTTTACCCACCCATCCTGATCTAATATGCTATCGTTAAAATTCCATTAATTTACTGCTAAATATTAAATTTCACAGAAATATTATTCAATACCAATAGCCATAATAAATATTTTTTTGAAATTAATTTAGGTAACATAATATCGTCTTCAATTATGTAACATCTGGACCTCGACGACACAACTAGAGCTGTGACCTACAACGAACGAACCCGTCACCCCAGGAAGTTTAAACGATATAAGATCGTTCTGTCTCCCGTGAGGTGAGCGTAGAAGATTTGGGACGGAAACAATCCACTGTCTAGTTACGCCCCTCGCCCGTAAGGAGCTAACGCCTTACCGCGAGATAACCAGATTAATCAACCAGCCGGCCGACACTCGCGCCCTTATTTCCAGTTGCAACTAGATTACTCCGGTCTCTACGGTGTCTACCGCATCTATCGCGGACCACGTCATCTGTTGCCCGGCTGTTCGCCCGGTATCGGGTAGCCGAATGGTCGTTTCAAGAACAGTTGCCGTAAGGTTAACAACTACCACGACTCTATAGGAAACAGTACTGTTGCCAGACTCCTCCAGCTGTCAGTCGGAATGCACAATCGATCGGCTAACGCCGCACGGGGCGTAAACCGCCAAGAAGCGCCCGAAGGTCCACTCCTAGCGAAAACTAGCCCGCAGGCCAGAGTCCTACCCAGGCTCGCGCTTCTGCGTGGAGGCCGCCGGATAGTTGTTGACTCCTGCGTTTGGCCGACCCTACACATAGGTCTTAGTGGCCAAACTTCAACAGGACTCGTTAGCTCCCAACTCGACGATACAGATCCGAACATTGCTTACTTACTAATTATTTATTTTTTCATATTTTGTTTAAGCGAATCTCTTATTGGCTCTGAATTTAATATACCCACTAAAACCCCGCTGTGGAAACATTGGGTTCCTATATTACAAGCATATATTTATTATTCACAGGTAAATAATACGTATCGGACCATACACCGCTATAAAGTCGGGTTCAGTAGTTTGATATCATAGCGTATATCGTTAAAAAGAATATAGAGTGTAACAAACTGTGATAAGAGGAAAGTAATAAAATAAAACTGTTAAAGTGAACCTATTATAACGCTCTCATGACAAGGTACATGTTAGTATATACACGTTAATAGGTTTCTCATAATAATTAAGAGGATTTTTAAAGTTGATGGGTTTTCTGTGTTATTTGGTGGGATATTTAGAGAAGTAATAAACGAACCAATTAATTGTTTGTTTATACTCTTTATTGTGAAATTTCACAATGGGCAGGTATATTGTCATATGACAATCTCTTGTAACCAACCCTACTATGAAGTATTTATATTTATACGTGCGTGTAACCAGTGGCGGATTTGCAGTCTTGGCCGCCCTAGGCCCCATGCCATTTATTAGGTACCAGCCGCCCCTTTCTCAGCACCTATCATAATATGATGGGTGCTGTGATGGGATCTATATTATAGACTACATAATGAATATAATTTTTTGCCAACTTTTATCGAAATCGATTCAACATCAGTTAAGTATAAGTATAATAGCTGCTAGTTTGTGTTTCTTCGAGGATTCAGGTATAATTGCACATTTAAATAAAACATTTCAAACGGTGTTAGGTTTTATTTATTTAAATAACTAAAGGTTATTCTCATACAAGATATAATAAGTATTTTACAATGTGTTACAAAACTCGTCTGCACTTACGCGCAGCAAAATCATTAATTAAATCTTCGCAATCCAATTTCCTTAAAAAAATAGCTTTTATGTTAAGCAAAGCAATCGATCGTTTAACCTTTGCTCCGTCATTGTTGTTCCGTCATTTTTTAACTCGTCGCAAACAAGAAAACGATCGTTCTCCAGAACAGTTACTGGCGGGAGTACACACACACACATACGTAGAGCAATATCTACGTTTGAGTAAATGGTTTGAAGACCTTCAGTTCGTAACCATTTTAACAAACTGACAGGACTGTTCAGGTCTTCATTTTTTATTCTGCAGTGAGCGCGAAAATGGAGGCATTCTTCTGAAAAATTGTCTTCTAAGTCAGTAGAATAAACCATTTGGAATGCTTTGGCTTCTTCTTCGACTTCTAACGCGCTTAGTTTCATCAGGTTAGTAATAAAATTAATAATATTCTTAAATCACTTATATGTACGAAATAACTTATACGTACATTTTATATGTACGCAATGTACGCGAGCCTTTAGATATTTAGGAACTTTGAGTTATTTCTTGTTATCATGATTGATTTTTTTGCCAAGATTGGCCGCCCCTAATATCTGGCCGCCCTAGGCCCGGGCCTACTGGGCCTTAGGGCAAATCCGCCACTGCGTGTAACATGTATGAAAGTGTGTGTCTCGTTATTGCATTCGATCGACAGAATTAAAAAGCAGTGACCCAGCCAGTAATCGGACCTGGATACTTACAATGTAAGATCAAGCTTGCTAACCACTATGCCACCTGCTATTAATCCTAAAAAGATAATAATATAATTATGACGTGATGTACATAAAAGATAATCATGCGAAAAATTGACGCATGCTCATCAGTAACACAATTTTAATTATTTACGTAGTAATAATGTGAAATATCAAACGGGTGGTATTTTCATTATACATAAATGAAATAACCTATGCGGCAATTTTGTACTTATCATTATTAATTTTAAAATTGAAACAAAAACTATAAATGTCTTCAAAATTGAACTAAATATACATAACTTGTGCTTTATCAGAAATCAAATATTTTAATTATGAATTAGCTTTTTAAAATTAGTATTAAGTAGCAAAACGACTATTCATTATAATACACAAATCAGTTAAATTCTTTTAAATCAGTCTAAAACAGCTATGGCGTATGCCCATATTATACTCTTGACAATATTTTTTTCGCATTTGCGGCAGTATTTCATAGCTGATTTACACTCTCGCCTCGCGCCTCGTGTCTGTGTCTCGCTTCGCGCCTCGTGTGATCGAATGAAAATGAGTTTCTGTTTACACTCTCGTGGTGCGTGACAGCTAGCATCTATTAGGCCAAGAGCCAGTGACAAAAAAGTAAAAGAGTTATGGAAGAGCTGATACTTTCAGATCAGACAATATTTTGGCCATATAATGCCGTGGTACAGTCAGCAGGCTAGGTTTCGGGACACCTGGCGATGACGTATTAGGAAAGGTGTAATTTTAATTAGCATCGCAAAGTGTTTTGGAAAAGCTGAAAATTCATTAGTAGACAGTGGATATAATAAAGAAATTGAAACATATGGTCAGACTGCTTCATAATCTAACACATAGCGTCAGCGTCTCCATAAATGTCACGCATCGCTCTATGACGTATCGGTCTACTGTGCCATGCAATATAATGGACATGCTGTATGCATGTATGGACATGCTGACGCCACGCGTTCGATTACGAATCAATCTGACCATTTGTTTCGAGTTCTTTATAGTTTATTGTATTCGCTGTCTACTGATTAATTTTCAGCTTTTCCAAATACTTTAGGGGTACTAATTAAAATTACATCTTTCCTAGCACGTCAGCACCAGGTGTCCCGAAATCTGGCCCGTTGACTGTAACCCGGCATTCTATGGCCAAAATACTGTCTGATCTGAAAGTATCAGCTTTTCCAAAAGTCTTGCGCTTTTTTGTCGCTGGCTCCCCGACTTTTCGTCGCCATGTCCTTTGACTCGTGCCCAAAAATCCGCTCCCGACGCGAGCGCCGCGAACGGCGAGACGAGGCGCGAGATGAGACGCGGGTGCCCGTTCACACTCTCGTCTCGCGCTTCGTCCCGCGCTTCGCCTCGCGCCTCGCGCGAGAGTGTAAATGAGATATAAAAATTGGCAGCATTTACCTCAGCGATACGTACAGTGTACACCTAGCTGAGGGTATTAGTAAAGAGTGAGATGTCTGGAATACACGGCACCTGATTAGCTATATTTGGAAAGAGAGAGCAATATCTCGCTCACGATTGCGTCAATTTTGCGCAGACTATCTTGGTTATATAATTAAATTCTTTGAGTATCTAATGTTTATCTTAATAAAGTCCACAATGCATTGGAATAACCAAGCTAGATATAGGTACATGGGAAAAAA
Organism: Micropterix aruncella; assembly: GCA_944548615.1. Classification (NCBI taxonomy): domain Eukaryota; kingdom Metazoa; phylum Arthropoda; class Insecta; order Lepidoptera; family Micropterigidae; genus Micropterix; species Micropterix aruncella. The sequence goes on from OX155956.1 coordinate 12,139,585, forward strand.
CCCGATTGAGATTTCGATTTACCTTGGTCAAGGTACATCGACAAGATTAGTCTGTCTTCTTCTTTCACAAGATTTAAGTTAAAAATATCATATCATAGAGAAACAACAATTATTATTGTTTTTAGTGTTCGGAGCATGTTTTACTCTGCTAACTTGAAGCACTTAGCCCATCTCCCGGTGCATCAATTCATAATTCGCACTCGTGGTCCTAGTGGACTCTCTGGGCCGCGCGCGTGAACAGAATGGCCGCACAGTGTGCTTTCGGAATTAACGGTCTAACACGACTCGAACATACATTATTAGCGGATGCAACTATTTCACAAAAATGCAGTTTCTGAGAAGAACCAAACAGGAATACCGTAACAAATTTATCGCTACAAGGATTATTTTCAGCCAAAACACCACTGGAGCTGTCAACTACAACGGGCAAACCTGTCACCTCAGGAAGTTTTAACGATATTTGATCTTTCTGTCTCCCGGGAGGTGAGCGTAGAAGACTTGGGACAAAACAGTTGTAAGAAGCCAATGCCTTACCGCGATAAACCGGGTTGACACCTAACGGGCCGACACTCGCTCCCTTACCTCCGGTTACAACCAGTTTCCTCCGGCCTCCCGACTGGATACGGTTTTGATGTCGCTTGCGCGGTCCTCTACCTTGTGTAGCGGTGATTCGGTATCTACCGAATCTATCGCGGACCACGGTATCTTTTGCCCGGCTGTTCACCCGGTATGGGGTAGCCGAATGGTCGTTTCGGGAGCGGCTGCCACAAGGTTAACAGCCACCCCCGCTCTATAGGAAACAAAGCCGTTTCCAGACTATCTGTCGGATCCCCTGGCTATCTATCGGAATGGACAGTCGATTGGCTGACGCCGCACGGTGCGCAAACCGTCCAGGAGCGCCCTTAGTACGAAAAACACAGAAATAATTTAGCCTCCAGACCAGACGAAATGAAATACCATAATGATGAATAGGTTTGTTTGTTTTTTTGTTTATACTCTTTATTGTGAAATGTCACGATGGGCGGGTTTATTGTCATATGACAATCTCTTACAACCAACCCTACTATAACGTGTTATATGTATGTGGTCGTGTAACGTGTGTGTAAGTGTGTGTCTTGTTATTGCATTCCATCGACAGAATTTAAAATGCAATTCCGTTAATTTGATCTCAACGGAAAATGGTGACCCAGCCGGGAATCGAACCCGGGATCTTACAATGTAAGATCTGGCGACCTAACCACTATGCCACCAAGCCGTCTACTTTATTTGTAGGGTCCTTATAAATATTTCCAGGATCACTAAATATCTTCATCCTCGGCTTGCTATTAAAATATTAAAATATTAATAACATATTATTAATTATGATTAACCCTAGGTGCATTCGCTGCTATTATGTAAGGCAAAACAGACCAATTGCTTTTTCCCGAATATTCAAGTCAAACAGATACATATAAGACTCTTTGAAGGCTTATGGAGTGTATCGTTATAAGCTTTTAAGCGTTTTATTGAAACACTGTTTTGGGAAGCATCGAGAATCGGAAAAAGCAGATAGCCTCTTTTGGGGGACAGACAAGCAACCTTTTAGTACCTACATATACACGTTGTCTTGTTTCATATCACTATTTTAGCAGTATAATTTTATTGATTGATATGCCAGGGTTATTGGTTGGAGTTAGTTTTCGTTTGTAAGTCATTGTATATTCCTTAGGAATGATATTAGTTATTAATCATTCAATCACTCCAATAATAAATGGTGGACTTTTAATAGGTACTAACTACGATGAGACATTCTTCTTCCTCTTCTTCCTCAGAGTGTAATAACTCACGGTAAGGTAAGGACCACTCAAACGCTTTAGTATGCCTTGATACTACTGTGCAATCTGCATTCTGTCTGCTACTTAAACTAAGCTTTTAATGTTATATTATTAGCAGACGGATCGGTAAATGTTTTGTTTTTCCTGAAATCCAGTTCCATTTAAGAGGATAAAACTGCATAGTCTCAACAACATTGTCTAAATTATTTTTCCTCATTATTCATGTATTCACTTTTAACCAGGTAACTGCCCAATTTCCCAATAAAAGTCCCCCACGGGGTGTGTAATTAAAATAAAGCGATGACGAATTTACACGTCGAACGCAATACAAATGGTGCCATTTTTTTGAAGAAAAAATAAAATAAAACAACAAGGATTATATTTCTATGGATTAAAAAATTAAAAAAACAAGGTACTAAAAAAATCCATTCGATATAAAATATCAATACTTGAGTACAATACCTACTACTGTTGCTACCGCTGCCACGCCCGCTACCGCAGCCCCTGTCACCGCCGCTGTCGCCACCGTTGTCGCCGCCGCTACCGTAGCCGCTACCGCCATCGATACCGCAGCCCATGTCGTAGCCCCTGCCGATGCCGCCGTCGCTGCCACTGCCGCCGCCGCTGCCGCCGCAGCCGCTACCGCCGCCGCTGCCACCACCGCGTTCGAATCCGCTGTCGCCGCCACCACAGCTGCTGATGCAGCAGTAGTAGCAGCATCAGTAGTTGTTACTTACTACAGTAGTTGGACTTACTCAAATATTAAGTTTTTAGGTTGAATTGTATTTTTTTTATTTTACACGCTGCTGCTGTCGCCGCTATCGCCACCGCTGCAGCAGTAGCAGCAGCAGCAGTGGCAGTAGTAAGAGTACCTTACCTAAAAGAAAAAGTTTATAATCGAATGTATTTTTTTAATTTTACACGACGCGTATACGTCTACCTCAGCAAAATAAAGATTTTGTTTGACGTATATACACGTAGAACGCAGTTAAATGGTCAATCGAGAGAAGTGATGGTTAGTATGATGCATTCCATGACTATCCCAAAACGTAAGTTTGATAGAGGTTATCTAACGTCCAAAATATTTTATTGTCCCGTAACATAAAAATATATAGTTCAGTATAGTTCAGCATGTATCCTGTATAGTATAACCTGCCCACCGCACGGCGCGGATGATGCGTCGGCCGATGTAATCGAAAATTGTGGTTCACGCTGCATGGTAACTGGGAAACTACATGTCTTGCGAATATCCCGATTGATTATGCGATGAAATCTTAAGTTACGCGTTCAAGGTTTGAAGGTGAATCCAGAGAATAATTAAATGGTATTATCCAGGAGGCCCGGGCGTCATTATCCTCTTTAAATTATGCTACACTTTTGAAAGAACGTATATATTATTTATAGTAGGGGTTGCCAAGTATCCCATATAGTAAATCGAGTTAGGATTATGAATGTTTAATATGATTATTAAGCCTTTACTCTATGAAGACTAGAGTGTGAGCGATGAACCGTGAAAGGTAGTTCTGAAGAGAGGAACTGCGAGCAGTCTTCGAGTCACGTAGGCGGTAGAGAGGTGCAATGTTTATTCGTTTTAAATCGATTCGGAATCGATTTTTACGGCAGTCCTGTGCAGTGCGATCCGTGACATAGAAGTTGCAGAATACAAGTTGAGGCATTACTCCTGGCCTTAGCGAAGTTGTGTTAGCGAAGTTCTGTAAGGGCTACAGGGATGCACGACACGACAAGTACCTATAGAGGAGAGAATAGGGTAGCCATGCTGCGGCTGTCGGTAATCAATCAATAGATGAAGAAAATGAATGAGCAATACAAGTAGAAGCGACAGCGACAGCAATAGAACTAATGAAATGTATACACCTTGCACGATATGAATTGTACATATTTTGATATTGGATTCCTTGGATTATTTAATTCTTTCTTTTATTTGTTGTATTGAATATTACATTATCAAGTGGCTCATGACGCGAAGTAGAAGTTTTCTTCTTCTTCCTAAATTGCCTCTCCTACAGGAGGTTAGCTCTCAGCTCTGTGCATTTTTCCCTGTCTTGGGCCAAGCGGAATAGTTCTTCTACGCTTGAGATGTTTGTCCACTCTCAGGTGTGGCGGAGCCAAGACTTTTTTCTTCTTCCAGCCCGTCGTTTACCGCAAACTTTCCTCATAATATTGAGCTGAAGCAGTTGGTTTCGCTCATGTCTCAGCACGTGGCCCAGGTACGCCACTTTCATTTGCTTGATTATGGGTAGTAGAATTCAGTGCGAAGAAATGGTGTCTCATATCCTGACGCACGCATGACATTTACTATATTTGATACTTGACAATAAATACATTTACTTAATTTTACTAATTATTTGGATTTAGAATTATGTAAGTGCATAATATGGAACCCTTATAACAAACTTAATTTAGTGGCCAACTTATTTGAAAATATTTTTTTAGATTTATTTATTTATGTTTTATATATTCAATACCAGCTATTTATTTATATATTTAACTTTTAATTATAAAGAATGAAAGAGCGATTGAATGCATGAATGAAAAATACATAAATAAAATAAAAGTAAAGTCACTATGTTATAAAACTATGTATCACCCCATAACAGATTTACAATATAGTGGGTGATAAAATCCCCACAAATGTCAACTTATCTGCGCCGCAAAAAAAATAATATTCATACTTTTGTTTTTACTAAAATAATTTTGTAAAAATATATTTTTTTTGAATTAATGACATTTGAAAAATACTGTGCGCCATCCGGTGAAGGAATAATTTAAGTGCAGCTCTGGCGGGATTACATTCAGTCTAATGCAGATTTTGAGGGACGCAGCGTGCGCCACGGGGAAAATGGAAAATTTAACCGCACCGAACGATTTGCGTTCGTTTTCGAGTGGCTACTTGACGAAAACGCTGCGGAGCGTACGATGATTCGAACCGAACACTTCGACGTGGAAATCTATTAGGGGAAATCCAGTTTACAATGCCGACGTCGCTTTTTTAAAAAAAATAAATATTTTGTGGTTTTTTATTTGGTAATCTTCGTGTTATTTGGTAATCTTCGTGTTTCTTATTTGTCTACTTTTTCTACTACTACTCTAAATAATCAATGGTAATGGTTTTCTTGTACATAAGGTTGTTTTTTCCAAATTTTCCAAAATTTAAGATTTCTTACACTATGTTTTTTTAATATATATATAAATTTATATTTCTTACACGTAAAAAAATGCGCTTGAGGTAGTATTTAAATTCAAATATATTTTTCATATCTAATGTTAAATTTTAATGAATTTCAACGATAAAATGTTGGCTACACGCTATCTACAATGGGGCGGTGCCAAATACAACGGGCGAGCTTGTCACCACAGTCTGATATAAGATCTTTCTTTCAGTCATGGGATGAACGTAAAGAACGTAGAGTCTCTATGTCTCAGCACGTGGCCCAGGTACGCCACTTTCATTTGCTTGATTATGGGTAGTAGAATTCAGTGCGAAGAAATGGTGTCTCACATCCTGACGCACGCATGACATTTACTATATTTGATACTTGACAATAAATACAATAAACCACGTGCTGAGACTTAGAGGAATAGACAGTCTACTATATAGCTCCGCCAACTAGGCCGTCAGAGTCTAGCGCCTTACGCGAGCACTGAGAAGCAACCAGCGGGCCGCCTCGCCCCTTTCACCAGATAAGGCCGGATTTATCCGTCCTCCCGACTGGTTACGGGTTCGAGGTAGCTTGCGTGGTCCTCTAGCTAATGTAAACGGCGATTCAGTTCGAATAATCACCGGCTGGTTATGCGGATCGGGTAACCGATCGGTCTTTTCAATAACGGCTGTCATTAGGTCAACAACTACCCCCCCACCCCCCGCTCTATAGGAAACAATGTCTTTTCCAGACTCCCCCGGCTATCAATCGAAATTCACAGTCGATTGGCTGACACAACACGGTGCGGAATTCTTCTCGGCACGCCCGAAAAACGACTACCAGGGTAACTGTCCCATAGGGCACAGAGTCCTACCCAGTATCGAACTTCTACTTGGAGGCTACCGGATGGGTGTTACCCGTGAGTTAGGCAGACCCAAAAACGAAACGGGTCGTAATAGCACAACTGGCAAACCGCTACATACAGTGCGCATTTACGTATCATGCCTCGGGAGAAATTGCCGAATAAGTGCACTGGGTACAAGTGCATCTGAAAATTACCGCAGGGCGCGTAGCCCTGTGATGCCACACCCTCACGTGAATCTCCACGAAAAGGCAAATGCCTAATGGAAGACGTCACTGGCCTTAAACCGGGCCCTAAACAGGGCCTCAATACGGGTCTTAAAAAGGGCCCGTCAATTGAAATACTGAATTTGCGCGCATTCCGCGGGCTAATCTCGCGACGGATGAACGTAGTCCCTGCGATCGGAGTTATTCCACTCAATCGATTTACTCGTATTTTTAAATCTCTATTTCGTTACAATTAAGAGCAATATTAGTATTTTTTGGACGGTCCTACATTAGTATTATAGTTATTTTTTTAAATCGTAATTTATTAAAAATCTTTGTTGATATGGATCAAAATTATAAGGTACGCTATGCTACCTATGTACTATGTAGGTACCTATTTAAACTGTATGTGTACTACTCTTATCATATAATTATTTAAAAAAAGTACACAGGTATATATTATAGGAACTCGTAAAGATATATACTAGATTATTTCTCTATGAAGTATCTAGTGGACTATTCATATTTTTTGATACATTTTTAATATTGTATGTACACGAGACATTTTTAAAAATATGTACCGTGTAAAGCCGACTTTAGTCAACGCCACTGATATAACTGTAATTTATTAGCTACCTAACATGTGATTTTATGAAATTTACCTTGTCTTATTGTAGGTAGATATTTTCTACTAGAAATAAGTTTTAATGATGTTTAATATTAATAAAATTAAAATCAAATTAATATACTTTTTGATTCATGTTAAGTCAATGTCTTATTAATAACTTATTAATTCTAATATACGATAGCTAGCTTTAAGAGATTATTACGACGTATTTATATATTCTGAATGAATAAGTTAATACTGATACTGATACTGAAATATTATAAGAGTCTACTGTCGACTATTCAATAGGCGTACTACTTCAACAAGAAAATGCAATGAGGAATTTAATATTTAAACAGAATAACTATTACACTGTCTTTCAGGGTTTTCCAGCAACTTTAATGAGTTAATATAAGTTTGATTTCACTCTACACCTGAAGATTTTTGCAAAAACTTCAATGAAAAACTCCAATGAGAAGTTTTTCACCCTTTATTTCAACAAAATATTCATCATTTAAAGTTTCCATCTATTCGACATCATCGCGTTCTTTCAGAATTTCAATCAATATAAAATGAATATTCCGAGCATGACTCGTAAACTATGCCGGGGCGGAAGAGCCAAGCGTTTTTGTTCCAACGCCTTTGCAACTTTATCGACGGCGTAACTTTTTGTAGGCAAAGTATTCTCAGCTGGCTACGTGATGGCACTTACCTTAATGTACGCAAATTTCCCCCAGACTTTCACTCGAAATATTAGTTTGGCGTGCAGATATCGCTTTAATGGGTGGTCCCTGGATGGAACCTTTAGAAAACAAAAGCATTTTTGAGAGGCGATAATAAGTAATTATTTTAAGAATATTATTATAAGTTATGGTAACATCAGGGGTAATAATTTTCGTTGATATGTCTGACAAATATGGCTTATATTCGTGTATTGTTACTTGTGACCTTTTATATGTAATCACATTCTAATGAAGGATGCACGCCTTGAGAAATATACAGGACTTCGCAAAAAAAGGGTTTTATTATTATTATATATCTTGGAAAACAGAACGAGCCTCCCCGAAGATTGTGCACATTTTCGACTATCTGGTCTGCGACTATGACGAATTCCTGGAAACGGTGAGTCTAAACTCACTGGCAAATCCTTCTACCACTGGGCCAAAGGACACTGTGACAACTAGAGTTGTCAAATACCGCGGGCGAATCCGTCACCTCTGGAAGTTTTAACGATTGGTCGTTTTATCTCCCGTGAAGTGAACGCAGAAAACTTAGGACAACACAGTCCACCGTTAAGCTACACCACATACCCGTAAGAGGCCAACGCCTTATCCGCGAGATAACCAGGTATGTTAAACTCACACCCTCACTTCCAGTTGCGACCAGATTATTCCGGTCTCTCGACTGGTTACGAGTTCGAGGTCATTTGCGCGGTCCTCTCACTTACGAAACGGTGAAACGGTGTAAACCGAATCTATCGCGGACCACGGCATCCTTTGCCCGGTTGTTCACCCGGGATCGGGTAGCTGATGGTCGTTTCTAGAGCAGTCGCCGTAAGGTCAGCAACCACCCCCGTTCTATAGGAAACTACTGCTTCCAGGCTCTCCCGACTGTTAGTCAGAATGCCCGCGTGCGACTTATGCCGCACGCGCTTGGACGGAGTCTGCTGTTCCTGAGGCGACGCTAGTCGCGCTGCTGCGCGGACAGCGCATCCCTCTCGTGGCCCTGACCGGGGCGTACAGAACGACGTCCACTCTTGCGTTACCCGTCATCGCTGGCGTTCTGCCGATTGACCTGGAGATTCTGGAGCGTGCAGCGTTGTCACGGTACCGCCGGGGCGAGCCAGTAGTCCTTCATGGCCTATCGATCGACCCGGTGGCGCACCGAGCTGGGGAGTTTGCCCGCCTGATTCGGGTGGAGTCCTTGCGTGTCTGGCAGGCTAGATGGGACGACGGGGGTACGGGCCGCCTCACCCATTGCTTTTTCCCGTCCGTCGCAGTGCGGATGGCAAATTCGTTTCTGCGGTTCGACCACCATACCACGCAGCTGGTTGGGGGCCACGGAGAGTTCAGAGCCAAACTATTTGACTTTGGACTTGCCGATGACCCCCGGTGCGCCTGTGGGTATGGTCGCCAAACTGCGGAACACGTAATTTGGTTTTGCCCAATTCTAGCGGCTGCACGGGAGAAATTGATGGATGCAGTGGGCGCGTGCGTTGGGCGTTCTCCGATTTGGTACCCGGATTTGGTCAGTTGTAGGAGCTGCTTCCAGTCGTTTGGCGAGTTTGTGGAGCACTGAGTGGCTTCTTGGGAAAGCATGAGGCTTCGGGATACCCCCCAGGGGGTACCCTCTTCCTTGGTGGCGTGATTCGGCGGCTACTTCCAGCCCGAAGTGCCCGTCTTTGTGTCCGTCTCTTTACCGCCCCGATGGGGCGTTTCGTTCTTTGCAGGATCCAGGGATTCCTCCCCCCCCGTGGCTGCTCCGAGACCTGTCCACGGACAGTGCGCCTTCACCTTCATTGTTCTAGAGCGTCCTCTACCCCGCTTACCGGCTCCTAAATTTACGCTTTTGTTGTTTTTCTTTTTTCTTCTGTAAATTTTGTATTTTTTGTAAATTTTTATTTTGTTTTGTAAATAACTTTTATTTTTCGAATAAATGGGTTCTCGGGGCGGTACGGTGGGGGGGGGGGGTGGTTTACCCTATTTCACCCCCTGCGCGTTTTACCCTTCTGGTACGCGCAGGGTTGTCGTAGCACGACATCCTGGGCAGACAAGACGACCCTCGTCGTTATAACTGCCCGGGCGGTGGGCGGGGTTTGCTGCCCTCACCTATCGCCTTGAAACTCTTAACTGTTAGTCAGAATGCATAATCGATTGGTATACGCCGCACGATGCGCAGATCGTCCAGGAGCGCCAGAAGATTGACTCCTAGGGAAAACTAGCCCCAAGGCCAGAGTCTTACCCGGGCTCGCACTTCATGAGTGGAGGCCGCCGGATGTGTGTTGACCCGTGAGTTCACATCGTGACCAACCCTGAACAAATGGGTCTTCGTGGCCAACTCAGCAAGGGCCCATAAGCTCCCAGGACCTTGTGACAAAATGCCGAGTAAATCTTGTCCGCTGAGGCTATACAGCAAATCCAACATACGACTGGGGAACGCTGCAGGATGACGGTGTCAACCCCCACCCCCCCCCCCCAGATGAACAACAAGACCACCCAGGTCGCATGTTTTTGGAGAGACGTGTCTTAATCTGGCCCGGACACGTTAACTAACCAACTAATGGTCTTGTTTTGTTGCACCTGGTGTTAGTAGTTAAAGTCCATTTTCGAACTCACTAGATACATGATAGATGAACAATTTTTCGCCACTTTGTATTAAAACCATCAAAACTTGGAATTGTAATTTCAAATATTCCACATGAAGAAACAAAACCAATAGAAATATATTCCGACCGCTTGTCAATTTATTCTTCTTTTTTGTCTTTTTAAAAGGATTATTGCGATTAGAAATTTAAGACTATCGCGGTTTTTTACCATAAACATTTAAATTCTGATTTTATAGCGTGAATTTTGTGGCACACGCCTTTCAGCGTTACACACACAAAACGCTTTTACACGGCCCGGTGGCATAGTGGTTAGGTCGCCTGATTTATTTATTTATTTATTTATTTATTATAAAAGGTACACAAACAATAGCTACTCTAATATTACATGGCTATCGCTAACATTTCTACTTTGTTTCTAATTAGGGTATAATATTATATGCGTACTTTGCATGCTTAATTTATAATTGCGTATGTGCCGTATCTCATGATTTACAAAATTATCAAAATTATCAAAATTATCAAAAATTATCAGTACAAAAATTAATATCCTTAAAAATTATCAAAACAAAAATTAAAAATTTTAGAAATAAGTTTACAGTGAATTCTGAAAAACAATTAAACAAATAAATGGTAAAAAATAGATCAAATATTGTGTGGAATAAAATAATAAAAACATAAAAATTGTCAAAACAAAAATAAAAAATTTTAGAAATTAGTTTATAGTGAATTCTGAAAAACAGTTAAACAATTAAATGGTAAAATGGTGATCATACATTGTAAGATCCCGGGTTCGATTCCCGGCTGGGTCACCATTTTCCGTTGGGATCAAATTAACGGAATTGCATTTTCAATTCTGTCGATCGAATGCAATAACAAGACACACACTTACAGACATGTTACACGCACACATACATATAACACGTCATAGTAGGGTTGGTTGTAAAAGATTGTCAATAAACAATCTAAGACATGACAATAAAGCAGACAATTGTGCCATTTTCACAATAAAGAGGATAAAAAAACAAACTAACAAACAGCGATGGCGGACCTTTATGATGGATAAAATAGATAAGTCCAGTCCAGTAAAATAGATACTTCACGCAGTAAAATCCGTTTTCAATTATTTTTCACTGTAACCGGTGCCGCCGTGGCGTTGACCTAAATTTAACTCGGCTGCTGCGTATAATAAACTTTTTTGTTTAGCACTTTATTAAATCTTTTAAAAGAATCCAGACTAAACGTCATTAATTCGGAATTAGATTACGGATTCGCATTTCGAATTTCAGACAGTTCTGGAGGCGTCAGTGTTTTTGACGGGACTTGTTTGAATTTTCCCCTTAATGTTCTGTTTTAAAAGTGGAGAATCTTGAGTTATGTAATTCAGCCTGTTTCGGGTTTTCAGATTTTTATCATGCAAACCGAAAATATTATATTTAAATAAAAGAGGACCCAAGAGAGAAATATTCAAAAAAATATATCTAGCGACCACAACTGGGATTCTCACTTTCGAAAATGTTACCGATTTGAATTTTCCTGATCAGGAAACGAAGTTTCCCCCACCTGAAAATATTCCAACAAAGCTGGATGACATTTTGAACACACGTCAACATTTCTCTAAATCATAAAAATATTCATTACAATCAATTTATTCGCCCATAAAAGCACATTTTTAGGAAATAAAGTTCTTCATTGAAACGATATTCATTGAAACAAAATTCAATTTACGGATGCTCCGTTACGGCTCCATTAACGCGTGTTGAAATATCCAGTACTTAAAGACGATTGCGCATTCTGTGATAATCATGATGTCCGTAATATACTCAATTAAACCTTTCATTTAATAATGAATACGATGTATTTATCTTAAATTTGGACATTTTGACAAATATTTATTTGACATTTCGACAGTTTAGGTGATATACTATAACAACTGGAATGACATAAGGATGCTAACGATACCACGCACTTCTAAATCGGTTCAAGCGTTTAGAAGTTATGGTGGAGTAAATAAACGGAAAACATACATATATGAATCCTGAATATATTACACTCCATTTTGGTGGGCAGACGTGTAAAAAATGAACTATTCTTAAAATAAAAAAAAATACGTGTGGCACTCGGGGACTGCCGCGGTAAAGCTATTGCATAGCATTTTTAACAACTTATGCAATTATAATTATATATTTATTTTATTTATTTTATTTTTTCTGATATCAGATAACTGCGCTCTATTGGAAAACTTTGAAATTATTCCGAATCATTTGCGGCTGCGAAAGCAAATGATTCGGAATAATTTAAACGTCTTCCGATAGAGCGCCGCGCACGAATTTTTTATTCGATAAAGCAAAAAAAACATATTATTCGAAAAAAATCGTAGATAAAAAGATAGATAATTAAATTATCTTTAAAATGGTGCAGGTTTCATAATAATACGCCAGATAGTATTTGCGTAGTAGTCGTTTTTGTTTTCGGTTAGACCTAATTTCACAAATTAATTACACTATATAATATAAACAAAATCTAAAATTATCATAGCTAAGAATATTAGGAAAATGTTCTTGTTTAACATATATTTTTTTCGAATCGTAAGCTGTACTCGTTTAGACGTAATTATAATTTTAAAATCATTAATTTTCGTTAAGAAATTTCTTCATTCGGTCGCCGCGCTGGCCTAGGCCCGCGATAAAAGCTATGCAATAGCTTAAAAACTGGGTTCAATCACTGACACATACTTGTTTTACCGAGTACAATTAAGTAGTATATGATTTTCCAAAATGTCAGAATGGTATAAATTCGTGAGAAATTAATACGGTCACTAAAACATTGATAATACTTTCTGGAGTATAATGATGAAATATTTTGTATATATTAATATTATATATTAATTAACTGATTTAAATAAATATATTAATTATTATATACCGGAGGGTATGGGGATGCTTAAGATCCCAGTAACGCGGTCTTTTGGTTCGTTTTAGGTAAAACTCACGTTACTACTAATGTTCAGTCACCGAGGCGGGCGGCGCGGCGCGGAAGGAAACACAGTGATGTTGCTTGGAAGAAGGTTTATTACGAACTGGTGCGCGAACGGCACTCCGTTCGCGCGAGTGTTTACAGCGTGAACTTTACTTACAAAGTAGTGACGTAGTCTCTACACTACACACCCCCAGAAAACGGCTCGTTTTCGCCTTGTTCTGGTAAAGAAATTAAATTAAACATACAACTGTAAACACAATAAATTTGCTAAAGCATACATTAAAAGAAATATCTTATGCTAAATTGCGTTTTGTAAAAAAACTTATAATCAATGTAAATGGTGTAAAACATATTGTCCGGTCTCAAAATGATTGACCGTTGTAAACAAAATTTAACGGTAGTACATTTAAAACAATTTGTAAACAATGTGTATAAACTTATTACGCAAGTTGAAAAAAAAACTAGGCGTTTAAGAATTATGACAATAGTTTGTAAAAAAATTTGTAAAATATACGAAAAAAAGTTCGTAGAAATTGCCTTAACCTACGTGTGTTAGCGTTGAGCTCTAACACTGTACCGCACTACACTCACACTCCACTCACTGTATAAAGCTGAGATGGGGCTGCTGGCAAATTTGCTGCTGTAGGCGGTGTCTGGTTCATCAGGTAGGTTCGGGTCAGCTGCTTCCTCATCCATTTTTGTCCGGATTCACGAAGCTTGGTTGAGCAATTCGCTAGTAAGAGGATTACCACGATTACTAGTATGATGATGATGACGATCTCGGCCTGGTTGCTAATGGCTGTCGTCTTCTCAGATAGTGTGGTCGGTACTATATTGTTGCTGACCACTGTCTCTGTATCTTTAGACTGGTTGGTTCCCATGGTGTTGACTGCACTGCTCGAATGTTGACGGGCGAATGTCGGTCGTAGGTTCTGTCGTTTAACTCGTGAAGTCTGCAAAACGCGTCACCTTCCGGATTACTCGTCCGCTGCGGGTTCGCTGACATTCGGCGCGTGTCGATTGTACTTTGCTCGGGCCATTGTTGTTGCTGTCTGAGTTTGCACTTCGATCGGGCGTCGACTGCGCTGGTACTGCTTCGGTCGGCGTTTCGATTGTTGTCGAACACGGGGTATCAGGTTGTGCAACATAATGTGCGGGTTTGATTCTATCGCAGCTGACTGTTCGTTTTTTATTATTAACGATTATGTCGAACTGCTTAGCATTTCGTGACGTGACTAAATAAGGTCCGTCGAACGGTTGTGACAACGGTTTTTGTGTGTGGTCACACCTCAGGAAAACGTGGGCACAATCCTTTAGTTCTGGATGTATAAAAACGTTTGTCCTGGTGTACTTCTGGTGGGAATGGCTGCTAGGTTTGAGAGGTGTTGGCGAAGTTCTTCAACATATGTAGCATCGAGAGCGGTGTCCTTTGAAGGCTGACAAAAATCTCCAGGCAATCGGAGTGTCCGTCCAAATGTTAGTTCTGCAGCAGAGACGTTGGTGTCCTGGCGAACGGCGGATCGCATGCCAAGTAGCACTGATGGTAGTTCGCTCACCCAGTTTTTGGTATTTTCACGTGCTCTGAGTGCTGCTTTAAGTGTTCTGTGAGCTCTCTCTAGTATTCCATTTGCGATTGGATGGAAGCTGGTTGTGCGGATCTTTTTTATGCCCAGGGTGTTTGTGAGGCTCCTGAATAGCGAACTCTCAAAATTTCTTCCCTGGTCGGTTGTGATGCGAAGTGGGCATCCATACCGACTGATCCACGTCTCGAATAGTGCACGTGCTGTCGTCTCAGCAGTTTGATCTCTGAGTGGCACGGCTTCGATCCAATGAGTGGTACGATCTATGATCGTGAGAATATATCTGCAGTCTTGTGACGTCTCGAGCGGTCCAACCATGTCGATATGGATGTGTTCGAAACGTCCTGCAGTGTCGAAGGTTCCAAGTGGCGTAACGTTGTGTCTCGTTACCTTGGAGCGTTGACATGGTATACACTGTTGAGTCCATCGTTTGATGTCTGCGTTCATCGATGGCCAATAAAAGCGTTGTTTTATTAATGTTCTCGTACCTCGAATTCCAGGGTGCGCGATTCTGTGTACAGCGTTGAATGCTGTTAATCGAAAATTGCGCGTCAGGAAAGGTCGAACGCGATCATTTGCAGTATCGCAGATTATTGCTTTATCTACCTGCGGAATCGTGATCCGTTTTACGGTGTCCGTATTTTTTAAAGCGGCGTTTGCTTCTTCGTCCAACATCTGTGCGATTGCAAGTTGTTCGTAGTCTATCTCGGATGGGCAGTTGATAGCTTCGATTGGAGATAGGCTGTCTCGGAGGACGTCTTGCGTAACTTTCGTCTTTTGACAGGGACTACATTGTTGTGTCCATTTTTCTATGTCGGTGTGCATTCGTGGCCATATGAATCGTTCCGTGATCAGATTCCTTGATGCCCGAACGTCCGGGTGAGAAACGCCGTGAATGAGTTTGAACGCGTTTTTACGGAATTCTTTGGTTAGAAACGGCCGTAACTGGTCGTTTACCGTGTCGCAAATAATTTTCTTCTGTGCTCCCGGAAATTGCATCTTTTTTACTGTATCATTATAACGTAAAAAACCGGTCGCTTCGGTATCCTGTTCTTGCGAGAGGGCTAGGTCGTCATAGTTTATCTCGGCTGGGCAGTTAATAGCTTCAAGTCGAGATAGACAGTCTGCGACGACGTTTTGTTCTCCTGAAATATGCTGGATCTTCGTACAGAACTGTGAGATGTAGTCCAGTTGTCTAGATCTCCTAGGTATTTCGTTCTTGGTACTGGCATTTCGGTCAAACGCAAACGTTATTGGTTTGTGATCTGTGCAGATAGTGATGTCTCTTCCCTCGATGAGACGGCGGAAGTACTTGACGGCGAGGTATATACCGAGCAATTCCCTGTCATAGGTAGAGTACTTTTTCTGCGTTTCTGTTAGGTTTTTCGAGAAAAATCCGAGAGGTTGTAGCCCTTTCTCGGTTTTCTGTTGCAAAGCAGCGCCGACAGATGAGTCAGAAGCGTCTGTCATGAGAAAAAGTGGCGCTGTTGCTGATGGATGTGCCAGAGTCGTGGCATCTTTGACTGCATTCTTACACTTTTCAAAAGCTTCGGATGCTGCGTCGGTCCATTCAATTTTTGTTTTGTCGTTCTTCTTCGATCCGATAAGGTACTTGTTTAGCTCTGCCTGATACTGGGCGGCTTGTGGTACACACTGGCGGTAGAAGTTGACCATCCCTAAAAATCTGCGCAGCTGTTGCACAGTTTCAGGTTGTTTCATCTCGACAATGACTTGACTGCGTTCAGGCAGTGGTGTTATACCAGTCTCGTCGACTTGGTATCCCAGGTACTCAATCGTGGTCTTGCTGAATTCGCATTTCTGCACGTTGATTGTGATACCGTTGGTGTCCAGTCGTTTCAACACCTCTTCGACGTGCTGCCTGTGTTCTATTTCATTTTCTGATGCTATTAGTATGTCGTCGATGTAACAGAAGACGTTTTCTAAACCTTGAAGTACGGAGGCCATAAAACGCTGAAAGGTTTGTCCACTATTACGCAAACCGAAACAACACTTCAGATACTCATATAATCCGAAAGGTGTGATGATTGCAGTCTTTTCTATGTCTTCCTCGGTTATAGGGACTTGGTGAAAAGCTCTGACCAGGTCTATCTTGGTGAAGATATGTTTTCCGTGCAAGATATACGTAAAGTCAGTCAGGCGAGGTACCGGGAAACGATCTGGTTTCGTAACGCTGTTGAGCCTTCTGTAGTCTCCGCAGAGGCGTAACTCTCCGCTCTTCTTCATGACGACGTGAAGTGGACTGGCCCAAGGACTGGAACTAGGTCGACATATACCTAAGTCCACTAAGGTTTCAAATTCCTTTTTTACGCGAGCGTATTTGTCAGGTGGAAGCGGCCTGGCTCGTGCGTACACTGGTGGTCCTTTTGTTTCGATTGAGTGAGTCACTCGGTGCTTGACTTCGTTGTTAGGGAGTATTGTTGGTCTGGTGACGTTCGGATATTTTTTCAAAATCTCGGCGACAGGGTTGTCTTCGCTTACGGTACGGATAGATGGTTCGTCTGACGTGTAGATCGACGCAGTGGTTGCTACATTTGTGTATTTGTCCACTAGTCTACGTCTAGCTAGATCCACCATAATATTATGACGGTGTAAGAAATCTGCACCGAGTATTCCTTGCGTTACGTCTGCTATCACGAAAGTCCATATAAATACTCTCCTAAGACCTAAATTAAGTCGTAATATGCGTTGTCCATATGTTCGAATTTTTGATCCGTTAACAGCGAAAAGTTGGATATTGGAGTCGGTTGTAGGCACACTCTTCCTATTCATGGGTGGTAGTACGCTTACTGCTGCTCCGGTATCAACGAGTAGTCGTATTCCGCTGTTCTTGTCGACAACGCTGAGGCGGCACTGTGAAGTTACAACCCCTGCCGCTTTGGGTTGAACTCCATCTAGTTTTCCGCCTTTTTCCACGCGCAAGGTTGTTGGCACGATGTTGCCTTTTCGTCGTACTTGCGGTGGTACCAACAAAGACCTTTGTGGTTGGTTTTATTTTTATTGTCAGCTGATGCTGACCTTGACCGGTTTTGCTGCTGAGTGCTTCGGGACTGTGACCTATTTCGTCCTCGGTGTTTCATGCTTAGCGATGCTACATCGCTAGATAGTTTTGCTACCTGCTTTGTGAGGTCGCTGATGAGTCTCATCAACTCACTTTCTGATGAGCCTGTCCTTGAATCAGGGCGGTCGACACGAGCAATTGACTCGCTCTGACCTCGAAACCCGGAATTCTCCATGATTGTATCAGCCATAGAAGCGAGCTCGTTTAGGTCCTGCTTGTCCGATACGGCAAGGATTGCTCGAACGTTTCTCGGCAGATGCCCAGCGAACATGACCGCAAGCCTTCCTCATTGATGCGAGTCCTTGCCAGGTCTCGCATTTTTCGTAGCAATAGGGATGGCTTCTGATCCCCTAACTCCATTTCCGACAAAAGTTTTTGAAACGACTTAAGGTCGGAATCCATATACGCGGATATGAGGCGTTGCTTTAAGGTTTCATACTTATTCGTTGCCGGCGGGTTTTTTACGATGTCGCTAACTTGCTGGAGGTCGGCATGTTCCAGCTTCGCCACTACCATTTGGTATTTTACTTCGTCGCTTGGCTTCGAAGCGGCGATTACGCACTCCAGCTGGCTAAACCAAAGCTGGACATCGTCACGCCACATAGGGCTCAGCCTGTTTACCAGTGACATCGCTGCGAGACCTGAATCAGGATTCTGCGGTGGTGTAAAGTTTGGTGCCTGCACAGGTGTACTATAACCTTGCTGTTGTGCGATTTGGTGTGGCTGCGTCATGATGGATAATACAAATAAAAGTTGTATATACTCACTATTACTTCAAGCTTGCCACGTACCAGGTCTTGTTGTCAACTGTATTGTTTATAAACTGTGCACAATAACTGATAAGAATGTTTATCCGCTGCACGCAAATGCGCGTTTGCTTTATAAGCGTATATACAGATGTATACAAAGCGAATGTATAGCGAACAATGCACCGATAAGTTCCCGCTGGACGCGAGATAAGGAAAAACTTGACCTATATATTGCTTGCACTCGTATCGATATGCATCAAGCGATTGTTATGAAAATGTTCCAATGTTATTGTTTTTGCTAATTGACAGTTCTCAATTCAAGATGGCCGATTCAACATGGCCGCTCTAGGAGTGTTGCCAGTATTATAAATGTCTATGGGGGAAATTTATCGGGGATGTGACGGCGATATTCCTTTCAATTGCAACACTGATTTTGATGACGCGCGACGCGGTACGGTGCGCGGGACGCGGGGGGCAGAGGGGTATGCCAGACCACCGCGCTCGATTCTCGGAACTGCGATCGCGTGGTTC